>JABMLP010000040.1:0-128600 GCA_013176395.1 Venturia oleaginea | reverse complement strand
TAACCCTAACCCTAACCCTAACCCTAACCCTAACCCTAACCCTAACCCTAACCCTAACCCTAACCCTAACCCTAACCCTAACCCTAACCCTAACCCTAACCCTAACCCTAACCCTAACCCTAACCCTAACCCTAACCCTAACCCTAACCCTAACCCTAACCCTAACCCTAACCCTAACCCTAACCCAAGGCAACTTTCACAAGCAGAAACATACTTAGGGAACCCATTGGCCTTGAGGGATAAGGCGAAACAGATAGACAAAGCTGAGCATTAGAGGGAGACTGTAGGTAAAAGGTTAGCGAAACACGAGGCATTGCCTCTTGAGTCTACATAGCACAGATATACTAGCAGAATAACCAGTATCTACAAGAGCCAGCGGGCATTTGGAGATACTGATTAAGGGAAAAGAGGGAGGACGGAGGGGACAGCTGGTCTTGTTTCAGTGAACGGGGCGAAGTGGGGCGCGGTGGATTATATAATCTATCACGTGTCGGCTGTCTGATGAAGTCCTCCTAACCGGACATAGCTGCCTGATTAAGCGGCTGCAACCGAGTAGGATAAAATCAATCAATCAATCAATCATACAGATGTAACGGTGTACTTAACCTCCTCAGTTAATACAGTCAAGTCACAGGGTGACACTCGTTCTGTTCATCGGCTCCTATCGTTAAGTTCGTGTTGAATCTACTTCCGAATAACTCTGTTTTGCTCGTTCAGCGTAACAAGATATGTATATGGGTTAATGCCGGCCTCTAGTGTCCTGTTGTAAGAGGGTGTGCTCACGTCCTATCCTCTTGCATTCATCCTGTTCTTTATGATGCGCTAGAATTAGCAAGGCACCTACCTATATGATGCGCTTGTTTTGTTTTGAGAATGGCATGCCTGCCGTAAATCACTTCGAGCGATTGTCTATGGATACTTACTTGCAGCAGCAGATGCGATGAGCGTCAAGGCCGCGAGGCCGGTGATGAATTGCAAGATATTCGAAGATTCGCGGTGAGAAGAGAAGATGGGGAGAACAGAGACATGTATAGGGGTGTTATACGCTCTTATATAGAGGTGCGTGTCACGCAGTACCTATACAACGGTAAGTTGCTCAATTAGATCGAGCCCGTCTCATCTCCACGCTCCTGGAATGCGGCTCTTGAAGACCATCAGTAGGGTCGCGAGATTTACTAGAAAGGTCTCATGATCTCACTATCTGGTAAGTTGGGAATCGAGCTTAACTCCACCCATCTTGGAGACCAACGCCAGGTCGCGAGAGTATACGGAGATGCTCGCTGCATAGCGCACTCTATTCCTGACATGGCTAATGGCAAGTTGGACTCCAGATCAATCACTCTCGCCTTTACGCCTTTAAGAAACAGCGGGAGTAGTGCATCTCTGTAGTCTTACATTTTGCGCAAATATCCACAGTATGAACCGTGTTCATGTCGCCAATATGCGGTGTTACCAGTGTTTAATGCTGGAGTGGCATAACGAGCAGATTACCCGTGCAAGCAGCGCCGCAACCTGAACAATAGCAAGAATTCACCTTATCCAATTCAGCGTATGTGGACTTGCTCTCAGCATTAGAGCGGATCATTGTTCCAACTTTTGCGAAGCGTGTCGACCGTGGTAGGAAGGAGAGGCTTTGCGATCAATATGAGACATGGTCCATGTGCGAAAAATCCCAGTTGGTGCGCGAAAAGCCAAATTTGATCGAAATCGCTCGTGGCTCCAGTCTTGCAATGGGGCGCGGATGTTTGGCGCGACCAATTGCCTCAGTGAATAAGCATGAAGTTACCAAAAGAGAGCCAGTCACCAGCGTTACTCTGGGACTTCGTTCTG
This sequence comes from Venturia oleaginea, assembly GCA_013176395.1. NCBI lineage: Eukaryota > Fungi > Ascomycota > Dothideomycetes > Venturiales > Venturiaceae > Venturia > Venturia oleaginea. The sequence goes on along the minus strand of JABMLP010000040.1, from coordinate 126,770 downwards.
GTGCGTCTTTTGTTCATTTTCCAGCGTAGATCTGCGTATCGCTCAGTGCTAACCCTGTCTTGAGATGGTCGCAGCGGCAAGCGCTCCTTCATCTCGTTCATGATAGAGGCGGCTGGACCAATTCGACCTCAAGACGTGCCTTTCGTTACAATGAAGGTCGTCGCACATCCAGCTCCAATCGTGATGACTTTTCCTGAAATAGCCAACTCATTCCAACGACCCTTAATATCCCCAGCTTCATCAGTCGGCGTTCCACAGTTGCCATGTTCTCCCCATCCCCAAGTAATGACTCTACCATCCTCAGTCAGCGCAACGACGTGTTCACTGCCGACCGCGATCTGCTCAATCTTTGGAAGATCGGAAGGGCAGAGCTGCCCGTGATCATTGCGACCCCACGAAAGCAATTCTCCCGTCTGTAAGAGAACAAATATACTGCCCCAGCTGGCGCCCACTTCTTTCCATGGTGGCAATTCCTTTGGTGCGTTGGAGATGACGCCAAATTTGTCTGAGCCTAGAACGAGATGCTGACCACTCCCCGGTGCACCAACGACGTAAGTGAAATCTCTGCCGCAAACGACTCGATATGCCTCGAACGAGATTCCCTCGATTTTGCGAGGTGACCAACAATCCTTGGCTGGCTCTCCAAGTTGACCTTTTCTTCCTGCTCCCCAGCTATAAACTTCTCCATTAAATAGCACAGCCGCGGTATGGCTCATGCTTCCATGAAGATCTATTACCTGTTCATCTAGTTCTGATGGCGGAAAGTCTTTGATGATCTTTGGCTCCGGCAGTGATGTGATGTCTTCGCCGTGACCAAGTTCGCCTTTGTTGCCAGTTCCGCATGTGAAGACGCGGTCCATGTCATCCACCCACGCAGATGACTCCCAATTCGCAGAGCATAGCTTTGCAGACAATGCCGATAGTCTGAACCTTCCTGTCTCTTTTGCCTCGGTGTATTTATGCACCAAAGGATATCGTGAGTCCGAAGCTTCTCCAGCGGCATGAAGGAGGCCGGGAGAGCTTATCAAGGTGTGATTGCCACCTGCTGCGAACCCAAGTATAGTCGAGCTGTCGAAGTTCTGTGGGAGTATGCATGGCGTTGGTTCGTGAGCATCCTCTGTGTGACCTATGCCTAGCTGGCCTGCGCCGTTTGATCCTAATGCAAAGATCATGTTCGATGATTTCTTTGATGCATTTGTGGCACAAGTCAAAAGAGTTGAGTGATCTTGATGCCGAACTTTACCGAGTTCGAGATGTCTGCTCGATTCTCCATCAACCGCTTTGGAAATCAGCCAGCTGGGATCGTGGCGAGAAATCATCAGCATCTACCAAACGAAATGAATGATGAACAAATATCTTGACTAGTCGACATCGATGATCGAGTTTGGAGATCCCAGAAATATATCACGTGCTTGACTGTCATCTCTGCAAGTCCTAAGCTCGTCTGATTGGCTCGGGCACTCCACACCATTCGCTCAATATTCAAGAGTTCTCGCTCGACTCCCCATTCTCATCGACAACTGACAAATCGACAAATCGCCATGTCTACCTCCCAGAGCGTCCAATGCGTAGGTCCAATGATGCGCACAGTAATCGCTCAACACTGACAACCAGCACAGTTCGGCAAAAAGAAGACTGCGACCGCCGTCGCCCACTGCAAGGCCGGTAAAGGTCTCGTCAAGGTCAACGGAAAGCCCCTCGCTCTCGTCCAGCCAGAGATCCTCAGATTCAAGGTCTACGAGCCCCTCCTTATCCTCGGACTCGACAAATTCAGTATGCGCCCTCCCAAAATCTAGATCGGAGGAAAGAAGAACAAGGACTTACAATTTTGTGTGTAGGCATGGTTGATATCCGCGTTCGCGTTACCGGTGGTGGACACACTTCCCAGATCTACGCCATCCGACAGGCTATTGCTAAGTCGATCGTACGTTACATATCATTCCTTCTGTTGCGCCTACACGATATAGTGGAATTGGCGAAGAAGTGATGAGAGCTGGGCTAATTTGATGGGCACAGGTTGCATACTACCAGAAGTTCATCGACGAGCACTCCAAGAACCAGTTGAAGCAGGCCCTCATCCAATACGACCGTACCCTCCTCGTCGCCGACAACAGACGGTGCGAGCCAAAGAAATTCGGTGGTCACGGTGCCCGCTCCCGCTTCCAAAAGTCCTACCGTTAAACGGTTCGCTCTCGGCTGTGTTTATGTGCTTTGTCAAAAACGCGTTTATGAAATACGCATACGTGGAAAAAGAGCGGTGCCACTCACGGAGTTCTTCTGGGCTCTGGTGTTCGCTGGTGACAGGATGATACTTTGAAGCTAGGTAGCTTAAATATTAAGGAGATGCAAACATACTTACTCCAATTCCATGTTTGCGAAAGACCTTCTGGGCATTTTCTCATTCTTGAGATGATCATCGAGTGACAACGCTGCCAAGAGAACTTTTCTACTGCTGCGAGATTGCAACAATGACCCAGTGCGACGAAGTTATAACACAGCCTAAATCGGAAAGAAATCACACCCTCATGGCTATCGCTCGGGGCCTTCTGCTTTCTGGGCTAGACTCTGTTACAACTTCCTTACATTGGGTCTTTGTCGCGGTTCCTAAGAGTTTCAGTTCCAATTCATTTCGTGATGAACCTTTCTATCCTCTATTCAAGAAACCCCGTTGCTATAACAATTAGTACTCCAGTTCACTGCCGGCCAAATCCCACGATCATTCACAGATTAGTCCGTCCTAAGTACTAATTATTCCTCATAAACAACGCACATAGCCCAGCTCCAAGAACCCAATACATCAAAACCTTAAAAGATCCGACAAATAAATAGAACTTATCCTCCCGCTAACTCCCGACACCTCACTCTCTCGGAAAATAAGGATAAAGTTCCACTTCAAAGATATAAGCCACGATTCGAGAAAAGGGAAAAGTTATACTTCATCGAACGATTATTCCCTCGTAGTCATATCTAAAGCCAAAATTTAGACCTAAGTTATTGTAACATATGTACCGAATCATTCTTGAGTATATATAACGTGTTCCACCACCCAACCGCTCAAACCATCCAACCGCTCAAAATCTGCCAAGACTTCTACCATTCCTCTGATGTGATTATGTCTGAACAACGAAACGCACTATTACTCCAACACGAAGGGAGAATTCAGCTCGCACTCCAAGCCCTCCAAGCCGGCCAATTCCGAAGCCAACGGGCCGCCGCTCGTGCCTTTGACGTTAAACAGCGAATCCTCTCTGAGCGCGTTAAAGGAGTCCCATTTATCCTCGAAACACCACCAAATGGTCGGAAACTTACCCTTACCGAAGAGCAAACGCTTGTCCGATACATCCTTGACCTCGATTCGCGAGGATTTGTGCCCCGGCTTTGTGAGGTAGAAGATATGGCCGATAAACTGCTAGCTATACGCGGTGGAGAGCCAGTGGGCAAAAACTGGGCTGAGAGGTTCGTTACGCGCTCAGATGAGCTCAAGATGGCCTTCAATCGAGCCAAGGATAGGCAGAGGATACTACAGGAAGATCCAGAGATTATCGGCGCGTGGTTCAAGCTCGTTGCAGATACCAAAGCTAAGTACGGCGTCCACGACGAGGATACACACAACTTTGACGAGATTGGCTTCCAGATGGGTGTTATTGGGTCAATGAAGGTCGTTACAGCCTCCGAGAGACGTACAAGGCCGGAACTCATTCAGCCGGGCGATCGCGAATGGGTTACGGTTATCCAGAGTATCTGCGCCGCTGGGTATGCAACCCCATCCTTCATTATCTACAAAGGACGCGTTCACATCTCTGCGTGGTACGAGGAGGCAGATATACCGCGCAATTGGAAGCTTTCAGTCTCTGAGAACGGCTGGACAAATAATGCGCTTGGTCTTGAGTGGTTGAAGCATTTTGACGCGCATACAAATGCGCGGCAGGTGGGGGGGGTACAGGCTACTCATTTTGGACGGCCATGAGAGCCATCTCAACCAGAATTTTAAGGACTACTGCCTCGAAAATAAGATCCTAACCCTCTGCATGCCATCGCACTCGTCGCATATACTCCAGCCCCTTGACGTGGTCTGCTTCTCGCCGTTGAAGCGCAAGTACTCCCAACGCGTCCGGGACTTGGCGCGCCGACGCGTGTACCATATCAACAAGGAAGGCTTTCTCCCTGCCTTCAAAGACGCGTTTTTCGACGTGTTAACAAAAGAGAACTGTCAAAAGGCCTTTGAGGCAGTAGGGCTAGTCCCTATCGACGCGCAGGCGGTATTGGACCGCCTTGAAGTACGGCTACGTACCCCGCCAGAACCCCGTCTCCCAGAAACGCCGTGGCAGGCAAAGACTCCAAGCAATACTCATGAATTTGGATCCCAATCCAAGCTCGTAAGCGAGTCTTTTACTCGGTCACCAGTTACTGCCCAGGCTGGCTTTTCCCAGCTTGTTAAGGGCGCTGAATTTATGCTTCACCAAAACGCTCTACTCGTTGCGCGCAACCACGAGCTTGAAGAGCAATTGGCAGTAATAACGAAGCGAAAATCGCGCAAAAGGAAGCGGATCCAGCAAGGTGGTACTATGGAGTATGGGACTGCAGCAGCGCAGGTAGCTGCAGAGGCGTCTGTAGAGCCTCAGGGATCGAAGAAGGCTCGTGGTAGTGGTGATCAAGAAATAGCCCGACCAACTCAACGGCGCTGTGGGAACTGCGGCGCAGCTGGGCATAATGCGCGAACTTGTAAAAAAGATATCGAGATATCTTCTGAATCAGATAGTAGCACGACGGACTTGGAATCTATTGTTGATAGCGAAAAAATTAAAGAGTCGTAACATGAGATGGTCGTGCCAAGAAATTCTTAGCGGTTGGGTGGTTTGAGCGATTGGGTGGTGGAGTACGTTATAGCGAATACGTATCCAACATCATTCCAAGACCCCAAGCCTAAAACCAATCCCAACATTCAAAACACCAGTCGCAACAAATGCTTCAACGTCTAACAGATAAAAATCTCAAAGAGAGAGGAGTAAACAGCAGCCCTCCCTAAGATATAAAAATCACCTTCATTTTCAAGTCGACATACTCATGACCACCACATATCCCCAAATCCCATCAACCCCCATACAAAATCTCACAAAGAACACATCAACACCTGTCTCAATCTACAATTCTCAATCTAAAGAAAAAGGGTGTATTAAAATCTACTACTACTATTGCACAAGCGTCATTGTCCATCAAACCTTGGAAATCGCAAAATCCGCAAATCCTTACGTGTCATATAACCAGCTCCAATTTTAATCAAGACTCAGTACCGCTGCTGTGAAAGGCGGCACATAGAGTGGCATATTGATGTGTGAGGTCGAGTACGTGCTGCGGTAGAGATGTACCTTGGATGATGCTTCGGACTTTGACGGCGCCCTCCTCTTCGATGAGTTTTCGGATGGTGTAGAAGAGGCTTGGTGAGAACTATTGACTCTTGGTAAACATGCAAATTGCTTGGGGCATGAAGGAGGGTGTGAGAAACATACCTCAGAGTACCACCGATACTGCCACGTAACCAACCGAATCAAGGCACCTACAATACTCCTCACATCGTTCCTGCCCTCGTACATCCCTAGCACACCCCTCATAGCTTTCGGTGAGAATTGAATCTGCAAGCAAGCCTGGAAAGCCTCAACAGCCTCCTCGTCATGATGCAGCCTCTCAGCCAATTCACCGAGAATCTCCCATTCCTCTGCAGACTTCTTATACAAAATTTGCTGTTGTCGATATTGAGCCATTTCAGTTCTCCAGATTGTGTAGACTCTCAAGTCTTCGTAGAGGACCATGAAGAGATTGTCCAACCAACGTTCGCACAGACGTTTGTTCACAAATTGGGTGTATGACTCTTCTGCTGACTCTGCTGGATCTTCCGAGCCCGCATGAACAATATCTGCGGCAACGGTAAGAGCTGGCTTTTCTAGGCTATCAGCTGCTGCTTCTGGCTTGTCGTCTACCGACCCGTCGGCTGAAGAATCGGTCGCCTCGGCTTCACCGTGGCCGTTTGTCACAGGCGAGGGCTGTGGAGACGGTGATTTGAGAGCAGTGATACTAGGATTTCGACTGTGAACTGGCGGTGCTTGCTTTTCGTGGCGGTACTCCTCTTCCATGACGAAGACTTGACTCCGTATCCGTAGCAGTTGATCCCAGCCGATTTTCTTGGTGATTTCTGTGAGAAGTCGATATGCTTTCGAGAATGTGCCCTTGAAACCAGCAGCGTGTAGCTTCCGTAATGTGGGGTGGACAAGCTCTCCGTCTGCAGATCCTCCACTGTCATCAATTTCGTCGCATAACGTCTCAGGCATCGTCGGGAGGAAGACTCGAAGTGGCTCCGGCATCCTCGGTGCGTCCTTATCCTGATACGTAAACATTGGACACGAGTTCAGAGTTAGAAGTGCCAAATCCCACTGCTCCATGCTAACATAGATCTCCGCCAGCCTGGCCCACGTTCCAAATTCGCTTGGTGCCGAGACTACACTCCGCTTAGCGATGTCCAATGCTAGATCTGCACGTCCTTTCTGGTTTAGAAATTTTGCCTGGCAATCGAGCAGAGAGTAGTCCATTGGCAATTCCTCAATGGCCTCGTGGAGCAATTGAACTGCCTTCACCTCTTCGTCTGCTGAGATGTACACTTGTGCCAGCAGAGATGATATTTCCGGATCCCTCATCCTCAGCTTCTCGAACAGGTTGATGCCAGAGGTATAACGCCCGGTTGTGTGGATGTAGTCCAGAAGGCCAGTCGTCAAGTGATTTGAAACCAAGTTAGGAACCTGAATTTCCGGATCCGAACCCAATTGCCAGCCATTGAAGAATAGTCTCTCTGCCGCGTCCAAGAACCGATGTTCTGCCTCTGTGCTTGTGATTGGGTTGAACCTCCTGACCCCGACTATTTTCTTGATTGTCTCTCCAGATCCGTCGTCGGCGTAAGAGTATGCGCGAAGGACGCTGCAGAGGTACGTCTCCAACCAAAGATCTTCCGAGGCCACTCTCTTGTCTCCACGTTCGTCTATGCAATAGCTCTCCACGGTTCCTGGAATCTGTACTTGTACGCGCATGTCCAACCGTGAGAAGGCATTGTAGCAGCTATTTCTGTCAGCTTTTCCCATGCAAACACATGTCTTTCCATTACCAGTATAAGCCGGAGGCGACCTTGAGTTGCTTGTCGTGAGGAGTGAATGTGAGGGTGTTGATATATGCAGCCAGGCTGGCAGATGAGGAGGCTTCTATGCCGGTTACATTGTGATAGACGCCGGTCTAGGGTGTGTGTCAGTCTTCAAGGGGCACAGGTTTTTGTTAAATCATAGCAGCTGACCTGCTTAGGGGCACCCTTTATGGGCTGCTTGATCAAATGGACGAGATCCGGCGGGCCAAGCTCTCTCAAGGTCTGGAGAGACTCTGTTCGCGCATCGACGGCAGTTTGAAGCTCCTCCTCAAAGATCCTATCAGATGGTCCGTCAGCTACTTTGTGCTGCTATTTCTGTGTGGCTTGCTGTGAGACAGCTGGCAAAGGAGTAGACTGAACGTACTCTGGGACGCTGGGTATGGCCACCATTTCATGCGCAGAATTGGTACTGGGGGTTTGATGGTGTGTGAGAGGGCCTTTGCGTATTCAATTGATCGAATTGTATGGTATTGGAGATGTGCATCCGACAATACAAGAAAAGCATCCATATGTCAACGCTAGGTGCGGGCTACTCCCGTCTTGGTATCCAGGAACCCGATCATCCTGTACTTCAGTAGTTCAATTGCTGCATACAATCGAATTCGATAATAACTTCCTGGGGAACGGGACAAGAATATTTATCAGACACAAACTACTTTTTCATGCAGAGGAGAGCGGGCGATATCTGGTACTGTTGCTCTTTTTATCCGGACGCGCCATGAACACTTGACACCGCGACTTTTCTCAAACACTGCGACTTCATATATTCCTCCTCAACAATTCATGGCTACATGAACAAAGACTCGCCCATTGTATTGGAATTGAGACACTATTTGGTTACTGTTCTGGAGAGGTGCTGTCGAGCCAGGCGCATTCGCTTTCATCATGGTAAGAGTCCATGGGCCTTAGTATTACTACTGCTAACATACGCCAGTCGGCCTTTGTAGCCCTCAATATCGAATACGATAACGTCTCCGAACCAGAAGTCGACGATACAAAGGAACTGCAAATCGAAGACGCGTTGAGGCTCTACCAAATTGCCCTCAAATTCCACTCCGAAGGCCCGCGGTCCTACGAACAAGCTCAAGAGGCATATGCCGCGCTTTTCCAATCCGACATATTTAAGTACCCAGAATCACAATCAGAGCTCAAGAGATTTGAAGCGGTTCCGGAATATGAAGAGCTATGGAATGATGGTTTAGGATTAGATGCTGGTCCTGTACAGCTGGCTGTGCCGACAGATAATGCGCCAAATACTCTGCCTCAAATAATACACCTCTCCTACAAAAACCATGGCCAATTTCTGTTGGATTTGCTACAATATCGGATACGAGAGCATCTGCGAGAGAATCCTGACACTCCTTTGATTCCCAAACAAATTGGGGACACTGCGCGAGAGCCTTTAAGCTACTACTCGGAAGCCCTGGACAAGGATGATACGGATGTAGACCTCTGGCGATGTACTTCAGCCGTGGCCACCCTGGTCGGCAGCAACAGGATCGCACGCTTCTGTTTGGAGGCTGTTCTCGACATGGGAGAAGACAGTGACCTGCTCGGGCTATCAGGAATTGAGCAGACTATCGCTCTTCAGCGATTGCAAGAGTTCTCTCGAAGCCTTCAGGATGACTTGTCTCTTCTCCTTGGGCCTCTGTCGACCTTTCGACGGAAGAAGCTAGGCCAGGCACTGCGCAAGAGGCTGGAAACCCACCCGTCCATACCGAAACCTTCTTTTGAGAGCACTGCATATTCAGAAGTAGGCAACAAAGGCAGGGCGCCGATGAGGTACATGTTCACGGCACCAGGACGGAACTGGGCTGCGGTTGGAGAAGCCATTCTTCAGCAGTTGAACCTCATGGAGTTGGGACAGGTTGATACAGGTCCGGGCGCTGGTCTAAGCATCAAACTTCCAGATCCCGCCCCTGAAGAAGTGCAGCATGAACTACCTCCAATAGAACCCACGCCGCCACCAGTCATTCGGCCAGAAGTGGAGACCACAACGACAGCTTCACCCACTCTCGCCGCCACAGAAGCTGATCCCAACGTGGACCCGACGGTGGAAGAGCCCATCGACTCTCTCAAGCCTGAAACGGACGTTCAAATAGAAGACGCTGCAGAGGAGGAGCCTGAGAGTGGTGTTGAAAAAGGTGTGTCACATCCTATCCGAGTACGTGATTTCGGAACATCTAGGAAGATCATTCTGGAATTGCCAGAAACTAGTGCCCCTGCACTGATTTTGAAGGCCATGTACTGATTCCAGCAGCTGTTAGTGCAGAGGTAACCGCCAGGCCAGCGGCCGAGGCTGAAGTGCAAGCTCCTACAGATGTCTCCAATATGAATGGAGAGGAGGCTGAGACCACTATTCATGAAAACGAGACGGTCGCTACAGCTGATGAGCCGAAAGCTGCAGAGGAGCCGAAAGACATGGAGGATACTCCTTTAGATGCCACAGAATCAGCCATTACCGCAAACGCTCCTGCTGACCTCCCTGATCAAGGAGATTCAGGTCACTCTGCTAGTCGGAAGCGATCGGTAGACTCTGCAGGACTGGCTGAAGCCGCTGATGGAGGACGCGTCCGAAGTAAACGCATCCGGAACCGAGAGACCTTAGACGGTGCAGCTGTTGACGGCGTGGCGGTCGAAACTAAATGTCAGAATGATTGGCAGTTGCAAGAACTCGCTAACGCGGACAACTATCTGTTTTTCGCAGCCAACTCTCTGCTTGAGAAACTTGGGGCTGACAGTTTGGGAAGCCCTCAAGATCTACATGCCATAGTCAAGAAGGAGACGATAGGCCAAGATACATTGCAACCAGCGATCCTAGATTTCTATAGCTTTGCTCAGGCTTGCACTCCAGACATGGCAAGCCTTCTGGTGAACGGCATTCCTGGCGAGAGCATCGAAACTTTGGGAGCAATATCTCGAGAAGCTGGACTGAGCGCCTTTCTCGGACACAACAAGACTCAAAGTTCTCAACTCTCCGCGAAGCCTCTACTGGGTGCTACAGCCGGCCTGGAAGACTGGTTGCAAACTATCAACAGCTCCTTCACCTACAGCAAGGACGCTGCTTGGCAGTTCCTGGTTGCATTGCTGAGACCAGGCTCTTTCCCAGGCAGAGCCCCAGGCAGTAGCTCCAGCTACATGACAGATCTTTGGCCCGATGACCTCAAACGTACTGTTGTGCAAATAGCTGTGCGCTTCGATGAATACGTCTTCCCTCTTATAGAAGAGGCTTTGTCTGCAATAGGAAACAAAGACTTGCGACTTCGCTGCGCAAAAAAGATCTATACGCCGACGCCAGAAGATCTGTCATTGATCGAAATGGCCCAGACACTGTTTGAACTGCACCTCGATGTTTACTCGCTGATCAAGCGACCCGGGAGCAATGTTGACGAGGTCACCAAAATCCAGCAGAAGGATCGTTTGGAGCGATGGTCGGCGCTCGCAAACACCGCAATCAATCTTCGTATCAACGACTCCGAGGACCCTCGCGACGACCAGCTGGCTTTACGGCACATCTGGGCTACTGGGTTCCATATATCGGTGTGCGAGAATGTGGACCAAGCATATGTACTTGCGTGCATGAAGGACCTTAAGGCTCTCCTTGCATCCATGGACGAGCCTTTCCTTCAGCTTGTGAATAATGCAGTCATTCCAGAGATCTCGATGGGTGCGATCGAGCAGGAATTGAGTAAAATTAACATGAAGGACTTCTTTGTCAAGGTGTTCAGCGACCGCGACGACGATCCGGTCTCAACCATCGAGAGTCTTGAGCCACTTCTCGAATGGAACGATGAATCTGGCGAATCGAAAGTAACCACCAACGATGACGTCGAGATGCAGGATGGGGTGGAGGGTGAGTGTATTTTAACACAATGTCCCGTTGCATAAAGGTTGCTTGAATTCGTGGACAACTATAAGAGACCCGTTGCCAGTAACCTATCAACCTTTGTGTGTATCAAAAGATTCCTTGCTAATTCGAGCCAATAAGCAGAGAGCAATCCTTCCCCAAGCGATCCGACGCCCCAAGAACAGGTTAGCCAGTTCCTCGTCAGCTCCTCCTGGTCGCTGCGTTTGTCCCTCTGGCAACGGCTTCGGCAGGCCTACATCACGATTGACTATGCTCCGAAAATCGTATCTTGTCATCTTCGAAGTATTGAGCTTCTGATGACTGAGATGAGGAGCCCTGCTTACCTTGATTCTTCGGGAGAGCCACGAGGTCTTAGTCTAGTTCGATGGCTACATCTAATCGATGAATTCGTGCAAAAAGTTTTGAAGTACGACCGGACGACGCCCAACATGTATGAGTGCGTCGACTCGGAGCATCTTAAGGCCTCTTTGAATGCATTAAAGTCGCTGCTGAAGATCTTGCACGCCTTCAATCTCTACGAAGACCAGATTCGTGTCGGATCCATTCCCTCGCCAGCTTTTGAAGGCAGGCCGAAACCCTCGTTCATTAATACAGCAAAGTGGGTTCACAATGTCCAGCTCCGTGCGTGGATATTATTTTACAGGTACGTCAATTCTGTCGCGTTTGAGCTATCGAGTGAGAGTGGACCATTACTGACTATATCGCGATAGCTTGGTCAAAGAGGGCATTGAACAGAGCCCCGAAGCGTTTGAGGCACCAGCTGAGGCCAGATTCACGTTCCTAAGAGATCTGCACTACGCTGTTGGTATGCACCGTCATATTTGCAATGCCGCCAACAAGGATCTGCTTCACCTACTCATGGAGGAGTTTCTACAACTCTCTGACGTCGAAGGATCCGAGCTACAACTAGCGCAGGTCTTGCTAGACCTCTACGGCCTTAAGTGTGCTTGGAATCCAACTGATCTCATTGATCATGGCTGCACCGAATTTGCGGCTATTAACCGTAACACAGCTCAGAGGCTGCTGGGCTTCCTGATGTCCCAGGCAAACAAGGTGGCCATGAAAGACTTGCCTCGAATGGAACTGAAGGCTGCTATTGATCGGGTCCACGGATGTTTGAGCAACCGAAAGAACGGCGATGACATCGTCTTGAACCGACGAGTATTCAGCGCTTACATGAAGTCGACGATCAACCCTATCAACATCTTCGCCGCTATGAGAGGGACTCTCGATCTCTCCAGCAAGTATATTGTTCCATCTGCGGCACCGATAGCTGCCCAAGGATGGTACTTCTTGATGGGACTGATTGCCTTGAGTAAGTTCAAGTCGCAAAAACGACTGCAATCGGGTGGGTCTACGGAGGATCTCAACGTTGCCGTGGCATTTTTCACACAGGACCTCGAGTACTCAACCGAGCATTGGGAAACCTGGTATCGCCTTGCGCAAGCAAATGAGATGCATCTCGAGGAACACGTCTCTTGGTCGGCCGAAAAGCTCAACAATAACAGTCACGAGGTGTTCTTCTACCAACGGGCTGCCATCCATTGCTATACTATGGCTGTCTCCTGCGCTGTTCGAGCTGGCGATGCTACTTCTTTGGAATCGTCCAAACTGGCAGAGATGTATTCTGAATTCGGCAACAGGATCTATTCATCATCCAGAGAGCCATTCTCGATGGCAGCTTTTGCCTTCCGAGACAACGAAGAACGACATTTCAGCGGAGAAAATATGTACAAAAAAGAACCGCATACAGCTTTGCGACTGTACACGGCTTGGAAACTGGCTGCTGCGTTGTTCAAGCGATCCCTGCAGCGCAACCCCGACTCCTGGCAGAACCATTTCATGCTTGGAAAATGTCTTTGGAAGATGTTTACCGCCTCGGCTGAAGTCCTTGGTGGAGATAGGGCACCGCAGAGAGACGAAGTCATCAAAGCGTATTCGAGAGCAATCGAGACGGTGCCGAGCCGTCGGGACAGTCGCAAGGAACCTATTCTAGAGCCACATTACAAGCTTCTGGTCACTGTCCACAAGATGGTATTACGACAAGACTTAAAGCCTGCCGAAGCTTTGCGCATTCTCAAAGACCACACATCTTATGTCAAGAAGATTCCTGATCCTAATCTCTACCTCAAAGAAGAATGGGTGAATTACGTCACGGCAACTTTGAAGGCACTTCGACACGCTGATAAGTCTGCCTGGCATCATCGTATGACGATGCGCTCGGCTCATCTCATTTACGACGATGATCCTGACAATCCAGTTTCCGCCATGGAAGTTAGACATGAACTTACACAACAGATGTTCACTAAAACGATGGTGTTGAATGTTTGGAAACCTGAGAACGAAAGATCGGGTCGACATTTCGTCTACACCAGTCGTTATATCCGCTTTTTTGTTCAAGTCCTTGTGCAGCTCAAGGACCGAGAAAACCTTGAGATGTTGGCAAAGCGTCTTAGGAGGAAGCTTCACGAATTCTTCGAGCATACCAAGCTTTGGCAGGAGACTTGTTTGGCATACCTCAAGATGCTCCGTAAAGCTGGCGAAATCCCCGAGGGTCATGAAGATGCTGTTTTCAAATCTCTAAACTATGAGGAGTTCACTCAGCGCTCCAGGAAATTGGAGATGTGGTGTCACAACCCCGACAATGAATCCACCACGAGGGATATCCTTCAAGAAGTCATCGAGCTCAAGAAAATAAACAACAACCTCATGAAACCGACACTCATCGACGACCTCCTCGGCGACACGTACGCAAAACTCTACGAAGAAACAGCCGCCGAAGTCGACAAGATTGAAATTCCCAAACCTGAACCTCCGCCAGCGCCTGCACCTGTACCGCACAAACCGATGGCGTTGACGAGCGTGATGAATATGGATGGTGCGGCGGATGGACCTGCCGCTTCTTTCCCGATTAGTATCAATGCCCCTATACCCGAACACGTTCCGAAGGCCAGAGCGAAAGGTGTAGGTCGACGCGAACTTCAACGGAAAGCGGAGGCGGCGGCCAAGAGACCGGAGCTTGTGTTTGGGAGTAATTTTGGGGGAACGAATATACCGATTCGGGGGACCCAGCAGGAGACGCCGAGTTTGAATCAGGTCGTTACTGTGGAGATTCCCGTGTCGCGTTTGTCGTTTGGTGGTGGGAGTGAGGCAGCTGGTAGTTCTGCGAAGCCGGGACCTGGGGGAATGCCGGGCGGTGGCGGGGATGCGGAGGGGGGTGGGGAAGAAGATGGGGAAGACGATGGGGAGGGTGGTGCTAAGGAGAGTGCGCCGGCTAGTGTTCATTCTGATGCTGATGATGAGAGTGAGCTTAGCGAGTTGGACGATAATGATGTGGAGGATCCTAACGAGCCTGAGAGGCCGAGAGTGATGTTTCCGAATTTGGGGAAGAGTGGGGAGAGGGATTCTAGGGGCTGTGGGAGTGAGGTTATTGGTGCTACTATGGGGGAAGAGGATGAGCAGCCTAGAGGTTAGGTGTGTGTTTTTTGGTTTTGCTGATGGTATTTTTTGGCAGTGAAGTACGTGTGGTGTATACTATAGATCGAAGAATGGATCGAAGGATGGGAGTAAAGGATGAAGCGGCTACTCTAGATTCTTACTAGACACTCATATCACATTCTTTCTCGACGGATTGAAACCGAGTATTCCAACCCGAAATAATAACTTAATTCTTTATAGCCCTATCGATAAAATATCTTCAAAGGATTTAGACCAAAGGAGGGAGACATTCCTTCCTTCATTCCTTCCTTCCTTTATTCTAACCTCTTTTCTAACCTCTAGAATAAAAAAATTCAAAACGAGTATACGTACTCGCCTAAGTAAATACTCTTGACTTGTTCTTCTCGACGCGAAATAGACTAACGTTCTAGTTATTAGCTAGGATTTCCTCGGGGCTTGATTCCATAGGGGAGGGTTTTGTTGCCAAGGTAATTAACGTATTCCACCACCGAGCCGGCCACTTTTCCCTGACACAGCCCTGATCCTCTTTCACACGTAATGTCTCAACAACGCAACGCGATAGCCGTTCAAGAAGAAGGTAGAATTGATCTCGCTCTTCAGGCTTATACCTCTGGCCAATTTCAAAGCCTACGGCGCGCTGCTACAGCCTTTAACGTTAAACACCAAAGGCTCTCTGATCGGCTCCGCGGAATCACCTCTCCATCTCAAACTCGCCCAAACTCTCATAAGCTCACTACTATAGAAGAGCAAACGATTATTCGATATATCCTCGATCTCGATTCGCAAAGATTCGCGCTGAATTGATGCTACACCAGAACGCTCTACTTATTGCACGAAACCACGAGCTTGAAGAGCAATTGGCAGTAATGACGAAGCGAAAGTCGCGTAAAAGAAAGCGGATCCAGCAAGGTGGTACTATAGAGTAGGGGACTGTAGCAGCGCGGGTAGCTGCCGAGGCGTCTGTTGCGCCTCAGGGATCAAAGAATACTCGTAGTCGTGGTGATCAAGAAACAGCCCGACCAACTCAAAGGCGCTGTGGGAACTGCGGCGCGACTGGGCACATTGCGCGAACGTGTTAAGAGGATATCGAGATACCTTCTGAATCAGATAGCAGCACGACAGACTTGGTGTGACGGCACGGCATATCCATACGAAGGCACAAGGCACTTCAGAACATGTCACCGAATTACACTTAGGATCTAAGGTAGAAAGGTAAGAGGTTCGTAAGGAAACTCCGACTAAGTAGAGAAAGTGCACGAGCCACAGCACGTGATTTTATGGTCACGTGCCGTGCCGTGCCGTCGCACCTGGAATCTATTGTTGATAGCGATAAATTGAAGAGGCGTAATATGAGTTGGTCGTGCCAAGGAAAAGTGGCCGGCTCGGTGGTGGAATACGTTAGTCTAGTTTATATACATAAAAGAAAAACGTAGGTTCGATGTTATGTCAGGGTCGATAGGGAGCGCAAGTAAGAGTTCTATATACTAGTAGTTGTAGTTGCAAAGAGGTAGGCGGGTTTACTTGGTTGGTTGAGTCTAGATGATATCCTACCTAGTCGTAGGTAGGTAGGTAAGACTTAAGGATCTAAGAGATGCAATCATTCCATTTCGTTTTTCATTATCTATTCTATCAATTCTTGAGTTCTAGGAGGAAGGTCAAAACAAAGACGCAAGAAGGGTGCCAGAAATTCATCGATAATTCCACGGCGCTGACATTGGGAAAAAGATCTCGAGAAAATCATTTAATCTCCCTCAACATATGACTTCAAGAAGAATCCACCAAAAACACCATCGTCATTTCCCCACAGCCTCATCCTCATCCTCCCCCTTTCCCCTACCAAAATCATGCAACCCAATCCCCCCCTCAGAACTCCCCCTCCTCCCCCACCCAGGCGGCTGCCTCTTCAAAAACGCCCCAACACTCCCAAGATACCCCTCATGCCTAAGAAAAAGCGCCTGTTTCTTATCCTTACTCCAGAATTTAATCGCATAACTCAGCGTAGCCATAGTCTGCCAATGGCCACCGATAAAACTGCCACCAAAGTATATCTGGTTGCAGTTGTGTTTTTCGGCGTGGAGAAAGGCGAGTTGGCCGATGTTATTTGAGATTGCGTAGAGGAGGGAGCGGGAGATGTCTTGCGGGGAGAAGGGGGTGTGGGATGTGTGGGATGTGTGGGATGCGGAGGTTGATGAGGCGATTGAGGATTTGTGGGTGTGGGTGCGGTAGTTGTGGTCGCCATTTGCGAGGCCGCCGTGGTCTTCTGCTTCTCTTTCTGCTTGTCGTTTCAGTCTGTAGACTTTGCCGAAGGAGGAGGCGATGGTTGTGCTCTTTAATCCGATTTTGTTGTAATCTGTGCCGTAGATGTCGCCGACTAACATGTCTACTGTTGTATTGTCGCCTCTTTCTGCCATTCCTAGCATTTCTTCGAAGTTGCGGGCGCCGGTGAGCATGGAGAGGAGGCCCCAAAGTGTTCCGCCGCCGAGGGATGTACCGCCTACACGGTCGTATTGGCGGGGACCGGAGACTTTGATCATGGAGACGCCTGAGCCGATGTTGACGAGGAGGTAGGGGTAAGCGTTTATGCCTGCATCGATGAAGGACATTGGGTTCGTTTCGCTGTAGGAGAAGACTTCGCGTGGGATCTCGGAAATGAAGAAGTCGAGGCCTATAGAAAGCGATTAGCGTGCCTCCTTCATATCTTGGGTGGAGAGAAGGGAAGAGCGTACCAATTATCAGACACTCCATCTCGTCCTCTCGTTGCACTTCCACACCCAGAGCTTCCCGTATCTTGTCATAGTACTTGTATGCCCCTCCACCAGTAGCCACGACACACAGATCCGTAGGCTTATTCCCACGCTCCCTATACTCCTGCGTCAGCCGTCGCATAAACCCAATGCACACATCAATCTTATCCGTCTCAAACTTGAGGAAGTTAAGTCGACCTCCGAGTTCAACATCGCCAGGCCCATCGTGGGAGAAGTATACCAATTTCGCCAGAGATCCCCCAATCTGTCCAAATCAGTTGTGCCCACTTCCAATGCTCGAGAAGAGTAAGACTCACATCGACAGCCATATGCGAAACCACAGCTTTGTGGTTGGGCAACCGTATATCCTTGGAATCATGCTGATACCCATTCTCATCGAACGCGACTCCCCGCGGTGTCCCAGGCTCCTCCTTTTCTTTCTCCTCGTCGTCAACAATAAAAGCACCCTTGACATTAGTCCTCACATCTCCCGGATGCCTAATCCCCTCATTCTTCTCCTTGGTAAGCTGTCGTTCCAGTTTCGCGCCATCAACAAGCGCGTCGTCGCGCTGTTGTTTATCCATTTGCACAGGGTGCGGGCGGGGCTGTTGGGTGTGGGGAAATCGTGAGTCGAGGATTTGGACGTAGATAAGTTGAGGTCATGGTTATCGCTTTGACAGGTGCTCGTGAGATCTTACGTGTCAGGACGGGGAGTTCGCTGAAGGTTTAATACTGAAGTCTGATGTAGATGCCGAACCGACAGGGCCTGAAGTCTGTCTTAGGCTATCACAAAAGTATTCAGGAGCGTTGCTGTTAAAGAAGATGCGGTAGATTTTCGATCACATCGTAGTTGATGGAAAATTCTTTCGGTCTAAAGGTACTTGATCGACAGATGCAAGTCGAACTGTATTTGACTTTGAAGGCGTCATTGCCGTGCCATCCCTTGCCATACTCCATGGGGCATCCAAAACGAGAACTATAAGTACAGCCAGTGAAAACTAGGGTATCAAGAAGAAGCTAGGTAAGATGGAAAGCAAGTAGAAGCGTATTAAAGAAAAGTCCTTCAGCAAAAAGAGCACAACCAGCTAGTATTCGAGTCCCATTGCATCGAGCACATTTCTTGCCTTTTTATCCAAAGGCACATACTCGAAATTCTCAGGCAAGTCGATTCCCGCTCTATTGGGCTTGTTAGCATGCTCATATGGAAATAGGGAAGTGAAAATTGACTTACTTTAGAAAAGCCAGCTTCATGTTTCTGGCTTTGTCTTTCAGAGCAACCTGATCCCTCTCCGCTAGAATGTTACGGGCAGCCTCGTCTATTTTTTTCAGCTCTGCCCAGCTAGTCCCGTGTTCGACAATGAGATTTTGTAAATGTTCCTCCTCGCCCTGAGTCCACGCCTTTCGTCTCCGTGGCTCAAAGGCCATTTTAGCCAAGGCGACGTTTCTTCTAGCCAAAGCTTGGACCTGCTTGTGACTGGTAGAATTTGGAAGATTGTCCTCGTCAGACTCTGGTCCTGGCGACGGACCTCGCCTTGCTTTCGAGGCAGAGGTTCTAGTCGTTTGAGAAGCCAAACGCGCACGTTTGGGTGGAGAAGGTTGACTTGCACGACCGTTTGATCTTGACCTAATAGGCGCCGGCGGTAGCCTTTGCGACCTGTTGCCGATGTCTCTGGAATCGGTTTGAAAACCCTCGTCCTGACTAACATCCTCATCCTGGTCCACTTCAACTGGTGCAGGGCGTTTCCCACGGGATACCGATCCAGGCCTTCGAGATGCTGCGACCTGCGGCCTGCGCTCTTGGACCTCGTCATCAAACTCGACGCGCTCGGCTTCTTCTTGTGGATCAATAAAAGCGCGTGCTCTAGCGGGCTGTGACCCTCTATTTTCTTTGTCCTGTCTTTTCTTTGCCAGGTAACTCTTGACCATTTCTTTTCCTTGAGTAGCCGTTTGTGCTTGCGAGAGAGGTGCTTGTGAAGGGCCAGGCTGAGGTTCAATTATGTCTTCTTCGTAATCCTCAATTGGGGTGATATCGTCTGCCACCACAACATCGGCGCTCGGTTGTCGTTGATGTCGCGCGGGACTTTTCCTGCGAGAATTGACCTCCACTGGCGCAGCTGGCTGGGCCACTGGAGTAGGGGTTGGAGCCTGAGCGTTGCCGGTCATCTGTTGTCCCTTATCAGAACCTTGTTTCTTGTGTTGCTGAAGTTGTGGGGTAACTGCTAAATCCGGGAGACTGTGGTGGGAGGCCTCTTCCTCAGCAGATGGAGCCATCTCTGGTTCTGCAAGTGGCTCTGGTGTAGTAGCGTCATCCGCTGGTTGTTCTGCTCCTACACCTGAGTGCCTCTTCTTGAATTCTTCCATCTTTCGGAAAAATTGAGGGCCGCGGCGGCTGCGAACTAAGGTTAGCAGCAGTAGAAGCGGAGTTTAAGTTCTGCTTTGTTTCCGGTACGCGTAATCCTTACCCCAACCTAAGTCAAAGGCTGTTTGGTTTCCGATATGCGTAACCCTAACCCTAATCGAAGACCAAGCGATGGCACTTACTATCTGTTTGTTTTTGCATTTTCTGGGCTTCGGTCCGCCAACGTCGACCCGAAACTGTCAAACTTCTTTGGTGATGGCTCCAGTATTGTCGCCTCAAGACCAATTTCCTGTTTTACAGCGTTAAGGATCCTGATTACACCACCTAGCCGCATTATTTTGGCATCCAGTTCTTGATTTCGTTCATGAATCCAGTTGACGGTTCTGAGGCGAAATTCAGACCAGGAAAATTCCGAGGCCAGTGCTTCCATAAATTCGCTTTCGCCTTCCTTGATGGCCATGTCGTCTAGCGTAGCACAAGTTTGAATTGCGGCAACGGTCTTTCGAATCTCGTCATTATATTCAGGGAGTAGACCAGTTGCGCCAGCCCCAATGCCGTTGAAGTTCCATGCCCTGAGAGTTTCTTTGGAATAACCTCCAGTTTCTAGCGGGGCATAAAAGACCGACTGAATCAGTTGGGCGATTTTCTCTTGGTCAAGTCCATTCTCAGCGGCCTCGTACATCAGCCTCGTCACAGCAATCTGGGCTCGTACAGCAAGCACGAATTTGAATGTCTCATCCTGCAATGCGCTATCGCCGAAAGTTGAGCCTTCCATTAAGGAAGCAAGAAATGGTTTCGGGCAGGTCTCGTTGAGAGCTGCCAAGAAGTCCACAATCTCAGGGTCACTCCTCTGCGCATTTGCAACCCATTTTCCCAAGTAGGCGAGATTTGCGCTGTATACTAGTTCTGTTACTCCCCACGACTTTGAGTCCAGGGCGGGTGGATGATGTGGCTCAAAAATAGCTCCGACGATTGTTTGGGGATCTAGAAACTTGTCATTGTCTCCAGCTTGAAAATTTTGGAACAGATTGTCGAAATTCTGCGCTAGTGGCCATAATTTTTTCGCGGTTATGGATGCAGGATTGCCAAGTTCTCGGGCAATGTCCTCGATAGTCGCTGTTTTAGTTCTGGAATTAGGAATGGTGAGGACTTTTATCAGACTCGCAGCTGCGTTGCACAGATCTGGTGCAAATTCCAGAAGAAGGTGGTCTGGTTCAGGTGCTGCTTCCTCGTCTCCTGATGACACAGTACTGCGTGCAGTTGTACCGGATATTGAAACTCGAGGGTTGGCATTGGGGGAGAGTGCTAGAGAGTCATTAGTTACTATGCTCTTCATGGTGCTTCCCCACAACTCTTGTTTCTTTGAGAAACATAAGGCGAGTAATTCGATCTATGAAGAATCAATTGCAGATGGATAGCGATACAATTTTAATGAGATATATCAAGAAAGCCCTCTCGATTACGTACCCGTTCGCGGAGGCGTTGTCGTATTCTCAGCCGGCTCGTGTTCTACATCAGACGCATCTTTCTCTTCAACAATTGAAAGATCTGGAGTAAGGTTAGTCAACAACCTGGGCAGATGGCCGTCCGAGCTCGCCTTTGTAAGTTGCTTTGCTGTTTTCTGCACGTGATGGGCCCGTCGTACTTTCTGCGGGCTGCAAAGGTCCTCCGAGTCTCGCGGTCCTTGGTTTTGCTGTTTGCGATGCGGTCGATGTAGATGTTGATGGCTCAATGCTCTGACTTCGAGTCCGCTTTACCCGTATTTGCGCGAGGGGCACGACGGTGGCGACTTGTGCCTGCGGGGTGTTTCCACGGGTTCTGACCATGGCGAGGACTTACCTGTCTATTGAGGCGATGGATGGCATTAAGGAGGATTGATGATGGGGATCAGGTGCAATGCGATGGGAACCTTGAGACGTTGTGTCACGTGCCAAAGCGGCCTAGTTCGCGGCTCTATTCTACACGCTACTTAATTCACTCTCCCACTCTTCACAAACCGATGATATCTTCAATATGGAGTCCCTTCAGAGGAGATCGATATCGACAGGCTTCTAGCAATTTCATTCACCCAGTCCCATCGACATGTTGAATGCCTCTTTCCTCTCATCTAGCTCTTGCGCTGAAGCGTGCCGGGTCGACGTTTCAAGATCGCTTCCCTCGATCAAAGGAGCTTCTGGCTAAAGCTCTTGCGTGCGTCAAAAGCACGCAGCAGATTCCTGCCGGGCTCAAATGGGCCACCTTTGATAAAGAGGCAATGAAAGAGCTTGTGACCAGACTCGGAGTAATGAACGATTACATGAAAAGCATGTTGACCCAACAGCAGATGGGAGAACTCTTAGAACGCCAACGACGAACAGAATTTCAGTTTCTACAATTGAATGATAGGATGGACCAGCTTTTGGACATCGTCAAATCAAGCACGACTTTTAATACCCACAGCATGAGAGTCTCATGCAACCCCTCCCAAGCATACCTTCATGGTCGAGGCCTTATCCAAAGCGCCTCAGGGCACGAGGAACAGTCGAGCCAACAGCGACTGGGCTCCCTTGCGATACAATAAATTCCGCGCTCCTCATTGTCTAGGTTACTTCCGCGACTACGCTTCGGTCTCGTCTTCGAAACCCCAGGAATCCCCTCCACCAAACGTCCAATCTCCCTCCTCCAAGATATCTTCAAACCCATGCCAAGTTTAACATCCCGCATAGCCCTCTGCCACGCCCTCAGTGAAATCGTCGAAAAATTACACGCAGTAGATTGGGTACATAAAGGTCTCCGCTCCCACAATATTCTCTTTTTCTCCACATCCTCATCCCCTAACCCCCTCCACCGCCTCTTTCGACTCCTCCCTCGACTCCGCCTCCCCATGGCAAAACATAAACTTCAACCACCCCTACATCTCCGGCTTCCACTACTCCCGTCCAACCAAAAACGAAGAACTAACTGAAAACCCCCCAAAAAACGCATCCCTAGATATCTGCCGCCGCCCAAAAACCCAAACCTCCACCTCCCCCCAAACAAATCCCCTACAAAAAATCAAAAGACATATACTCCCTCGGCATCATCCTCCTGGAAATCGCATACTGGTCCCCTATGCACTCCATCCTCTACATCGATCTCTCAACGGCACGCCCAAGTCAAACGATCAGAGTGAAGCAGAGATTGTTGGAGAAGGGGGTGTGGTTAGGTTATATACGGGGATATCTGGGGGAGAGGTTTTGGGGTGTTGTTTTGGCTTGTTTGAGGGGGGTTGAGGCGTTTGGGCTTGAGAAGGAGGCGGATGAGGGGGTTGGGAGGGTGAAGGAGGCTTTGCAGGTGCGGTATTATGATGTTGTTGTTAAGAGGTTGGGGGAGGTGAGGATTTAGTTTGGATTGAAAGGGGGTTTGGTGGGTGCAATTGTGACGGTACTTTCATACAAAACGAGCGTTTCTGGTGTTAGTGCGCTGGGAGGTGATATCTGATAGCGTGTTTTGTGATGATGATTGGGACGGTACTTTCACGCAAAACGAGCGTTTCTGGTAAATGCGCTGAGAGGTAATATCATAGCATATCTCACAACGAAATAAGGAATACTTTTCTTTCAGCAGTGAGACAATCTCGCGTCCCTCTTTTCATTCATAGTCGGATCCTCAAAGCTCCCAGATGTAAATATATATCCTCAGTCCAAGTTGTTTAGCTACAAATTCCTAGCAATCCAGAAAGCAACCGCTCCTGGGGAAAAGGGTGGCCTAATGTTAGATTAGAGAAGTACATTAGAGGATGGTATCTGTATTCCCAAAGAAAAAAGTTGTCAGCCATGTGTGCTCACCTTCGCGGAAGCGATGCCAAATCATGAGCAACGATCATGCTCTCATCTCATTCATTATATCTACCAATGCCATCCCTACGCTACTATCCTCACATCCTCCGCTGCCCCGCCCTCATCCGAAACGTTATTGTATATCTCGATGCCAAAGGAGTTTATAAGACATCGAAAGAGTCCCACCAGAAAATCAGTCGTGGTGGGGACTAGGTAATCATATCATTTCGCAATTCGATCCATGCATATATGCCATTCATGTCTAATACCCAACACCGACCAAATAATCCTGCAGAGCCTCGACGGTGCTGACGCAGTTCTGGGTTGTGACGTTTTCATCGTGGTGAGCAAAGAGTAGGGCTTGCGTTGTCTTTGCGACAATCATGCCGTTTTTGCCCTGGGAGGTGGATACATGTCAGCCCAATTTTTCGGAGTGGTTTCCGATGTCCGGTTTATGCTAGACAACTATTTTGTATCTTGTACGAGGGGAGGTAGTACCTGTTTTCCCCGTAAGGTCTTTTCTGTTGCGCCGATGACGGTGTATTTGACGCCGTTGACGTGGAAGCCGGAGCCATAGAGGGGGGTTGGGTCTTCGAAGCCGTCGAGTAGGACCTTCATTTCTTCCGGACTAATCTGGGAGGGTGTCAGCTGTTGTCCAGTCTGCTTTCTTCACTTCTTCCATATGCCAATCTTTGCCTGAAAAGTGTGTCATCCGTCCCGCGTACCTTGAAGTCGGCAGACCGTGCCCAGTTGTCCTTTCCATTGACACTAAATATAGCAGCGCTGTCGACATTGCCGGTGCCGATGAGGCTATGGAGTTGGTTAGAAGGTGGTCTGGGAGCGAGGAGAGGACAGGCGGTACCTGGTGTCAATGTATGCTACAGCATCACGTCAGCCTTTTGTTTTGAGTCAAAGTGGGCATAGTATTGGTACCTTGCCAGGACATGATGACTCAACGGAGTTCTGGGATCCCAAGATAAGAGAGAGCAGTTCCCTACGACTTGAAGAGGTCAGTCTCTTGTTTGGAGTAGGTCGGTTGTTTGGTATGGAGTTACTGGTGAGAGAAATGGCGCAAAGGAATTTGTGTCGGCCAATAAGAAATGATGGAACTCGAAAACAGACATGGCCCCCACCAAAACGAAGAGGGGCACGGCATGGCAAACAATGATTTGTTCGCGTAGGGTAGCACGTGACCAATCCCGATATTGATTAATTTACACAGAATGCTACTCGCTACTCCTATTATACTCACACAGCCCGACATGGAACAATCCAACAGTGCTACGGAGTCGGAGTACGCGCCGGTCGCGCCCGTTTATGCACGTTGCTCTGCCTTGCATCAAATTCAAGCGTGCTGGCTATCAACAACACCGAGGACGACCGAGTAACAAGCAACATCCCTCCTCGTATCCGGATAAGCAGATCACTTGATCTATTTGCCACCATCCTGAGCTGTGAGACGTCATTGTATCCATTATGGGTTTTAGAAGTTCGGCCATTTTGATAATCTATCAGCTATGAACATGTACACGTATATCATCTCCACGCCAATTGTAGTGACGACTATCAAGGTGCAAGGCTGAGTCGTGAGCAGTGTCTCACCACAATACAGCGGCAAGAATGCCCATTGGCTCTTCTGATATCTGACAGGTCGAGGGCGAGGGCGAGGATTGAATATGCAAGGCTGAGATGGCCTGGTATACGGGAAGCAATCGTGTTTCACGGTGCACTCTATTTTCTTTTCGCTTCCCATCATTTACTGCTTGGGCTGAAACCATCCGAGGCTTCGTCTTTGTCCTTGCCCGGGACTTTCAGGCATGCGAATATGCGCTTCAGACATCCGAAGAAAAACTTGGTATTTGCCGTCGAACTTTGCCCATGTTGGGAAAAAGACTGCGTATGACCAAGGTCTTTGACTGCGGCCCCTTGATCTACATCGGTGTGACTGGACGGGGCGCCGGGGGCGAAAGTTGAGATACTGCTCCTGGCACTTTGTAACGACGTGGCAGAAGCATTAGGCAGCGAGAAATAGTTAAGATCAATCGAACTTTGCACCGGATCATCCTGTTTAATTCGACCAATCCCTGCTTTCTCGAGCTCCTCTGTGACACGTTCATCTACACTCTGTATTGTTTTGCGCAGCCTTGCGAGAGATTCCGGTGAGTAGTCTTTCCTGTCAGGCACAGCCCACCTCGAAAAAACAATGCCGTGTGATTTGGAGACCTTGAGGCAGCCATGACAACGAATGAATTCGTAGCAGAGGAAACATGCTTTCTTGGAAGTTCCGAGAGCGCGTGGCCATAGTGGCGGATTGGTAGTTTCGTAGTATGTGATGACTTGCACTTCTGCATGAACGAACCTCTCTTCTTCTTCCTTTCCTGGCCGCGTGGATGGATTGTAGTGCTGGATTGGGATCAGGGTCAAGCTCTGGAAGTATATGCGATGCGAATGCGCGAAGGTTGCCAGATTGCAGCAGATGCGCCAGTAAGCTGCTGTTTTGTTGATCTCGCGAAACGGTCTTGTGGACAACGTCTTCTTCCCATAGCCTGCCTTTTCTAGTCGTTCTTGAAGAGAGCGTCCATCGATGGTGAAAGCGAAAGCTTTTCTTACCAGATCGACCAGAGCGTGAACCCGGTCGTGTTCCGACTCGGCATTTTCGAGGCGGTCGAAAACAGTGTTGAATTCTTCTGCTTCTACAGCAAGGCTGATGGCGTCTTGTTTTCTCTGAACAGGCTTCGACATCAACTTACTCCACTGGGGGCTTATTGGACCTTTCGCGTAAAGAGCAAGGTGTTTTGGCTTCTCGAAATGGCGAGATCCTATTCTTTTGAAAAGCCTGTTCATGTTGAGCTGAACCACAATCTCGAGACAGTTGTCTGCACATTGCTGTTGTGATATTTCTGGCCAGTGGTTAGCACAATTACACTCTCAATATGTCGGACAGTTTCTACCTTTTCGAGCACATTGTTCCACGTTTCGCAGGATCTTGTCCAAGGCATGCTGAACATATTCTCTTATGCCTTTATTACCTGCTAGCCGGATGGTGATACCGGGTGGGTGTTCGTTTGCTTCAACTGTCGCGGCTGTGACTGTCACAACTTTTGGTTCGCAAGCGGAAATGTAGGCCAAATCATCGGCGAGTTGCCTTTCGACAGCATAAGGAATGAGATATCGATCATCATTGTCCTGAGACCATTCGGATCGTGGTTGCGCCCATGGCGCCGCTCTGTATTTAAGAGCCTCCAATTCATCAGCATTTTCTTCGAACTGATCTCGATCGATGTCATTCCATATTGAATTTGTCGGGGTTGATGTGTCGGGATCGGGCATGATTTGTCACGGATTTGAGAGGAGGTCGAGAGAAAGATTTTAGCTCTAGTGCGCCATGCCCAAACGAGAATTTAGTTTGCAACCAACTATCTCAACCTCGATGTATGGTGTCTATCGATCATCTGGGTCTACAGCTAAGTAATATGATACAAGACGCTGACGTTGTGCAGGTCTGAATTGTAGCTGACTGTTTGACCCTAGTTTACAGAAGCTCATTCTTTTCCATGATGCCGACTCGAGAGAGAGGCTTCAACTTGGACCCAACACTACGCATGCTTTGGTGTCATGCTCGTCAAGACATGCCTTTGTGCTCTTTCGCTCGCAATCTGTCCATCTTATATTTTTCTGAGAAGAAATGTTATGCATCACGCATTTTCGGCGATTCATGCTCTGGTCCACCCATGATTCCACCCGTTTTTACTCGGCCACTCAGTCTGTATCCTCGCATATTCAACCGGCACACCCTCCCACACGTTTTTCTTCATCATCGCTGTCCTGAACAGTTGGCCCTCGTTTTTGCCACCTGGTAGGCCATTGCTTCCAATTAACCGCAATTCCTCGCACGCCTTCCGCATCTCGTTGTACTGTCGCTCCAGATCCAATTCCTGCTGCCTCCGCAACTTTGCCTTGTGCAATTGCCATGCGCGATGTATCGTCCAGTGTCGGAGGCCGCGCAGACGAGAGAGACGGAGGACTCGAGGGGTTTTGGGATGCATGAGAAAGTATCGAATCATGGCTGTTCTGCATTAGTGATGGATTCTTACATCTGCCACGCGTCCGACGCACTTATTCGTATGTCCTTCTTGTCACCCTTCTTCCTCTTCTGCAAGATGGGAGACGTCGAAAAGGCCGAGCATTGTATTGATTTTGGAGATGTCGATTGCCATTGGCATGTCCGCGGAGGTGCTATCCTGGGTAATATGGACGAGCATGATGCAGACCCGCCAGCGCGTAGTGACGGCGTACTCCAGAGGAACTTCATGGCGGATGTGACTGAATTGTCAGTGCCAGTGTCAGTGCCAATGTCAGTGTCAGTGTAGTGCAATGTCAATGCCAATGGCTCGATGATCCTTCGTTTCCATGTCAACGCTAGTGCTCGCTTGTCGCGCGTGTAGAACTACCCACCTTTATTTCGAGATATTCCTACATTGACCCTGGGAAGCACGATAGACCTTGCGGCTTTTGATCATCGTGAGTCCTTGGATCTTGATTGTGAATTGTGATTGTTTGATTGTCCTTCTTGGGATCAACCGTGCCAATTACCATCGTCTTCCATCCAGCCTGTGCATTCAAGACACACGGCGCAAATCCTCCAACTGGAAACTTCCCGCTCTTAAAAAATCAGCCCCGAAGCCAATCAGCACCACGTCCAAAACCTCCCTATTAAGCCGGCCTCCCTCCCACTTCTTTCTTAACCGCCCACTCGGTCTGCTCTCGTACCGCCAGCTGAATCACTGGATCAAACCAAGAACAATCATGGCTGAACACGACAAGATTGTTGCTGCCAGTGCTCGTCACCCAAAGCCAGAACATGCGTTCCAGTACGGTACCGCAGGCTTTCGTATGAAAGCAAGCCTACTCGACTCTGTGGTCTTCCGAACTGGTCTCCTGGCCAGTCTGAGGTCCCGAAAACTCAATGGCCAGACCATTGGTGTTATGATCACGGCCAGCCATAATCCTCCCGAGGATAATGGCATCAAACTGGTGGATCCCATGGTATGCGCTCCGGCCTGACGAGGCCGCATCAACTAGGCTGACAATTGATTTAGGGCGAAATGCTTGAGGTGGGCCTTCTATATTCGATTACTATGCCAAGGGAACCTCTTCTAACTTTGTTTTAGCAATCTTGGGAACCCTATGCAACCACCCTTGCCAACGCCTCGACCGACGAGGCTCTCTTCGAAGCTTACCAGAAGCTTGCCAGGGACTTGAAAGTCAAGCTTGAGGCACCAGCTCGCGTCATCTATGCTCGCGATACTCGAGCATCTGGTTCTACCCTCGTAGCTTCGCTCGTTGACGCTCTCCAAGCTACCGATGCCCAATACACCGACTACAAGCTTCTCACCACGCCGCAGTTGCACTATCTTGTCCGATGTGTAAACACCAAGGGCACACAATATGAATATGGCGAAGTCAGCGAGAAGGGATATTACGACAAGATCTCCACGGCATTCAGGCAGGCAATGAAGCACAGGAAGACCACAGGTCATGTCACGGTTGATTGCGCGAATGGTGTCGGTGGACCAAAACTCCGAGAGCTGGTCAAGTACCTTCCCACCGCAGCAGAGGGCGGCATAGACATCAAGATCGTAAACGACAATGTTGTCGACCCAGGGTCTCTGAACGTCTCATGCGGCGCCGACTTCGTCAAGACCCAACAACGCGCTCCTCCGTCGTCAAAATCAGGACCAATGGATCGTTCCGCCTCTCTAGACGGCGACGCCGATCGTCTTGTCTACTACTATCTCGACAGGCACTCGACTTTCCACCTTCTCGACGGTGATCGAATCGCAACCCTTGCAGCATCTTTCTTGGGAGATCTGGGCCGCGCCTCCGGTCTGGCAGAAAAACTCACCATAGGCGTCGTTCAGACCGCATATGCCAACGGGGCATCAACGCAATACATTAAAGAGCACTTGAGGCTTGACGTTGTATGCACCAACACTGGAGTCAAGTATCTCCACCATGCAGCAACTCGCTTCGACATTGGTGTTTACTTTGAAGCCAACGGACATGGAACCGTCCTTTTCTCGCCAAAAGCAATCAAGGATATCCGAAAACATTCGCCCAAATCTCCTGCTCAAGCTGATGCACTGGAAACCCTGCGCGCTCTCGTCGACCTCATCAACCAAGCTGTTGGTGACGCTCTCTCTGATCTTCTCCTTGTCGAAGTCATTCTCGCGCACAAGAGTTGGACTCTCGATAACTGGCTTGCCACGTACTCCGATTTGCCCAACCGTCTCGTCAAAGTGGAAGTGAGGGACAGAAATATCTTCAGGGCTGTTGACGCTGAGAGAAAATTAGAAGCACCAGAAGGTGCTCAAGCCGAGATCGCAAACTTGACAGGCAAGTACAAGCAGGGTCGATCTTTCGCACGAGCCAGTGGCACGGAAGATGCCGTCCGAGTATACGCAGAGGCTGCATCGAGAGGCGAGGCCGATGATTTGGCCTCCGCCGTTTCGCGAGTGGTTAGGAAATATGGTGCTTGAGGTAAATGGAGTTGGGAACGAGTGCCTTTGATGGGTGGCGAGAGGTTCGCAGAGACGATAATTACGATGGTCACGATAATTCAAAAAAATGGGAGTCAGAGTAGGATCATCGGGTTTGGGCATGGGAGTTGCGAAGGGGTTTAACAATGGATAAGTAGATGATAGCTCAGAATAGATTTGAATGAAAATATTATGGACAAAAATACTCGTCTCGACTTTGCCTTTTGAGAAATATTCTTGAGGCGTTGCGCGGTGTCTATTTGATAAGTTGTTTGGGAGTACATAGTTGATGTCGATGTCGATATCGATTTTGGATTGGGGGGATGTCAAGGTGTTCTTGAGATACGATTTCTACGTTTTTTCCTAGTCTACCAAATTCAGCCTCGCGGTCCATAGGTATTTTGAAATTGATATGACACAGGAACACGGCTCATACACAATAGTTTGCTCGTTTGGAAGATGTAAAATATGCGCGTCGTGGGCAGCAAGGTCAAGCTTGAAGAATACATTGTGCATTTATCTAATTATACTTACGGGTATGGGTGGAGTTTGTTGTTGTTGTTATTCCATTCGCGAAATTGTAGTCTTGGGATATTTTGGTTGGGGGATTGGGAGAAATATCGAAGTTTGTTGAACAGTGGCATGTTTGTCCTTGATACCTCAGGCATTATACACGTGATAGATGCCAAGGAATGCATTGACATGCATATATATGCATGCAGATGCCACGGTCTACTTAACCTCCCTAGTCAATACAGTCAAGTCACAGGGTGACACTCGTTCTGTTCATCGGCTCCTATCGTTAAGTTCGTGTTGAATCTACTTCCGAATAACTCTATTTTGCTCGTTCAGCGTAACAAAGTTGATATTAAGATACTATTAACGTCTCTCGGTTTTTAGTGTAGAGATGGTGGAATAAGATATTAGCGCCTATAACGTATTCCACCACCGAGCCGGCCACACCGCCGAGCCGGCCACTTTTCCTTGGCACAGCCCTTATCCTCTTCAACACGCAATGTCTCAACAGCGCAACGCGATAGCCGTTCAAGAAGAAGGTAGAATTGATCTCGCTCTTCAGGCATATACCTCTGGCCAATTTCAAAGCCTACGGCGCGCTGCAGCAGCCTTCAACATCAAACACCAAAGGCTCTCTGATCGGCTCCGCGGAATTGCCTCTCCATCTCAAACCCGCCCAAACTCCCATAAGCTCACTGCAACAGAAGAGAAAACACTTGTCCAATATATCCTCGACCTCGATTTGCGAGGATTTGCGCCCCGGCTGTGTGAGGTGGCAGATATGGCGGATAAACTGCTGGGTGTACGCGGTGGAGAGCCAGTAGGGAAAAACTGGGCTGAGAGGTTTGTAACGCGCTCAGATGAGCTCAAGATGGCCTTCAATCGAGCCAAGGATAGGCAGAGGATACTACGGGAAGATCCAGAGATTATCGGCGCGTGGTTCAAGCTCATTGCAGATACTAAAGCCAAGTACGGCATCCACGACAAGGATACGCACAGCTTTGACGAGATTGGCTTCCAGATGGGCGTTATTGGGTCAATGAAGGTCGTCACAGCTTCTGGAAGACGTACACGGCCTAATTTAATCCAGCCAGGCAATCGCGAGTGGGTTACAGTTATCCAGAGTATCTGCGCCGCTGGGTATGCGACCCCGCCCTTCATTATCTACAAAGGACGCGTTCACATCTCTGCGTGGTATGAGGAGGCAGGTATACCATGGAATTGGAAGCTCTCGGTCTCTGAGAACGGCTGCACAAACAATGCGCTTGGTCTTGAGTGGTTGAAGCACTTTGACGCGCATACAAAGGCGCGTCAAGTAGGGGGGTATAGGCTGCTCATCTTGGACGGCCATGAGAGCCATCTCAACCAGGATTTCAAGGACTACTGCCTCGAACATAAGATCCTAACGCTCTGTATGCCACCTCATTCATCGCATATCCTCCAGCGGCTTGATGTGGTCTGCTTCCTCGCCGTTGAAGTGCAAGTACTCTCAACGAGTTCGAGACTTGGCACGCCGACGCGTCTACCATATCAACAAAGAAGGCTTCCTCCCGGCCTTCAAAGACGCATTTTTCGACGTGTTTACAGAAGAGAACTGTCGAAAGGCTTTTGAGATGGTAGGGCTAGTCCCTATCAACGCGGAGGTGGTATTGGATCGCCTTGAAGTACGGCTACGTACTCCACCAGCACCACCACTGCAGGAGACGCCGTGGCAGTCGAAGACTCCAAGCAATACTCTTGAATTTGGATCTCAATCAAAGCTTGTACGCGAATCTTTCACTCGGTCACCAGATACTGTGCAGACTGGCTTCTCTCAGCTTGTAAAGGGCGCTGAATTGATGCTGCACCAGAACGCTCTACTTATTGCACGAAACCACGAGCTTGAAGAGCAATTGGCAGTAATGACGAAGCGAAAATCGCGCAAAAGGAAGTGGATCCAGCAAGGTGGTACTATAGAGTACGGGACTGCAGCAGCGCAGGTAGCTGCAGAGGCGTCTGTAGCGCCTCAGAAATCAAAGTAGGCTCGTGGTAGTGGTGATCAAGAAACAGCCCGGCCAGCTTTACGGCGCTGTGGGAACTGCGGCGCGACTGGGCACAATGCGCGAAGGTGTAAAAAGGATATTGAGATATCTTCTGAATCAGATAGCTTGGAATCTATTGTTGATAGCGATAAAATTGAAGAGGCGTAATATGAGTTGGTCGTGCCAAGGAAAAGTGGCCGGCTCGGTGGTGTGGCCGGCTCGGTGGTGGAATACGTTATATAAACCAAGGACAAAGATCTATTTCGTACCTCAATAACATACCTAAATGATCAAAGAACCTCATCTAAATACTATTAAATCACCTCCCTTTCCCATCATTTAATTCCGAAAAATCATAGCATATTTCACACCAGAAATAGTTCTAGTTGCGTCAAATCAACAAAAGGTAAAAAGTCAAGCCACCTCATTAAAAAAGCCAAAACCCAAGGAACGACAAAAAACCAAGATTCAAAGCATCAGAAGAAGAAAAGGTTCCACAGCAGAATCCGCCAAGTTACTTTTCACCAAGCCGCCAAAAACGGTTCGTGCTCGCCATTCACCCCGACCTATCCTATACTAATCTCAATACCATCCCTATACTTTTGAGCCCATAGACCCGTTTCATTGATTCGAATCGAATCGCATCGCATCGCCCGACGCCATACAGCAAAAAGAAAAAAGAAAGAAAAAGTTAGCGATGGGGACAATGCCATGTCCGCCTCCTGTACGCCTGTAATGCCGTATCGCTGCCCCTTCCCATTTCCGATCGATCCCAATGTGACTCCGATTCCAACCCAACCCAAATTCGATATCGCTAATCATAATACGACGCAGCACCCGGCGCCTCGCTCACCTGAATCTCCCGCAATCATTGCCGCTCTTGTGGCTGCTTCGAAGACGTCATCGACGCCCTCGCCTGTCAGACTGGAGCATTCTAGGTATTTCCTCGCTCCTACGGCGTCTTTGATATCCTCGCCTTGTCGTTTTGTTACAAAGCTCAATGCCTTCTTCCGCATCTCCTCTTGCACAATCGGGTCATCTCGTAGATCTTTTTTCAGTCCGACAAGGATGACAGGGACACCAGGGCATTTATCGCGTGCCTCTTCTGCCCACTTGTGTTGTACGTTGGATAAGGAGTCTGGTGTATCAATGCTGAAACCGATGAGGATGACGTGGGCTTTGCTGTAGGCTAGAGGGCGGAGTCGTTCGTAGTCTTCTTGGCCCGCTGTATCCCACAGAGCTAGCTGTACAGATTTTCCATCGACGCGGCAGTCTGTGACGTAGTTTTCGAATACTGTTGGGATCTGGCGGTGGTGAATTTTAGTGGATGAGGTGCCATGGGGGACAGCAAAGGGGTTGGTCGATTGATAGACATTGGACTTACGTATCGTGTAGGAAAGTAGCCCAAGGTGAAAACACTCAGTAAAGAAGTTTTCCCGCATGCTCCATCACCGATAATGACCAGTTTCCTGCGCATCACGCTTTCGCCCGCTTGTGCCATTGTGGTGGTTGTCTACGTGAAGCGATTGCTCCGTAGACTCCGAGTATGTACCGTGACCAGCAAGGGAGTTCGCGACCGAAGGAGGATTGTTTATGAATAAATGGTTCGAGGGGTGAGGTTCGGCGAGTCGTTGATTATGCGGAGTGGAGGTGAGATAGATGATTGGGTGAAATTGGCAACGGTTGGGCACTCGAACGCAGAGGGGAGAGAAAGCAGTGAAGATGGAGTTTGTTTGGCGGATTGTCATTCAGCGAAGTGTTGTCGGGATGTTGGAGATATATATTAGCTGACTGAGAGTTTGCACGCTGCAGGTCAAGACCGAATTGTGGCTGAGCACCTAAAGAGTGGACCCATTCATTGGGCAGAGCTCGCGGGAAGGAGGAGAGCAGAGATCAGTCCTTTGTGTGATGCGATTGCGATCCTCCTGCTCTTGAGTGTGCCGTGTGCGCGTCTACTAGTTGATGCAGCTGTTGTGATAACCAGTGGTCCGGACGGTAGATATTGATATAGGGCGCTTCGACATGATAGAACTACCCAAACTGCACTGCAGCATGCGGCTATTCCTACCTTGGGAACACCATTCGTGCCTCTCCTCATATCACCTTCGATCAATTCCTGGGGAAAAGTCTGGGTTCTACCACTGCAATCGAAAGGCTGTCCAATTTCAATTGATGCTCCAGATCCAGACTCAGCCTTGTGGAGATTCACAGACGATCCGAAAGGCCAATATAGTAAATTGGATAGCTGCTTTGCTATGACATCGGGCCCCCTAGATTGTATGATATATATATTATCTGATTATTTCCCCTGGATTTCTTGAAATTTATATTGCATGCGTCAGGAACAACTAAGGAACAACTAAGGAGCACTTCGGCCGTATGTTACAGAATAGCTACATACAAGAGATCATAATGAATTGAACACGCCCCAATTCTACTTCGAAATAAGAGTACACTTCCAGAACTTGAAGACTCCAGGGACACAGGAATTATCAGGCTGAACTGAAGTTAGATGGATTCTGAATCGTAATCACGTGCATCTTGATTGAGGCTTGCCAATGGTGTACTAGTTGGTATTGATCGGCCGGGCTAATCGACGTCCTTGGACTATTAGGTACTTTGTGTCAACGAGAGCTCTCCAGGCCTGACACCAGCAACTGCAGTCGAAACACCTAGCAACTCTGACACCCTGCCTACAAACTGCGACCTCCTCCCATACTGGCATGCCGCTTCTGAGCCTTTCCAAGTACGTCTATCGATTCCGGGCCACTCTCACACATTGCCATACTCCCATCCGAACCCCCCACCATTTTGTCCTACAAACCGCAAGCCATTGCTGCCAGTCTCTTAATGAGTAAACAAGAGCTCCCCTCTTCTAACACGCCATACCTAGTTCGCCCCGTCTACCCACTTCCCAGCCACCTAAACGCCCAGAAGAAACATGGCTGCTCCCCCTTCGGCAGCCCAAAACAGCAATGGAGTATCCCCGAACGGCCACCCCCCAGATACTGCCGCTGGAGTGAATCGAAAAAAGGCGAAGCGTCGTGCAAAGGAAGCTGCCAAACGAGCTGCCGAGAATGGTCATGGTCATGGTCATCCTGTGTCGGGTAGTGCAAATGTGAACAATGGTCTCCCTTCTTGCTCTCCTCCGACCTCTTCTAACCAATCTTCCGCGATTCAGACTACTCAACTGGGACCAGACTATGACGAGGAATACGGTAGCGATCAGGCAGTGTATGACGAAGGATCAGAAGATGGGCATGTGGATTATAACTCGGGCTACGTGAACCACAGTTATCCGAACGATAGTCACGACCAGGCGAAAAAGAAGCGAAAGAGCAAACCAATGTCACAGCCTACATACAGTCATGCTCCGCACCACCACCATCACCAGCAACATGCCTACTCACACATCCCTCCGGCGCCACCTCCTCCGCCTGCCATGTCGCAAGCCGCTCTTCGGACAGTCCAGAAGAACCAGAAAGATCGCATCTGGAATACGTCAACCCAGGAAGAGAGGGAGCGTATCAAGGAATTCTGGCTGTCACTGAAAGAGGATGAGCGCAAGTCTCTGGTCAAGATTGAGAAAGAGGCGGTTTTGCGCAAAATGAAGGAACAGCAAAAGCACTCGTGTAGTTGCACGGTCTGCGGGCGCAAGCGTACGGCCATTGAGGAGGAGCTGGAGGTCTTGTACGATGCGTACTACGAGGAACTAGAACAGTATGCAAATGATGGGACTCCGTGGCCACCTATGGTGGAAGCGTTTCCCGGGCCCCCTTTGTTCAAGCGCGATGACCAACGTGCAAGCAGACAACCACCGGACCACATGTCACTACCTCCCCACGCCCACCGGCCACCTCACGGCCACGTCGAAGAATTACCAGATGACGAAGAAGAGGAGGAAGAGGAGGAAGACCCTGACGATGAGGAATACAGCGAGGAGGAGTACGACGAAGATGAAGAGGAATACAGCGACGAAGAGCCGGATGAACTGCCTCGGCCCTCTGCTGATTTTTTCAATTTCGGCAACAGTCTGACAGTTAAAGGTGAGTCGCTTGGTCGCATCGATGTGGAAGGACAGTTTTCTCATGCTCTAGCAGGCGGCATTCTCACGGTTGCAGATGACCTCCTCAAAAACGATGGCAAGAAGTTCATTGAGATGATGGAACAGCTAGCGGAGCGTCGGATGCAGCGCGAAGAGGATGCACAGTATGCCGCTGCGACACATCCAAGTAGTCATAATCAGCAGGGTTATCCAGATAGCTACAGACATAGTCACTCCCATGCGCCTTCGCCCCAAGAAGAAGAAGAAGACGAATACGACGACGAAGAGGACGATGAAGATTATGATAGTCAGGATGACTACGAGGAGGAAGAAGAAGACATGGTATGATTTTCGTTTGATGCAGAATATCACAACTAATACAGGCAGGACACCATGACTGAGGAGCAGCGAATGCAAGAAGGTCGACGAATGTTCCAGATTTTTGCAGCGCGCATGTTTGAACAACGCGTACTTACAGCTTATCGAGAAAAAGTTGCCGCAGAGCGACAGCAGAAGCTACTAGAAGAGCTGGAAGAAGAAAAGGGCCACGACGCGGCGCGTGAAGCTAAGAAGGCGAAGGATGCTGAAAAGCGGAAGCAAAAGAAGCAAGCCCAAAAGCAGAAGCAGGCGGAAGAGAAGGCCAGGAAGGATGCGGAGAAGGCAGCGCAAGAGGCAGCCGTCAAGGAAGCAGAGGCCAAGCGGCAAGAAGAGCTGAAGAGGAAGCGCGAAGAGCAGCGACTAAAAAAGGAGGAGCAACGCAAGACCCAGGAAGCCGAACTCGCCCGGAAAAACGCAGAGAAGCTCAAACGGCAAAAGGAGGAGCAGGACCGCCGCCAGGAGACCGAACGCAAAATCCGAGAAGCTAAGGAGGCCGAGAAGAAGGCGAAAGAGGAGGCCAAGAAGAAAGATCGTGAAGAACGGGAGGCCAAGGAACGCAAGTCGAAAGCCGAGAAGGAGCGCAAGGAACGTGAAGCACGAGAGAGGTCCGAAAAAGAGGCACACGCTCGAAAGGAGGCACACGCAGCCCAGCAAGTGAATGCAGTGCAACAAGCCGCACAGGCAGCGAAGCGTGCAGCAGTACCTGCACTGCCACTACCACCAGGACTGCACAAGCAAACCTCCAACTTTGGGTCTCCGCATGTTGCTATGGCTACTCCTGCAATTCCAAAGGCAGCAACGCCAAATGTTCGACCGCGACAAGGATCGCACCAAACCTCAAAAGGCTCATCTCCCAAGGTGCCAGCTGTTGCAATTGGACAAAAAGCGAATTCACCAGGGAGCGCTGTTCCTGCTCAAAATGGACCAACCCCCATTGCGCCTCGGACTATCCTTTCTCGTCCATCAAGCCAGCCTCCAGGAAGTGTACCACAGCAGCCCATGAACCATATGCATCCCATAGCTCCACCACCTGGTATGGGTATGCCTCAAGGTCCGCCTTTTGGAATGCCACCAGGTATGAATGGATTTCACCACCAAGGACACATGTTACCAGGCATGCGAACACCGATGCCAAATATGCCCCATATGTTTTCACCACCACAGCCACCAATTGGAGGTCAATTCCGACAATTTATGCCTAATGGGATGCCTGGACCACCACCTGGTATGGGCGGTCTTGGAATGCCCTCGTTCGGTCAAGGACCTCCAGGATTTCTACCGCAGATGGGCGGAGTACCGCCTGGATTTGGGGGCCCTATTCGAGAATCCATGCCAGCGCATTCGATGCCGGCCCAGCACTCTCGCAATCAGTCGGGATCGTCGGCTGTGGAAGCGCCCATTGGCCCTCCAGGTGCACACGCTGTTCAGAGACCAGCACCGATCCAGCGTCCCTCCAGCGTGAAGCCCCATGAGCAAGATCGATCTGGCCACGCCGACATCGACGAGTTGAGTAGTCACTTGGGAAGCAGCGCATTGTTGGATGATGATGAATCCCCAGAACCGCTGTTTCAAGATCGCCGGCCCAGTATGGCACCAGGCCTTGGTCGAGCACCGTCAAATCTCGCTTCTGCTTTTGGCATGCCAGGGGTGTTCACCAATATCAATCAGCCGCAGATGAATGGTTTCGGTATACCAGGAAGCAATCCCAGCAGTGCATGGAGTACGCCATCTTTAACAGGATTCCAACAGTCAAACTTGTCAAGCGCAAATGGCTGGGGCTCGTCTCCAACGAGTGGTTGGCCACCTAGTAATGGCATGCCATTTGGTCAAAGTGTTCCACAAGGTGGTCGGCCGCGGCTGTCTCAAATCCGTATCAGCCTTTGCGAAGCGTGCAAAGCTCTGACCATTGCCAACAAGAATGTGACCGATGGTTTCCACGACGTCCGTACTGTGCTCGCACAGTCGAGAGATCGAGTGAACCCGCCTGCGTCGGAGGAAGAAATGCTCATGCTTCTCGACACGTTGGGAACGGCACAGAACGGGGACGGTTCGTTCCAGCAGAAGACGCTCGGCAAAGGACCTCTAGATATGATGGTGAAATGGGTACCTAGCGGCGGTGAAGGACATGGATCCTCAGGGAGAATTGGCAGCATTGGTGTCGGGGAAATTGGAAGTCAGATTGGAAGTCCCTTGATGGGTGCAAGCAATCCTGGCAGCGCCAATGCCACGCCTTTCGGTAGTCTGAGGAATATGCCGGCCTTGAGCGGTCTTGGGACAGTCCCTTAGGTCTTTGATGTGGACTGTCCTGGGCTTTTGTTGTATGTACGAGTTTGCATGGGGTCCTGGCGTTTCCCTTGTTTCTTTGCACCTGGTCCGACGACTCCCCTTTTGTCTTCTTTATGTCTCGATTTTTTCCTATTTCGAGTAAGAGGAGTTCCTCAATTCTTCTTCTTCTTCTTTTTCGGGCTTTTGACTGGTCGGTTGCAGTCGAGGCCTTTTTCTTGTTAGCATTGTGGGTGGTATATGGTAGCTTGATGCGAATTCATCCAGTATGCGCCCAATTAAGTGTTTAGTGTGATTTTCTTACATGTTCCAGTGGAGATTTGGTGATGAATTAGACTTTGAGTATTATGAGCGGTTTCCTGATGTCTTTGTCGTTCGTTGACGGATGGATAGATATCAGTTCCTGTGCTTCTACGAGGTACGAAGACTGGGACTATTGAATTAGTATAGTTATCCTATAAACTTGATTTATGTGGGCACATTCCAAACTGACCAGACTAGTTAGTATCTATATACTGCCAGTGTCTATCTGGTGGAGCAAGGGCCTCGTCCGACCAAGCGACAACAACAACATGGCGATCTCGCATATCGCACGACTTCTGAGCCCTCTGAGGCTCGTCTTGTATCTAGATTGTTGTTGTAGGACTCGTCCTTCATCCCGATATTCTCCTTATCGTCCTACGAGTCTTTCCCGCCGCTGCGCGCGCCGCGCTTAGCCGTTCACCGCTTCTCGACAGACTTTTCAAGTACACCGCTGGCCTCGACGACGTCTTGGGCATCGTTATATTGCACCAGCATCAGAAATCCCTTCCAA
Source organism: Venturia oleaginea (assembly GCA_013176395.1). Lineage (NCBI taxonomy): Eukaryota > Fungi > Ascomycota > Dothideomycetes > Venturiales > Venturiaceae > Venturia > Venturia oleaginea. Next base: position 86,767 of record JABMLP010000040.1, on the reverse strand, counting down.
AGAGCTCCTTGGCATCTCTAGGGCTCTGTACTTATTAACAGAGCTGACCTGCTAACGATTTTAAATAGTTATACCGCTTTCTTTATGCCTCCGAAGAAGGATATCACCGCGTCGGTTCCTATCAACTTATCCCTACCACCGGGTCACTCTACTCGCTCCTCTCGTACCCGATCCCCCTCTATTGTCTTCGAGACCCAGAGGTCATCTTCACGGTCGCGATCAACAATGCCCAGGCCGCTGAGGCTCGCGCCGTAGAGGCTCACAGGCTAAGGATGGACCGCGAAAAGGAGGAGCGCGACCTCCAGATGCAGGTCAAACGCGAAGAAGCGGCGGCGCGCCTTGCAAAAATTGGGGAGGGCTCTTTACTAGAACTACCGCATGGCACCAGTCGTCCGGGGGCGACTGAGCCGGATAACAGTACGGACTCACGTACGGCGCCTCCATCGGGATCCGCGAGCCTCATACGATTCGCGTACGCGGCGTTTCGAACAACTACTTCTCCGACGAGGCGACCGCAGCCGAAGCTACGGGCTACGTTGCGAAGGAGCTGGCCGCCGGCCGATTGGCTATCTCTACAGACCCGGGCCTGTTTATCGCTCCTCTTGGGATGGTCCCAAAACAAGACGGAACCTTACGCCGGATCCACGACCTCTCTTGGCCGCCCCAAACTTCAGTCAACGACGCCATTCCACGCGTGTTTGGCAAGCTACAGTACACCAGAGTCGACAGAATTGTTCAGCACGTCCTTCGTACAGGCCGGGGCTGTCTTCTGATGAAACGCGACATTGCGCACGCTTTTCGCAACATCCCTGTGGATCTCATTTCGTCCCGGTATCTTGGGTTTTGCCTCAACGGCGTCAATTATCAAGAACTCTGCCTCCCTTTCGGTCTCAGGACTGCGCCATTTATCTTCAATCTCTTTGCGGAAGGTCTCCATTGGGCTCTCGACGAGCAGGCCGGCACGCGCAGTATCCCTACCGCGATCGAGCACTACCTTGATGATTTTATGTTTGTGTGTACGTCTCAAGAAATTTCGGACCGCGTTTCGGAACTCTGGATCAAGACCACCGATCGACTTGGGATTCCTCGCAAGGATGCCAAAGACGTGGTCGGCACGGCCGTCGAGATATTAGGTCTTCTGGTTGATACGGTACGCTTGGAACTGCGTCTCTCCGACGAGAAGAGAGATTCTTTGATCCAGGCTATCCGTGATCACCTCTCCGAGACAAGGCCGCGGCTCCGGGATACGAAGTCCCTCGCCGGGCGGCTCAGTTGGGCCAGTGCCGTCATCCGCCTTGGCCGGGTTTACACTCGATCGATCTGGGACTACCTGAGCGGAGCATACGGAGAAGTCAATCGGCACTTTCGCCGAGCCCTGACTAGCGGTGTACGAGACGACCTTCTCTGGTGGCTCCATGCGCTCGAGCTAACCAACGGGGTCTACTTCTTCGATTATCGAAAGCGCCGTTGTTTCCACCTTTTCACTGATGCCTCCGGACAACAAAGCCTCGGCGGCTTCTTTTTCGAGTCCTCTGAGACCGATGTCTCTTGGGGGGATTACACCAATAGTATCGCAATCGAGCATGCTTTTATTGCTGAACCGTCCAATCGTTCGGCGTTTATCAACCCTAAGGAGATGGAGGCTGTTGCCGTCGCATTCCTCCGTTGGGGACCGTCTCTCTGGGCACATAATCGGGTCGTTATCCACTGTGACAACTCTACGGCCGTGGCCGGGTTGACGAAGGAGGCTGTTCGTGGTGAGAGCAACACCCATCTCCGCACTATTGTTACTCAGGCCGCTGCCTGCGATATTGTTATCGAAGCCCGCTGGCTTCCATCTACGGCTAACGGCCTGGCCGATGCCCTCTCTCGAGTCCAGTTTGATCGTATCGCCTGGCTCTGCCCCCAATGGGGCTCACCGCTTTCGATCTCACAGTTCCGCTGAACTATTGTTGAACCGTCCGATCGTTCGGCGTTTATCAACCCTAAAGAGATGGAGGCCGTTGCCGTTGCCGTTGCATTCCTCCGTTGGGGACCATCTCTATAGGTACATCTGGCCGACGCCCTCGCGAGTCTAGTTTCGATCGTATCGTCTAGCTCTGCCTCCGATGGGGCTCACCGTTTTCGATCTCACAGTTCCGCTGAACTATTGTTGAACCGTCCGATCGTTCGGCGTTTATCAACCCTAAAGAGATGGAGGCCGTTGCCGTTGCCGTTGCATTCCTCCGTTGGGGACCATCTCTATAGGTACATCCGGCCGACGCCCTCTCTCGAGTCTAGTTTCGATCGTATCGTCTAGCTCTGCCTCCGATGGGGCTCACCGTTTTCGATCTCACAGTTCCGCTGAACTATTGGTGAACCGTCCGATCGTTCGGCGTTTATCAACCCTAAAGAGATGGAGGCCGTTGCCGTTGCCGTTGCATTCCTCCGTTGGGGACCATCTCTATAGGTACATCTGGCCGACGCCCTCGCGAGTCTAGTTTCGATCGTATCGTCTGGCTCTGCCTCCGATGGGGCTCACCGCTTTCGATCTTACAGTTCCGTTGAACTATTGTTGAGCCGTCCGATCGTTCGGCGTTTATCAACCCTAAGAGATGGAGGCCGTTGCCGTTGCCGTTGCATTCCTCCGTTGGGGACCATCTCTATAGGTACATCTGGCCGACGCCCTCGCGAGTCTAGTTTCGATCGTATCGTCTGGCTCTGCCTCCGATGGGGCTCTCCGCTATCGTCCTTACAGTTCCGTTGAATTCTTGCTATCCCGGGGATTGCAACTTTGGGCTTGGCGCGCTGTTCGTGGCAGCCGTTCTTTGCAGGCTCATCGGCTTAAGCGCCATGCTACTCTGCTATCGCCGACGTTCGGCAGATACCCTGGTCGGACTCCGGTACTCGTACAAAGCTTGCTAACGTGCTTCGTCCAGCACCTAGCCTCGAGTATACTTCCTACGATAGCGAGCTCCTCCCTACAGTTCATAGGTTCTTCCTCCGTACCCTTCGCGAGCGAAACCTTGGCCTCTCTGATGAGTATATTACCCTCTTATGGTACGGCTTGGCCCAGAACACGCGCAACACGTACGGCGCGGGTATCAAGAGCTGGGAGAGGTTCTGTACGCTGGAGGGCTGTGTAGACTATCCCGCAGAACCCCTCAATCTCGGCGAATGGATGGCAAGGCGTGTCATTACTGGAGGAGCGAAAGGCATCATTTCCGGCGCTACAGCGGCCAGCTACCTCTCCGCAGTACGTTCAAAGCATATCGACCTGGGATACCCTATCAGCGCGTTCGCTGATCCGATGCTCCTACGCGCAAGACAGGGGGCTCTCAACCTCAGGCCTCCGAAGCGCAAGAATAGGCTCCCTATTACTGTACGCATCCTTGAGGGACTGACGGCTGTGGAACCGACCACCGGAGCCGACCTCAATCTCGACACTCTCTTCAAGGTGGCCTATGCTGGTTTCTTCCGCCTTGGCGAGCTGGCTTACACTAGAAGAGATAGGGAGCACCCGCTGTTCTCCTATACTCACGTCTTACGGAGCGATATCGCCTTCCATCGTCATACGCCTAGCCATCAGCCTTACGGGGTCTCTATTTTCCTGAAGCGTAGCAAGACCGATTACGCTAATCAGGGCGTTCCCATCTCCATCGCCGCAACGGGAAAACCTACCTGTGCAGTAGCCGCCCTGGTAAGACTTTTCAGGCACGATCCGAAGCCGCTTTCGGCGCCTCTCTTCGACATCGGCAAAGGGCATTGTTCGGCCGCTGCTGTACACATGCAACTACGCCGACGCCTCCTCGCTACTGGTATTATCTCCTCGCTGGACGACAAGTCCTACACAGGCCATTCCTTCCGCAGGGGTGCTGCTACGGACGCAGCTGCGAAGGGAGTGCCTGAGCTCGAGCTTAAGGCAGCGGGTCGATGGTCCTCCGAAGCTTTCCTCCGTTACATATCCCGTTCGTTCGAACAGCAGCTTGCAATCAGTCGCCTGTTCCTGATATAACACCGTTGTGTTCACCCGATCGCCAAAAGCTATACTCTGCTTCGCTACACCGCTGTGTTTCTCGCCTCTACCCTGGACCGAGTATGTCGTACAGACTCGCCTCCTATCCCACCTCGTTTCCTTCTTGTTTGTCTGGGCCGCAGGCGCTTCGCTTCTGGGCAGTAGGGCACCTCATTTGCCTTCAATCGAGAAGCAATTGAGCCGTGGGCATGCCATCCTGAGACCTACCCCGTGGCTGAAGCCCCGTGTGGCTGAGGAAGCCTGTATGGCTCAGGGCTCAATGGCTTGCTCGCTCACAATGAAAATTCACGTGCCCTGGCCTGCGTCCGGCCAATCAACAGATAAAACGTGCCAGATGACCGTGATCCGAAGGCGTGGCGAGATGGAGATAGACTAGCTAGTTAGCAGCATACTAATAAAGAATAACCATCGTATCCTCGATACCGAAATCGAATTTAAAAACAGGACTATATTTAACTTATCCGTAGCTCATGTCACGGCGAGTAAAAGAGGTCATAGACAGGTCTATTGTTCTAAGTACTAAGTGTGATAAGAGAATCTTAGGTAGAGAGGAATCTACTCCGGCGACTCGTAGAAGTCGCGCCTTAGCCACATGTGGCCGTGCGCGCCTCGCTAAGACCACAAAGTCACGTGACTGCAAGACAGCCATGCCATGCCGTCACAGCTCAACTAATTCCTACAATATTGTTTTTAATTTCTAATCTAGATCTCGTTTTCCTATATCCTATAGGATGAGATGAGAGGATCTTGCTATAGCTATATTCTTCTTGAATAGGATAGGATTGTCACGGGAGCGATAGAAGTAGTTGTAAAGCACGTTGACGAGTGTTTAGCCGTACTAGCTATGAGCGAGCGTGATAGAAGTCAAATGGTATTATCTTTCTAAGAGTCAAGACATTGCGTGAAGAATCTAAGCACAGTGGAGGAATCGCGAGGTAGGTAAGGGATTCCTCGGTTTGTGCGCTAGAATCACGTGTATACCAGTTCATGGTAACACTCTCAGTGTCACTCCGTGACAAGGATAGGATAGGATAGAATTTATTGAATCCTTTTAATAGAATACTCTTAATCGAATTGAATACTCTTAATCGAATACTTTTAATCGGATCCTCTTAATCGAATGCTCTTAATTTACTTGCTTCGTTCTTTCGTTCTTTCTACCTACCTACCTCCGAAAACATCCCATTCGGAACTTAACGAGAACAAAACTATATATATTAACTCCAAAAAAATCATAGTTCAGAACAGGGAGTAACTGCATCGCTACACGACTCATCAAAAAGCAATCAAAATCTCGAAGAATCCCTTTGGCCAATATCGTATTAAAAGTTGGGTAGTAGCAAAATATTTTAAACGCACGCAACCTGGATATAAATAAAACTCAGAACCACAAGTCAAAGTCCCCATCCTATCCAAAAGCATCGCTCGCTAAATTAAAACACCTCCCACCCCCAAGACCATCCAATCCCAATCAATCCAACAATCAAATACCCCCAAAAACATTCTCATCAGCCTCAAGCGTAAACTTCTTCCCCTTCAGCACCCTCTGTTTCAGTCTAATCGGACTCCTCGCCTGCATCTCTCTCTCAAGCATCTCCACTTTCCGCCTGAGCGCCTCATTCTCATCCTCCAACTCCCGCATCTTCTCACTCTCGTCCTTGTCAACACATTCCTTACCCCCAAGCCTAACCTCACAATCCTCATCTTCGAAGACCTCGATGCCCCTCGCCAGGATCTCGATTTTCTTATCAAGGTGCTCATCATTCATATCCCTCTCTTCCTCCCAGGCACCTTTCCACCTCCTCCTCTCAACTTCAACTCGCGACTCCATTTCAGCATAACACTCATCACGAATCTCCTGTTCCACGCTCTCCATTCTCATTTCCGCGGCTTGCCACGACATCTCCGCGTTGACCCTTCGTTCTCGTTCTTCATGTAACTGGAGAGTCAGAATATCCACCTCCTCACTTAGTTTCGTGATTTGAGCATAAGTTTGTTCCAGCTCTTCGATGATTTGTTGAGGAGTATTTCGGCCGGAGCCGATAGAGCGGGTGAGTGCTGGTCCTGCTAGTATGGTGGATGTGACGGACGGAATACGTGGGACTGTTACTTCGCGTGCGAGAGCTGAGTAGCGAAGAATTTGGGAAGTGGAGTTGAAATCGCCAACGGGATCGGCTGTCACGATCATGATGGCCTTTTGTGCAGCTCGGTGATGGTGTTGGTGGTGGTGCGAGGTAGTAGAGGTCGAGGGGAATGAGTTCGAGAAGAGGAGCTCCGTAAGTTTGCATTGCCGGAAGGGAACGATGTTTTGTTTGGTGGGATTGTCTTGGTTGTCGGATTGCATTTGCATGCATTGTCCTAGGTACATGAGCGATTCGTTAATCTTGCCGGCTTCTGCTAGAGTTGCGCCAGCTGTCTTTGCTTGTCGTGCGCGTTCGGATCCTATTACAGCTGTTAGTGGTCCGCACTACAAGAATGAAAAGGCTGACCCTACCAGCCAAATCGACAACTGTGAGTGTGTTTGACGTCCAAGGACCCCGTTTGTTCTTATTCCTCTTTTTCAGCTCCACACAAAAGAAGCCATGGCTTCGAGAACTAGTAGCATTGCTTCCAGTCCCAGCAACTCTCCGCTCAATAAGTCCCGTTTCGAGAACAGTCAATGCCTCTTCCAATGTTGAGCAAATAATCTTCCTCAACCCAGCTACGACCTTGCGATCAGGACTTGTTTCGGTGCTCTTGAACAACAATGCCCGTCTCTTTTGCGCGCTGATTTTGTTTCCTGCCCCCGCCCCAGCCAGCAAATCATATATGCGATCATTGTAAACCTCGAACATGGAAATGACGATGACGTACTCCTGGGATCGATCGATTGGGATTGCCATGTCATCGACGACAGGAACTTGTGGTAATGCGGAAGGACGAGGTATACGTTTGTTGTTGGTTGCGAGACTAATGAATGAAGTATCCTTTACAGAAGATCTAGGCTTAGCTTGGCTTCTTGTAAGACGATGAATTGCGTCCTTGATAGAACGAGAAGGGTGAATACTAAACCTCAGGGGAGATGGGGGAAGTCGTGAGGGGGCAAGGATGTTATCGAGGTGATCTGTGAGATCAGGATACAGTCCTGGCAATGTGCCATGTGTGGTGGGGACTTTAAGACTTCTATGAAAGGGAGGTGTTACTGGCATGGGAGTCTGCGCCCGCGAGCACGAACCGCGAACTGATTGTCCATCTCCATAGACAGACTCTAGCCAAACGGCAGCTGGGAACAATTGGGATTCGGAGACATCTGAGGCGGCAATCGAGGGAAATACAGAAGTGATGGTGGTGGACTCGACGACATTCGTGTCCAGGCTTTGGAATAGAAGATCGAGGGCAAGCTGGGTGAGACCTCGCTGAGACCTGGATCCGAGGATTGTGTGGCTCTATGTCTCGAGTCAGTAATTGATACATGCATCAGACTAACTGTCTTACCTTTCCAGACCCTGTCGTGCCCAGAGTAGCAAGAAGTCCATCTCGACCTTCGTTGTGGTCTGTTCCCAGTACTCCTTCGACAAGCTCGAGAACGCCAGCATCTTGGAAAAGATCAAGTTGCGATGAAGCTTCTTCAAAGACGCGCGTAAATGCGAAGCGTTCCACTGCACGTTTCCGGTAATCGTTGGCCGGAGGTTTGATGGTGATGTGTTTTGGGTATTCTTCGCGCTCTTCGACGTCGAGAAATCGTTCGGCGGCTTCGTGGAAAGATGGGCGCAATCGTAGGTAGACATCGAACAGCGAGTTTCCAGGTTTCGACGAGTCCATTTTGTTCGGCTGCGATTCAGGTTTGTTCGAAGGTTGAATAAAGGGCTGAAGTGGATTTTCGAGTCTTTGTTTTGTTTACGACGAAGTCTCGCGTTTTCCGCATAGCAACCAAACTAGATCGACTCTGGCACTTCAACACTAAACATCATCCATCATACCCAGCCCAATCCCATCAACAAAATCATTAGCAATGCTTAGCATACCCCACTGGCTCGGTGAAAGAACAAGATACAGTTTCCCGAGGTAAATAATGGAAGCCATGCAACGATCAAGACGAGTGTGCATGTTTTGGAGACTTCGCTGATCACCCCCTCAAGACTCAATTTGTTGCACTTGAAGCTTACGAAATTTGCTAACTTTCGGCCATGGTCACGCGCATGAGGATTTCGAAGACCTCTGCACCGAAGGCGTCTGTCAGGAAGTTTGTCACTAAGTCATCACGACCACGGAAACTGGATATTAGGGTTCCCCGATTTGAGTTGAGTTGCTACATATGATGATCACTTCTCCATCATTCTGACGGAATACCGTCGTTATTCTCTTCACGCTGGATATCAGTACTCTAATAATCTATAAATTGGCTCGTTCCTTTTTGGAATACCTCTATAACTTAGCTCCGAGGCTGGGAGCAATTCAAAGATTGTAGGTTTAGAGGGAGAAAAGAAGTAAGTATATATTTTGGACCGAGTATAGGGCGTGTGACGGCTTGCTAGGATACTGGAACAACCACAGTGTTCAAGCACCTAGCTGTCACGTTTGACCTTGGACTTGATTTGGAAGCATGATTTGAATTCTATAAGATGTGCGAAGTTGTAAGGATGAGGAGCTAACTAAGAGGTAAAGACGAGTCTAAGTACTTGCGACCAGTCTCGCGCTAGACCTGATCGAGCAGAACCACCACATTTAACTACATTTAATTGCATTCGAATACCAACATAGTTCGATCATGACACTAGCAAGGCGCCACAGTACACGAGCCATGTGACGGCTTGCTGTCTCGGGGCGGGTTCGGGTATCAGGAGGAAGGAGCAGCAGCAGGAACAGGTATCATTCAACAGGCTATATACGGGCTGGCAGGCAAACTAACAGGCAGGTTTGACGACAGGACGTAGCTCAAAGAGCTACGAATTGGTTGAAGCCACGCAGGCTTTAAAAACCTTTCCTCGGCAGAACTCCGGTTCTGCCTTGATCACGTGCCATGGGGCCACCCCAACGGCGGGAAGGACTTGTCCGCGGTCGTACCGTGACACTTGCTAGGCTACTGGAACAACCACAGTGTCCAAGCACCTAACAAGGCGCCACAGTACACGGGCCACAGCAAGACCTATAAGTAGGCCTTGCCCCCAGCCCCCATTTACATAGCTACCTGTAGTTCGCTATCACATTTAGTCCATACCTGATTGCTGCTCACGCCTTTCATTAGTTACTACTAGCCGTGACAAGGCGAGTATAGTTTTTAATCTTTAGTATACTTCTAGGGGTATAGAGGGGTTTGAGGGGCGGTTATTACGTAGGTATTAATATAAGTTTGGAATTTTATACCAGAGACGTGGTGAGGATGGGTATACTAATATTAAATATTGTTTAAAAATATTGATTTGACAGAGCTGCATTCTTCTAAGCTGGTGCAGAAGACAATTTTTGGTCCAAATATTGCTAGCCAAGCAGGTCTGACGATAATTGGGCGCTTTGTTCAGATTATTCTATCTTACTACTGCGGTTGAGATGTTCATGTGACTATGGTGTCTGGAACGGTGTAGTCGGTCGGTTGGTAGTAAGTTGTAAAACCACAGTGGCTTTATCAATTTAGTGTCACCCCAGCCTCTAGGTTTCACGATATCAGCTTACACCTGGACCAAACTCATGGAAGATCCATATCGTCACATTTCTAGCGACTCCATCAAATTATTTCGTTCGCCCGAAATTTCTCTTCAATCGGGAGTGCTGGATCGGATTTCAGGTTTTGTCGAAGAGCATAGCATTGGTGATCCCATCGTGACACAATAATGAAGTCGACCAAAGGAGGTGCTTCCCTTGCCTGGCACAATTGAGACGTTGAGTAAGATCAGACCGGATAGTATAGCCAGAGAAAGTATGCGATTCCAGGCAGGAAAGGGGTTGCTTCAAGTTGTAGTACAGCAGCAAGTTGATGCAGTACAGCGTTTGTACGACCAAGGGGCTAATGAGCCAGTTAAGATGACTTCAAAGCCGCTTCCGCTACGCTCGCGTGCAGCGTGTTTTGTCGTCCAAGTCTCTTACGCGCAGGTACTTCAGCATCATAGCCAAACAAACTCGCGGAGTGTTGCCGGATAGGAATCCCTTGACCGCCATGGAATTGAAAGCTCCAACAAGCATGGCCAACTTTGGGGAGGCCATTGCTGTCAATGACTACGGGTCCATATCTCAAGTCAGCATCCATGGTGGTACTCACAAACTGAAATCTCGCGTCGATTCGGACGTGCCTAGGGATTGGGCCGCAGCCGTGGCAGCCGGAAATCAATTCTTCTGCTTCATGGAGATGACGAAAAAATCTGCCGAAGCATGGGTCACGGGGACACCAGACTGGAATTTCCAGCTCAATAGTGCTTTCCATGACCCCAAAGCTCTCGAAGAATGGGGATGGGGCATTATGTCCGATAGTGCAGACTTCATTCTCGATAATCAACTCAATCCCGAACTCTACGATTTCATGAAGGAATTGAAATTAAAACCAGAGACTCTCACGGCGTGGGCGGCTCATGACTGGAGACACGTAAAGGCTTAGGAGGCGAGAAGGCCAGCTGGGAGCACGCTGCCAACTAAAGTTCCGGTAAGCTGGACACTTCGCCATGTTGCACTCTCGATGGTGCAAGATACTAACGTCGTGCACGTCAGCGTATAATCCAAGGGCAGTACAAAACCTACATTACCAAGGACAAAGAGAACATAGCCATAGTTGCAGATTTAATGCTTTCGCCAGGCGCAGCCGTCAAGGAGAAAAAGTAGCCAGGCGCGGCGCCAGACCTGGGTCAAGCTTCCGATATGTGGTTCTTGCAATACTATCGACACCGCCAGGACTTGTGGAAGTTTTCCAAAACAGCAGCAATATCCCACATCGACGCGCCACGGCACCTCTTCATTCAGACTATAATCACCCCAGAGGTTGAAACATTGCTCGATCGACTGGTAGCATTGGACGGCAACCCAAGGCCCGATGGCAAGCAGTTCGATCGCTATAGCGAGGAATGCATGATGGTGATGGGCACCGCGCATGGGAAATCTGTTAGCTGGTTCTTGATCCAGCATCAAGATTACTTTGGCGATCTGACGGTCCAAAGTATTCAGATCTGGCATCTTCAAAGCGGGAGGTCTCGCTGGAATGTGTATTTTGAGCTTGTTGAAGCGGAAACAATTGGAGATCCTGTGGTGCAAGCGAAGCTTTGAACGACGCTACTTTGGCTGGGAGAGGTTCGGATATCGGGAGGCCATCAACGAATATCAGGGAAGCTCCAGTAGCCGAATGAGAATACAAGTGTGAATTGAAAAGATGAGAATTGTTGTGGATGTAAAGTTTAAGAACAAAAATGGGTTGACATGTGTAAGAATAGCCGCCCGGGCGCTCCCTTCCGCTCGGCTAAACGTACGCTACAATCAGCTGTATTTATCATCATCACCATTTCCCTCAAGAACAATACCCGCCTACCATAGATTCACCTACAATGGCTTCCTCTGTACCTTATGTCTGCACTCGATGCCTGCGGGCAAGCAGGATATCAGCTAGACCCTCGTCCCGCCTGTTCGCCAGCACGCAACAATATCATACGCCATCCAACAGTCTTGCCTCTCAAATCCACCGAACGACCGAATTCAGATCATCTTACCCCTTCCCAGCCCCAAGAAGAACGATATCAAACACAGCCAGACTGTTCCAAACACCTGACACAGAAGCAATCTCGAATTCCTCGCCTCCCCTACCACCCAAAGGCCCCACCACGTCTACCACAAAGACCATCCTCAACCCGCGGGTCGACGACGAAACAGGTCAACTTATGACCATTGAAATAACGCCACGAGCCTCGAAACGTCTCAACCAAATAATGACTAAGGACTCCAACCCTCACCTTTGCCTCCGCGTGAACGTCGAGTCTGGTGGCTGCCATGGTTTTCAATACCTCATGTCCCTGACCTCGACCTCCAAGATCTCCCCGGAAGAAGATACCCTATTTATAGCATACGAGTATGCAGATCTGCTTGGCGAGGGAGGTAATCCGGGATGGCAGAGTTTGGCAGAAGGAAAGCCGAAGGTGGTTATGGACGAACCTAGTTTGGAACTGTTGAAAGGGAGCAAGATTGATTTTACGCAAGAGTTGATCGGGAGTCAATTCAAGATTGTGGACAATCCGAGGGCGAGTAGTAGTTGTGGTTGTGGGACAAGTTTCGATGTCAAGATGTAGGGACATAATGATGGAATTGATAGTATTCACGAGCCCGACGCCTGCATCACGATTTATTGGCCTTGTACCATCTCGAACAGGTATCTTGCTATTATTTAGAACATCTTTCTCTCCCACATGGTCAATTGAACCTTTGGCCACTTTCGGCTGACATATCCCCTCACGTTTCTGCCAAGCAGCTCGCGAGTTCTTAGAATGGAATCGGAGGGTTCTTCTGCCTTTTGAGGGGTGATTTGGTGCTTTCTACGTTAATGATACGAATTTATGTTGTACGTAATAGCTGGTAACTTATGCTAAGAGATGCCATAACGAATTGAAGGAAATATGGGAAAGGAAGGACTTGGGGATTGCATTCAAATGAAATGAACGATGATGATGCTGTTGTTTGTCGAGTTTAGAGGTTGCAATTCTGCCTGCGTTGTATGTGACACGGTTCACAATTGAATGCAACATTTAGCTGTGCAGACAATTCAAACTTGGGTGAGTTGTCTTGGATAGACAACTATTTCATGCCCTCCCAATCATGTATACGAATAATATACGAATAATTTGTCGATTCGGATTCTAGATCGACGTGACTGGATTTGATAAGCAAGACCAAGTTGAGACGTGATATACCAACCTGATCCTCGATCCTTGGCGACTGACCTTCAAGATGACAGGTAGCGAGAGCAACGGCGAGGTCTGCGTCGTTCGCAACAGTATAATCTAGAAGATTTCGAGTGGAACCGTGGCCTGTATTATAGAAACGGCTAATGACTGTACACCCACAATCATCGAATTTTCGGACCAGCACATAGACGCAATGACTAGCACAATCATTTGACATGAAGACAAATTCGTGTATGTTTTAGTTATTAATTGTATGCGATAGTCACTGATTAACTTATATGTTTGAGGCCAAAAGGTTCAGCCATTCATTGCATAGAGTCGCTGCTGTAATCGAAGTCAATCTCAGGGGCATTAGGCCGACCATCACCATAGAATGGCGCTAACCGCATTTGAATAATGTACTAACTCAAACTACACGGCAATCGACTCCACTCAATTAAATTCATCATTTTGCCTCAAATATCTCGCTCAGAACCGTGCTAAGACCGCTGTGCATACTGCCGGCGGCCTTAAAATCGCTCATTCTCCCTCCGATAACAACTCAATGTCCCTACCAATCTCGCTGGCATCGCAGGCGTCACTCATATGGTTTTTTGAGCCGCAGAATGCACAGGATAGCGGACACGTATGCTTCTTAAGTTGTCGTAACTTCCACTCCTTTGGCTTGCCTACGAGGGCTACTCGTATTGCGAAATGGCATGTATGCTTCTCACGACCACGGCATTCGAGTTGCCAGAACTAGGGCTTGCTGTTCTTAGCGTTGAAAGACTCATTGGCGGCCGCAATCGCGTCGGTAATGAGGTTTTTGGCTTCCTCAAGAGTCTCGAAAGTCATTCCAAGCTGGAGCGTTGGATAGAGAGGGATATCTTCAGGTGCAGGAGGTTTTTGATAACGCTGGGACAGCGCCTGACTTGATAATACTGTCGCCATAGGTGTAATTTGAGGTTGTTGGTGTTGCTGAAATCGGGTTTTTGAGCAGAAGTTTACACGGTAAGTTGCCCTCCACTGTGTTGATTATAACTATATTAATTGTGTTGATTGCTACAGAATTGTATGTATGTAATAGTTATTGAACATACAATTATTGAAATCGTCGCAATCATGTATGTAATAGTCCGAAAAATCGATGACTGTGGGTGTACAGTCATTAGCCGATTACAGAATTGGTGAACGTATAGAAAAACGTTTATCTTAAGCAATCTTCTCTCGGCAACCATAGTCTGGTCGCGCTAAACAAACTAACTCTCTCAGTCCAGCTTTCAAAATCCACTCTGACTCTTTCTTGAGACGGTTAGGACCCAATTTTTTTACTTCAGCACATTTTCTCCGTCATTCAGGTACTAGTCTTTTCAATTTCGACCTTGGCGATTGCTTTTCAAGAGGCTCTTACTTAAAACGAGCTGCCTGGCCCCTTTGTCCGTACTCAAGCACATTACCTCCCCCTCGAAAATGGCTTCAACCACAGCCCACAACTTGAAACCCATGTCTCCAAAATCCGGTTCTGACGCCATCAGCACCCCCGAAACGAAGTCATCACCCAATCTCCTTGGGCTTCCCTCTCATATACGACAGCGAATATGGCACTTCTCCGGAGTGGAAGTGAAGGAGAGAGTGGAGATTGAATGGGCCAGGAACCGTAATTGCTGGGAATGTTTCCGGAAATGCACGGCATCCACAGTGGCTCTCATGCAGATATGCCATACTATCTTCGACGAAGTAATGCAAATCTCCGCCCGCCAGAATGCCACCCAAGCGCGAAGCATGTATCTTCAAACCGGTGCCAGGAGTTTTGATCTTGAAAAAGCTCGCGAATTCTTCGCCACAGCCCAAAGTATATACGTTGTTGTTCCACGTTTAAGCGACACCAAGCAAGGTAGAAACGAGATGGCTTGGAAACTGGACCGCTTGTGTCGGGCCATTGGCAACAGACTCAAGCCCGATCAAGTCAACCTTACGATCGAGTGTACTATTAACCGCGCCTTCGACAATAGCGGCAATGAACCCCGTCACGCTTCTAAGGGCCTCAAACTTTTCGCCCATCTTCCGGCGCAAGCGATGATAAAGAGCAGGAGGAACATCGTGCGAACCTTTCGTCCACCGTTCTCAGACACATTCTCGACGTACGCCGTCGAGGAAAAGGCTTACTACTCTCTCGATCGGTTCCCACCACCCAAGCCCAGCTCGACAGCACAAAACGGCACATTTCCATTTCTGCGCCTCCCCGTAGAGCTTCAAGATATCATTCTTTCGTACTCGGACATCGTCGCTCCAGAATCCTTCGCCATTGCCCCACCAGGAGAAAAAATGAAAGGAGACATATTCCGCGACTACTATTGTCCACCACGTTGCTGTGGGCGCTGCAATCCTACCTCTACTCCACGAGGATGTTGGTGCTGTTACGGAGCGGCTTACTACTCCAGCACATGCGTTTGCAAGCCTTGGAAAAGCGGACTATTTCTGGTGAATTGGGCCGTTTATAGGAGAGCTATAGTACAATATCACAGACTCAATAGCTTCCTCATCTCGATGCGAGCATCGGAGGATCTGCTCGATCTGCTCTCCAATATCCCAACGTCTGCGTGGGGGGATCTTCGACGTTTACGAATCCGCACCTACGTGCTCGGC
This sequence comes from Venturia oleaginea, assembly GCA_013176395.1. NCBI lineage: Eukaryota > Fungi > Ascomycota > Dothideomycetes > Venturiales > Venturiaceae > Venturia > Venturia oleaginea. The sequence continues at coordinate 71,281 of JABMLP010000040.1, read as the reverse complement.
CGTTTCAACGACTCATGGCCGAAAATCTTGGCTCTGTTTAGGACGAGGTTGAATATTGATAAGGTGGATGTGAAGCTGGAAATTCGTAATGTTGGCGTAAAGAGAGAATTTCTGGAAGAGGCTCTTGAGGAATTTGGGCTTGGGAAGTGCTGTCACTGGGCGGAGTTGAAGGATGAGAAGAGAGTTTGGAGACCGGCAGGATTGTGAAACATGATTGTGCCCTGTTTACCTAGGTAACGAATGAGGAAGCCTGGATAGAGATTGCATCCGCGTGGGCGAGCACCATATCCTGAAGCTCGACAGGGAGCCTCAAGAACGGGAAAGTTGTTCGACTCGGGGCGGGCAGTGGTTCGATAAATGAGGAAATAAAGATTGACAGAGCTGTTCATGATGTTGTTAAGAGTCGCGAACAACTCTGAGACTGGCTAGCCTCGAAAAGCGCTTGAGTGGGTCCAAATAGCTGTCACAAGTCCAGTAAAACTCGTGACACGCAACAGTGAGATGTACAACTCCAGGAGTCAATGAGTCTGCGATAACTTAACATAAGCATTCCAGTCTCTACAGACTGGGTTCTGTGGCGTTGTTTGTGATGATGATCTCAACGTCGCGTACCAGTGATAGGTACTCAGGAGTCAACTCGGAGGATTAGATTGGAACATATGATAGTACACCATCTGTATCTTCTACGGATTTGTAGAGTGTCCAGTTGGAATCGAAGCTTGTCCCAGTTGCGAAAACGATGGAACTGTACAGTATGAAACCTGTCACAGTTGACTTATGGCCTGCTCCGGTCCAACGTATGGTGATCCCTTCTGTTTGATCAACAATTCCCATGCCTTGTATTTCCTTATGCTGCCCGACCCGCGGATTCAAGCTTGGTAGTTGCGCCATCTTCGCTTCGGTGGCAAGATGCTGTGTCGAGGCCAGTCGCGGAGTGTCCATGTCTCAGTTTTCCCTTTGTTATCCTGAGCGGTCGAACACGAAGCTATTTCGAAAAATTCGTCTTCATCTTCGGATGAGGAAGAGGGTGAGTGAGTAAACGGAGATTTCAAGAGCACAGTCACATTTATTTTTTCCAGGCTTAAACTTTGATAAACTAGCACGCGATCGCAAAACGCGGATGCCAGAACCTTGTTTGCGACCTCGCCCATGATCAAGCCAAAGACTGCACAACAAGTTCATTAAGTGAGGTCTGCGGTGATTTTTCGCAAGCCAAACCAACAGCCATTCGCGAGATCTCTTCGATAGCGATATGATTTCGAGTGTGCTCTCATCAACATCAAGGTCCCCTGGGTAGGACAGAATTGGTGAAGCGAAGGCTGGCCAAAGGTGAAAAAGGATGGATTGAAAAATGGGTTTCCAGTTATAAAAAGTTGCTGGTTGACATTTCAGACTGGAGCGGAAGGCTCGCAACTGGCATATCTGAGCGGCCACCGGCGCACACGGCAGGGCTTTGAAAGGCATATTTATCGCCGAGGTCAGCGCATACCATCTATTCATCGGGCACAGAAATCAACGAGAAGTCCATATGAAGGTTGTCTCGCGTCTCTTCGTTGCCATGAAGAAACTTCTTTTAAAGTCGACCTTGACCCGCATGAAATGCGAAGCTGAATTCTCCACCTTTTCCATTTATCAGCCCGCACGTTATGCTGCAAGGCAGAATCAGAGTTCCTTTCACTTGTGTTTGCGAATCAACCCTGGAGGTCTTCTCATCGCTTGTCCCACCCTCCCCCTTCCAAGGCCCTTTGCGCGGCGCAATTGAGGCCATGAGTAGAACCTTGGCTGCTGGGATTTGGATGTCAACTCTGTATTCGCTACAACGGGAACGGGCCGTTTAGAACTCTTCGAAGAATACTGTGTCTGTGATCGAGAATACGATGAATCGTATCCTGTCTCATGGAGTCATTGTCGTGCTTCGAGAGAGTCTACATTGAAGAAGCCAAACCGTGCTGCCGCCAAGACGCTTAGATCGTCACCGTACTGACCAATAAGTTGTATTCCTGCATGGAAAGGCCTCGATTTGCCAACATCATTGGTACGCCAAAATTTGGAAGGCATATTGATTGCCGGTAGTCCAGCAAGACTGGCAGGAACTGTGAAAATATCATTCATGTATGACTGCACAGGGCCTTGTTGCTTCAAATCCTTCAAGATTGGTGCATTCGTGGGCGCTGTGGGACAGATAATAAAGTCGACTCCATCCTCGTCCGTCGTTGAAGAATAGTCCTTGTCCAGTGGATTGGGGCGACGGAAGACTCGATTGAAGTCCTGTTGAACGAGTCTCCTGATTTTCTGAGCCTGAACGAAGTAGTTGTCAATGGCATCCGCACTGAGTGTGTATGACCCAAGTAGGATACGTCTTTTCACTTCGTCTCCCAAGCCTTGGTTTCTTGTCTGTGAAAAGAGAACCCCGTCTGCTCCATCCGGTGCTTTCGCTCGAGAGCCATAACGTACTCCATCATATTTCGCGAGATTTGACGACGCCTCCGCGGGTGCCAGAATGTAATAAGCCGACAGTGCGTGCTGCGTGGTTGGAAGCGATATAGGGACGAGGATAAAGCTAGCCAACTGGAAGCGTTCCAAGACGTTAATCCATGCCTCGCGAACATCGTTGGAAAGCTCTGACATGTTGTACTCCAGTGGAACGCCAATACGGAGACCTTTTCTAAAAATGCCATCCATCCACAGCTCATAAGCTCGTTGGCGGACCGCAGGAGTCATGCTTGTGGGATCTTTGGGATCGTATTGATTCAAGGCATCTTCCTGTTGTGTCAATTTTCGAAAGAGCCCTTGGGCTAAAGGAGAATGACGTACTGTAAACAGCTCTCAGTTTTTCCACTCGAGTTGCGAAAATGCCAACGGTATCGAGCGAGTTCGCGTAGGACACAACGCCCCAGCGTGATAGTCTCCCATAGGAAGGCTTGAAACCTACCACTCTACAGTATGCTGCCGGCAAGCGAACAGAACCGCCTGTATCTGTCCCCAGTGATCTGTTGCTATCAGCACTAGAAGCTGTTCCTCAAATGGTGCAACATACGCCCACGCTTCTTCAGGATGCAACCTGACGGCGACGGCACTGCCGCCAGAGCTCCCTCCCACAGACAGGCCTTCGGGGCTGATAACAGCACCGAAGTGAGAATGTGTCGAGTGTGATCCCATGCCGAACTCGTCCATGTTCGTCTTGCCACTGATGTGAGCTCCGGCCTCTTTGAGGAGCCTCACCACAGTAGCATCGTAAGGGCTTTGAAAGTGGTTCAAGATGCCGGATGCACATGTAGTAGGGTATTCCTCGGTGGATATGTTGTCCTTAATGGCAATGGCTTTATTGATGAGCCCGTCATGTTCAGTATCTTCGTCGTGTATTCTACTCTTGGGAGAGGTTATGAAGGCGTTCCAATTATGGTCCAACCTCTTCTCACTAGCCTCGTACCTAGCGGCAGGACTGGACACGGTTGGGACCAGAGGGGCACGACCAGGTATCCGTTTGCCTATTCGGAGCGTCTTGGTAGGTATGTAGGCCTTCTCAATTGGGGCCGGGGGCGGCGTTGGATCTCGGCCAACTTGCACAGCGTTGGAAGTGGAAAGCTGGCGGACCGTGATCACAGAGACTGCATGCTCAACGGGTCGGAGCCTGAGCATTGGGTCGTCACTGTTGGGTGGAGGTGCGATTCGACGGGGTGGTTGGAATAAGGGAGACTCGGCGCGAGGTATTCTATGGTCAATGGGGTTTTCGGACTATGTATTCTACGCTTTCTACCTGCCAACAACAACAACTTTTATCAATTGGATACAACCATCAATGGCTCTGACGACGCAATAGCTGGTGTATTGTACACGACTCCTATATATTCCTCGAGATACAATGGCAGCATGAAGCGACTCCGAAAATAGGGTTTCACTCGACCTCTAGAACACCTACGGAATCGATTCAAACTCATACTATAGTACAAGCATAAGATTCGCACTGGCCGCTGTCACAGTGCCGGAGAGTGCCTTAGGCCATGATTCCCCACACACGACTCATCTTTCAATTACGCCATCCGACGAACACAACAACAATCACGAATTCACGGATTAGCCATGTCACGTATACCAAAGTTCTCGGAGTTGCCATTGAACAAGAATGACCCGCCATACTCTGCGTGGGGAATGTGAGCACTGCCGGAAATAACTCACAAGAAGAACTTCAATTGATACCAAATTAGATACGGCAAAAATGATGAGCTGGGGACATTGAATCGGTTGACGGAAGAAGTCGTTCTTGAGGCAGCGAAAGAGATCCAGACTGGAACCAGGTAGGCAGATTATTTTGCTCATTGAGACTACTTGACTGCTTCTGATTTTCTTTTCTTTACGCCGCCGGAATTCGTGCTCTCATTAGCATCCTCTTTTCTAACATATTTGGTGAAGAGTCTCTCTCAATTGGCCGCTAGACGCTCAAAAGACACCTTTCTTCGGCCGTCAGCTCTTCCACAAGAAGATCTATCAAAAGCCACCTCGCATCGTCAACGATGATGTCTGGACATTCAACACGCAATCTTCGAGTTAATGGGACGGACTCCGTCATCTCGGATATCAAAAAGAGAAGGTATTTTACAATGGTGTCACGTTAGAGGATATTCACAGCGAGCATGCTACCAACGTGAATGGAATCCATGGTAAGTTTCCATCTTTCTTCCTTTCCCGAGTGCTGAAGATATGACACTAACACGATTATTTAAAGCCTAGTCAGAAAAAGGCATAGTAGGCCGCGGCATCCTCCTCGACTACCACACCTGGCGCCTCGAAAACAACATCCCCTACGACCCCTTCACCAACGACTCCATCCCCCTCGACCACCTAAAAGCCGTCCTCAAATCCCAAGGCACAGATGTGAAATTTGGCGATATTCTCATTATCCGCTCAGGTTATATGCACGCCTTCGAAGCCATGAAAGCCGAGCAGATTGAAGCCCTAGCAAAGATTAACCCGCCCTCTTTCGCTGGTGTTTAACAATCCCCTGAGATGCTCGAGTGGCTATGGGAGAATTTCTCGGCTGTAGCGGGTGATCAACCTGCGTTTGAGTGTTGGCCTCCTAAAAAATCGTATTTGTCGTATGTGTTATATGAAATTCTGCTTGCTGGGTGGGGATGCCCGATTGGTGAGTTGTTTGATTTGGAGAAGTTAGGGGAGGAGTGTAAACGCTTGAGACGGTGGAGCTTTTTTGTTACTAGTGAGGTTTGCAACGTAAGTCGATTTTTTTTTATGGTGGGAGAATGAGTGAAGGAGATACTGATGGAGAATACTAGGTTCCAGGCGGTGTTGCCAGCCCGCCGAATATCTTGGCTATCTTTTGAACAAGATCGAGGTAGAGAGGCCTTCAGGGTGCTGAAACTATCCCCTCTTTTCTCTTACTCTTGGATATATCATGCAATTAGCAGTCCTTCTTTTTGAGACCTATTTTAATTAGCGTCTGCGAATCAAAGGACTGCGCAAACACCATGGAGAATAGAAAGAGAGCCAACATGAAAATCTCTACATCGCTCCTATTGTAAACTAGATGCATTTGTGGGGAACGGGGTCGTCTAATTGCATTATCACGGAATCTCAGGTGGGCGATAAGAGTGAGTGAAGATTCTTTATAGGCTTTGCAGTACTAATCTCCAGCAGGATCAGCAGGATTCTCAAGACCTGATTTCCCATATTTTATTTTCAATAGGGAAGAAACCGCAACTAGCAACGGATAACATCTTTTGTGCCCAGCGATCGAAATTCCAGGTTAGAAGTCCCGCATTCCTCTTCCGGCCTCCATTTTACAATATAGGCTATTCCAGCAGTTAATATCCCGCCTTCTGTAGTTCTAATGCTTAATGCGACAATTCTTGCCCTCTCCGTCTGGTGCCTAGATGCAGTCGAGGCAGAGACCTTTGATGAGTTTCATTGATTCATTCATAATCCGGGCCGCGACTTCGGGAACTGTGTTCTCGTTCTCGTAGGACCAGTGCCGAACCATGTCGGGGTCGTTTTGGCCTCCAAGTGCTGGGGAAAGTTTCGACACAGCAAGGAGGCCATTCATGCTGGCTTTGATAGGATGGGCATCTAGTTCCGGCCACTTAACCTTTTCGCGCATCAATTTCAAGAACGCGTGTGAACGCCGCGCATCATGACGTGAGTATACGCAGGGCCAAGTTATGCCATGTTCGTTTCCCAAATCCATGGAGCCTTTCTGCATGATATCAATCTCACCCGTGATTGATCGAACGATTGATTTGGTGATTGTCATGCGCTGAGTTTCCAGCTTGACTGCGATTTCATTAGCTCATGTGTTTCTTATCCGCGTTGCAGTGACATTTTCACGTACTAAATAGACGCTCGGAAACCATATGGTCGGGGTCGATCTTTTCTCGCAAGGTAGAGAAACCGCCTTCAGACTTCATCAAAACACGCCCTGAAGAACTGTTGAACACTTCGGCATCGTTACGAGTCTATCTTCGCCTGCATCGTTGTCGTACTGTTCCAACCAATGGCGGGAAGCGAAGCCAACTGCGTCGGCGCAGGCACATATGTCAGTGATAATTACAAGTTTTTGAAGCAGTTCGATCGTGACGGTTGCAACAGGAATTCTACGAGCGCGGTGGTGGATGATTTGGCAGAGGATGATTATTGGCGGAGTATCGTCGTAGGGAAGTGGCAGTTCGTAAGGCGTGTTATTGGCAGCACTGAAAAAATTAGAACTCTTCAGCACTCAACCACGACGAGAGACAAACTTTTCAGCCAATTCACGTCTTTCTTTGAACGCGGACCTGGACAGCATAGCCTTGAACACGGCGATGGAACCAACAGCTTCAATGCAATCGCACTTGTGTACGAGGCTCGCAAAACTCTGCAGGAAATGCATGGTAACCTCTTCGGCTAGGATATCTCGCGAGCGATGGTGGATGACCTGGCAAAGAGCGATCATGGCGTGGACATCATCGTCCGGAAGCGGTAGCTCGTAGACCTGATTGCGGTTCGCGCTAACATAAATTAGTAAACTGGCGCCATGAAAAGCTGGGATATACCTACCTCTCAGCAAGCTCGCGCGCCTCTTTGAACGATTTCGAGAGCATGGCCTTGAAGACTTTGGAAGAGATCGTGAGGACCTTCGACGACACGAGAATTCGCGTCGTTGCTTCAGCACCGACGAGAAGAATCAAGTCGCCGTCTTCGTCGACAGTGACGGATGAGGGTGTGGATTCGGACGCTATGACTGTAGTTGACATCTGATGCCGAAGTTGGTGAGTTGGGAGAGTCAAGTTTGTGATTGTGGTTTTGTATTGGCAAAAAGAGTTAGAAGCTTCGAGCAAGATTTGGTCTAATTCATAACACAGAATATGACTCTAAGGAGCAAAGTGTTGAAAGAAAGTTTGGGAAACGTGTTAGACTGAGCACATCAAGTAGAGGAAGGTGAGCAGCATTACAGCCTTGGTTCAAGAATCTGATGCAGACCGCACCATTTTTTTTCTTTTCCACCATGGCTGTATGAAAGTCACGAATCCACCAAAGACACGAACACAAGCGTAAAAAGATCGAAGATTGCATGATGCAGAAAGGGGTACATACCCAAGGTTCGGTCGGGTATTTGATGGTATGGGTCGATTTTGTCTCGTATGGCTGTTATGTCTACAGTTGCAACGTGAAAGACGACGCGAAGCAATTGTGAAGACCTCCGCGTTATCAAGAAGGTAAGAGATTTTGAAAAGGGTGGATGCATTTTCATCCGTGTTAAATCTGTTCGAAGTAGAACGTACTGTATCAACATAGCCGTATTGGAAGCGAAAGATACCAGGTCGAACAAATCGTCAATAATAATGTTACGAATATCAACAGCTTTGAAGCCGTGATGCGCAAGCTTACAAAGAGTAATCATTGCAGAGATGTCGTCGTCTGGTAGTGGAATCTCGTAAGGCTTGCTGTTAGCAGCATTTTCAGCAAGTTCGCGGCCTTCCTTGAAATTCGATTTCGATAACATTGTTTTGAATACCTTCGAGGCTAAGATTAGGGCTTTCGAGGATACCAATATTCGACTCTGCGTATCGTCGTCGGGACTAACGAGTAAGACAAGATCGCCGTCATTGTCAACGGTAACGGACGTGGGGTTGCTTCGGACTCCATGCTGGCGATCGATGCTGAGGTTCCAAGTCGGATTTGTTAATAGATCAATTCAAGTAAGGATAGGAAGAGCCTGTTTTATAGAGAGTTCTTCATCCTAGTAATGGACTGGAAGGGTTAGGTTTGTGGTTTTGACTCGGGAAAACGAGGTCCCGGCTCACCAAAAGCTTTTGTCTGCGAGGGATCTAAGATCCTCAGATAGTTTTTGCTTGGTGGTCAAACATAGCTGTCGCAATCATAACGACAATCACATCTCTATTTGCGAGCTTTAGTCGGAGGCGCGCATGAAGATAGTATACTTTGGCATCGCAAGACGGAAAGGTAGGCTTGAAATTCTGAGAACTTAGCCACTACTCCTTATGATGGGGAATCTATCAATCGCTGAAGTTACCGCTTTCGATGTGGATTTGGAGTTCTGTTCCCGAGGTCGAGGTGATTCGTGATCTGCGCCCCTGCTTATTCTTCTTGCACGTAATTAAACCCCTGCTCCTTTTTCTTTACATGCCGTTCCTATCAATGCTTCACGCGACATTGCCCGTCGCTTGTTGAATCGGTGGCCTTCACGGAATTCAAGCAAATACCCTTGATATTTCCGAGAACTTCATTGGTGATACTCATCATGCTGAGACTCGCCTTGCAAGCCCGGCAGTTCCCTTCCTTTGGATGCGGTGCCGGATCCTGGAAGTTCTTGAGCTCGTCCACGGCTCTTTGGGCGGATCGAGTACCTGAAGTTGCCGATCCATCTCTGGGCCAGAGTTTTGTACGCCGCAACTGTCTAACAAATCGAAGCATTCGAACCGCATCGTGCTTGGTACATACATTCTCACCCAATACGTGTTCATCCGCAAGGAATTCTGAATCAGTTGCCATCTTCACGATCTTTCTGGTGATGATTTGAGACATCAACAGGTGAGCTTCTTCTCGAGCTTGATCCAGCGACTCTATCATTTAAGTCAGCATTTATCCATATGCTCACTCACAAGTTTGAAGAATGGTTTACCGATCAATTTACTGAAGATACGTTCAGTCACTCGATCCTTGAAGTCTTCCATTCCTGCCACATCTGCAAAAGACGTACCACACGACATGAGAATAGGCTTAGAGACCTTTGTGAAAGCATCGGGGTTGTCCAGGAGCAAAGTGACGAGAAGGAGACGTCCGTCGTTGCTGTTTGTGGTTGCACAGCGTTCGAAGAGCCACGCGCTCGAGACAAACTTGATCGCACCAACGCAGTCGTACTTTTCCGCGAGAATTGCAACATGGTAGAGAACGAGATCTTGTATGTTTCCCGGCTTTGGAATATCTTCATGGCGCATGTGGAAGATGTTGCAAAGAATTATCATAGCGCTGGCGTCTTCATCTGGCAAAGGCAATTCGTAGGGCTGATTGTTCGCAAAACTAGAAGACACAAGAAAGACGCTGTCCGGAATGATTTGATTCGCGACTTACCTCTCATCCAGTTGCCGACCTTCCTTGAAAGATCCGGAGAGCATCGCTTTGAACACCTTTGAGGCCAAAGTGAGAGCTTTCGATGACACCAAGACTCGTGTCTGAGCATCAGCTGGGCCGACCAACAAGACCAAGTCTCCGTCTTCGTCTACCGTGACTGAGGTCGGTGAGCTTGCCATGGCTTTGTGCTCCATGCTGCGGCTGTACTCAATGTTAGAACAGTCGCGAGACACGGGAGAAGATGATAGCTACTTACGGTGTGTGGCGGAGGCCAGTCGTGCTTAACTTGATTTTTGTGTTGAGTAGAATCATGGCGTAACACTTCGAACTGGAACAAGCTGTTGAGCTGAACATTGTCACCTGACGTCAGTGGCACTTTTTCCTACTGCCATACTTGCCATGTATCTCTGATTACTTGAATCTTACTGCTTGTCCCCGAATAATTTTGTCAATGTTGCAGCTAGAGTGCCGTCCCCAAAGGATTTAAACCTCCTTAACCGAAGCTTGTTTCGCCAATTCCGGCCATCCCATTGTGCCCTCGCTTAAGTAAGTGAAGTGTGGTTTGCGGTCTTGGTTGTAGATATTAATCCGCAATTTCTCTCAGATCAGACCCTCCCCATCAAAATTCCAACCAGTGTAGCGTGGCCGTCTTAAGCTTTTGATCCATTCTAATGCTTCACACGGCAGCTCTTGCCATCGAATTTGCCCGAAGATGGAAAACAATCCAAGCAAAGTCCTTTAATAGCCATCTCCGCTTTGTTCGTAATCTCAGTGATATCTTCCCTCAACGCGGTTTTGGAAGCTCTGCAGTGATCATGGCGCCCTGAAATTCCGTAGTTGTCGTTCTCGATTGCCTGGAGCTGCTTGAGATAGTTATCGACAGAAGTATCTGGGGTGCAAGAATTCTGGACTGCTGCGGTAGCACGGACGAAGGAGCCTAGTTTCAGAGTATCATGCTGTGAATGGGTCGCACCCGAATACTCCCGTGGACTGGCATGGTTCTTTTGCCTCTCCCTCTGGAGAGGTGTTTGACCTGGGCGGAGAGCGAATCGGTAATGTTGTTACTGGCTTCAATCCTTCGTCTTCCAAGTAGTTCTACAGCTAATCAGCGGAGAAAAGCCGAGATCCTTGATTGAAGACTCACCAAATATGCTGCTGGGAAGTCTGCCGGAGGGGTCAATGTGGTTCTGCAGAGCGTCGAAGTCATTTGCATGTTCTTGAATCATCCTTCGTGAGACTGATTCAAACAGCTCAGCATCATCCATGAGGTAAAAGATGATAAGAAAAGCGTCATCTCCAGGAACTCTGGTTTTCATAACTGCAGCAATCCAGCGACTAAAGATAGGCTCGATAGCCTCAGCACAGTCGTACTTGTCGGCCAAGAGCGCAAGCGCTTTTATCATATCTAGATCGAGCTTTTGCTTTTCCGCCTCTGTTGGTTTGAAAGCCGAGCGATAGTGGACGATATTGAACAAAACGATGCAAATCGCGGGGTCATCATCCGGAAGTTCCAGTTCATAGTCTTTGCCATTCGCAGCAGCAAGTTCCCTGCCCTCCTTGAAATTCTTGGATAGCATCGCTTTGAAGACCTTGGAGACGAGCGTGAGGACTTTCGAGGCAACAACAATTCGGTGTTTGGCTCCTCACACGACCAATGTGAGGTCTCCGTCTTCGTCGATTATTGTGGTGACTCACACTTGCTGCGATTTCTGCCATGGCGGTACTTGGTGGATTGTCGCTTAACTTGATTCGCTAGGATAGGGTGAGCTATGTCAAATTGAAGGAGAAGAGCTTGCATACATTTGCATCAGGTTCCACCAGGGTCTGAGGACGTAGGAAGATCTGGTCATGACTTCTTTATCCGCTTCTTCCAACGTCGTCACGTTGATTGTGATATCAGTCGCTTATTTGTTGTCTTTCCGACCTGACTGTCACCCGTTAATTATCGACACGTTTCGGAAGAGCTGATTTACTTATCTTTGCAACAGATTCAGCAAAAAGAGTGGCAATAGCCACGACATTGGTCACCAAGTCGAATGGACAAAGGCCTGTCGAAACTTGACTCGTGTGCACCACGGCTACAAAAGGATGAGGAGAAAATTGAAAACCTTTCTAATTTCCGGTTGGTTAAAATGAACCATGCATGGTGTTGTGACATACCTCTGCCCAATTCCTGTGGTCAATCTGGTGACTTGGAGGAGCATATTTATTTCCCTTTCTCATAGCCTCCCCGACAGCCGCTCCCACTCATCAAATTCGAAGTGGCAAGCTTTGAAAGTCATGCCACTGCCATTGTCGGTCGATGGGTATAAGGCAATCTCATTTCCTTCCCTGAGCCGCTGCGTGGAGGCTCAGTGCAATGATTTTTGCTCGCACTTGCGACATTTCTTGATCTCGTCATCACCGTAACAAGATAAGCACATGCCCGAATTCTCAGCATAGCCCCTGGTGTTTGCAGCCATTAGAAGCAAGATTAGATCAAGCGCTCCAGATTTGCACGCAGAACAGCAATATTGGCTAGAACCAACATGTCCTGACTCCTCAACCTGCATGAGAGATACCAACGCCTCCTCTGTTGAAAGCACTGCCGTTGTGGGGCCTCGAAGCTGACTCACAATAAAAGGATTTGGCCAGAGCGTCTTCTGTTTGACCTGAAGCAAGAAAGGCCCATTTGCATTGTGTCGAGCTAATTCTTACCGTCAACCACCAGATAAGACAGATAGAATATTTCATAGCTGAAGGATTTGCCCGTAGACATAGTTTCGAACAACTCCTGCACGAACTGGGTAATCTTCACGAGTACCAAGGTTCGATTGGCTTCGAGAGTTGCTAGGCGGTGTGTGAGCAGGTGGAACACAACAAACAGAGTCAAAAACTCACTGAATATTCTCTTGGGCATTAGGCGATCTGGGTCAACCAATTGCCACAAGGCAATCAAGTCTCCTTTCCAATGCATCGGAATTTGGAGCAGCATGATCTTGAAGGCATCTGCATTGTTGAGCGCAAACGATGACAGAAGAAGGCTCGTGTGGCGATTGCGAGAAAAAGGAGTGTAGAGACCCGACCGCCATGACAACCCAAGGAACAAGGGCTTTTGTGCCATCTCATGTCCATCACCACAATTCTATCGAGTGTATGGTACTCATGGGCGAGACTTCCGAAGTCTGAAGAGCGACACTAGATCACGACTTTCTGCTTTCTAATGGTCTCTTATTTGAGTCACAAGAGCCACAAAACCCCCCTCAGCACGAATGCAGTCAAGGCACAAGCCTTTGATTGAATTTCGAACTTTGGCAGCGACAACCTCAAGTTGCTTTTGCAAAGTCGGAAGACGTGAACGGTCTTGCTCTGGTTCAGACGCCACTTTGATGCTGACGAGTCAGTCAATAATGACATCAAGAGATCTTGTTCTCTGCACTTCAGGCCATAAGAATTGCGCCTTTAGGCCTTTGATAAGATAGCCTAGCTGAAGTGCGGTGCGATCGGAATAGTCCTCCTTAGACAATTTGTGGATACGATCGGAGATGAGATCGGCCACTTCGTCGAAGACCTGATTGCGACGTTCGTGCAAAGTGTCTAGATTCATTAGCCTAGGCAGTTATCGGTTGACAGATGATTGTCCATAACCAAGATTCGACTTAGAAAAGGCCGGCCAACGGAAACGACTTTCTTGAGCCAAAGAGAATCATCTTCGGAAGTCAAGAGCAGCTCATACGAACTGCTGGAAAACAAGGTTGCGTCCTCGAGTCTATGAGAGATCACAAGAAGCTTTTCCATCTGGATTGATTCAACCACGGTCTGGTTTGAAAGCCAGCCAGCGGATATTGGTCTGACTGCATTTATGCATCCGTATTTGTGAACCATACTGGCAAAAAAGAACAGGCGGCCGCCTGTACTCATCTCGTCTGTAGAAGGGGCTTCCTGCGATCGGAAATGAAGGATGTTGCAGAGGAGGACCTAGCCTCTGCATTGTCGTTCGGCAAAAGGAGAGTGTCCAGATCCTCAGCCCCGGAACTACAACGAAAATTGGTAAGGCGTTTCCACTAACATGCATACCTTGTAGTCAATCTTCACTCGGAAGCAAAACAGAACAGCCGGCATGTGAGAGAATCCTCTCCCAGCCGACTCATTGGAGCTATATTCATGAAACAGACAGTTCAATTGAACTATTAACCTCCATAAAACCACACTGTCTTCCAAAAATACAAGATAGAAAAGATCCAACGTACATTTTGCAATCCCTGGGCCCAACCGAGACATCGCGCACGAAGCGATTCCTTGATTCAACCGGCGTCTTAAAAACAGCCAATTTCTCCTTAAACACAGTCGATGCCACACAAAAAATCTTTGAAGAAACAATAATGGAGTGCTCGTCCGGTCCAACGACTAATCTGAGAACTCCTTCAGGGTCGATAACGGTTTCCAGCGGCTCGGCCTCTTCCATCTCAATCCGCTTCGTCGAACTAAGTATACATCAAGCATATCAGTTAATCAGTTGCACGCGTACCTTGGGATTGGGTTCAGACATTTTCGAACGCGGATGAGGATGAGTTGATGGAGTGATGAAGGGGGAAATATCAATTCGAAGCTTGAAGTCGAAGGCTTGGCTTTTGGCTAGCCGGACTGGGTTGAGACATATCTCATAAATCATGTGCTCTTTTATACGTGCATGCTAATATTTACTCCTACCTCGTATCGCGCTCCGCTCGGCTGGGAGCAGAGAAACGAGGCCAGCCCCTCAATTTCGGCCATTATATATAATACATAAATTCCTCCTCGCTTCACTTTATCCTTCTGAAAAACCCCCATCAAAGTCAAAACTCCCAAGCAACCTCACAAATCATTTTCCAGAGCCCGAAACGGCTCACAGTATCCCCCCAGCTGCCAAGACCCCATAGTCCACTCAATCCCATTCACACCAAGGATACGAACCTGCATTTCCGTCGCCATTTAGGAGGAACGATGTCGATAGGAGGGACTCGTGGTCAGGCCATGAGCCACCAACCATGTACTTGAACTTGCTTCGAAGCACCCTGTCAAGAAGGGCATGTGTTGACGCTCTGATGGGTTGGACGCAATCGTATTTCTCAGCGAAGACGACGAGTCGCTGCAGATTTGATAACTGCTAGACCCTGTTTCTTGGGACGTATTCATATTGGGTACGGAAATGGACGATATTGCACAGTTGCAGAGCTGCCGATGCGTTGTCATCTGGGAGTGGTAATCCATACACTTCATTCTTGGAAGAGCCTGCTACTGTTCGTTGCTTTCCGTGAGCTTATTGGGAATAGAAGGCGAATACCTTTCAGTCCATCCATGACCTTCCTTGAACTGTTTCGAAAGCATCCTTCTGAAGACTTTTGACAACATACTCATTATCTTCGAAGACACCTGGAGGCGATGCTGGTCTTTGCCAACGACAAGCATCAAGTCGCCATCTGGGTCAACGATAGTCGTGAGCGCCGTACTTATCTTCATGCGCTGGGCGCCTAGTTAGATTGCAGACACAAGTGTAGAGATCGTGGTCGCTTACCTTTACTCGAGGCTCTGTCATGTTGAGAAGCTGCGTCTATCGATGTAGTTGATGAAGGGAAGTGGATGGTGGGTGGAAAATGAAGTACTCAAGAGAAGTAGATACTCGTCCAGATCGAATCAGATCTGAGATCTGAGATCTTGATCTCAAACACCATAACAGGCCGGGTCACTGGGTGACCCACAGGTTGCCAAAGATCATGGGATTGTCAAGCGCACCGTGAATTTTTCATCGTCAAGATAACGCCAGGAAGGCCGATCTCCAGGGAGCTGATGTTTACCAAGAAGTCAAGGTTAGTGATCGTCGACTCTGACCAGCATTCGCTCATATCAAAATCGGTTTCGAAGACCTCGTGCCTGGAAATCGTGCAAACAGAGATAAATTAAGGCCCAAAGATTCTGGTTAACAAGTTCTGGTTTCCGTTACTGTAATTGTATTCTCGCATGAATATGACAAGGGCACAAAGACCAGTCCTCGCATCACTAGCTTTTGCCAATCAGCATCGCTCTGCGCGTGCTTCGAGATATTGTCCTCCATACCATACGCCACTCTAGACCGGTAGACCCCCATATCGCAACCGTTACTCTCTAAGACAGACTCCTACTCCCGAACCATTTGTTGTATTCAATCATCACTGCGGAGCCCCACGACAATTGGCATACAATTGCCCGTTAATCCTCTCCGCATTCATGACACATGGAGTTCCAGCAGCTAAGCAACTTGAGGCCTGATGATTATGAGTACTTTAACTATCAGTGAGGGTCAGGATAGGGTACGCGAGCGTGAATTGGTGCAGCAGATCCAGGTTGAAGTGCAGCAAGGCGGTTCTCGTACGATACAGTTGCAGCCAAAAACGCGTGCTCCACGAACGTGTAGTTTATGTGCATCGCTTGAACACACTGCTCGTACATGTTTAAAGCGATAGATTTCAGCTTAGACAGTTGTTTAATTCATAATATGTTGCGATATAATACTATCTTACCTCAAAGACTTTTGTGCGGGTGGAGTGGCCAGCTAGCTTGGGTGGCCAGCTAGCTTGTGAAACACGTTAATGATACTCGACATAAATTTCACAAGTGCTCCAATCAACAGTCCTCGCATCACTCAATACTCACCCGAGAGTATTGCTTCCAACACAATGCTCTATCCTAAACATTGCCGCCCTTCTATAATACAACCATTCTTTTTCCACATTCCAGCCCCCACTACACGCCTGGCCCAAAACCCACTCCAACAATCTCATCCACAATCAACCTCTACTTGCAATGACTATACCAAATTTGGCCAACTCTAACAAAATGAAGCCAACACCCATTCCCCGCCTTCTCACACTCAAAGCCCTAATTATTATTAGATAGAATATTGTTACAAGGCGACAAAAAGCTACAGCTGGTTGGTCAAAGCCTAATAATGGAGAGTCTTACCTTCTGGCACAAAGTACGCTCGTAAGGAATAGATTTACCGGCTTTGTAGGCTCCGCACCAGCCGTTTTCATTCGCACTGGTTTTTTGTTCACATACGGTCTGTGACAAGGTATTAGCAGGAGGGTATCAACAGATCCTGTAAAGATTCAATGATCGGGTTAAAGAGGGTTGATGTTCCTCATCGTCCTGTCTATACACCCTATAGACATGACGCATCTCATCCATCGGGTTTATCGACTACTGAAAGAAAGGTTGTCTGTGCAGGAATAGCATCTACTTAAGGGAATGAGGCGTGGTGGAGGGAAAGAAGGTGACTCACGAGATCGTCGCCCTGGACGCTACTAATAACGAGTAAGATAGATGGGAAGATTGAGATGAGTTTCATGATGGTGATGAGGATGTATACAACTTCTAAGAAGACTCGTGATGTAGGGAGGGATTGTAGTGAATAAAGGTGAGCAGGCTTCTGGTTATCGAGAAGGACCGGCGGCGAATGAGGCGCTAAATACTCCGAGTGGGACTGGCACGTGCCATGGTCTGTTGGATAATAGACCTCTAGCGGCTATATCTTCGTACAGGTATTTTGGTTGTGAAGCATGGATCGGGCAAGGGAGATCCACTGATATTTATCATCCATATCCCATCTAAATTCGTGCTCCTCCATGCTAATTAAATACCTCACCGTAAATTCCATGGAAAATGGTAGACGAGCGATCAGTGCACGGCTAGATTTTGTATGAAAGAACTGTGGGCATATCAAGTGGGCCTAATACACTAACAATCATAGTCAAAGCCACCCTGGCCTCCTCTACAACTTGGCACGGAACCTATGGTAAATTATGTCTTCAGGATAAATTTAGATTCTCGTGACACACCTCCGCACGATTTGTGTGAGCAGGGTTGCAACAGGGATAACGAATCTACGTTTGTTTTCCCGGAGACCACGCAGGGATTCCTATAATATTTAGTATATGATCAATGTTTCTATCCTTTTCAATATACTTCCAGATCCCATTTCGACGGCGTCGATTTAAATCTCTCTTCCTAATAACAAAAGAAGAACGAATTACAACTAACGTATTCCACCATCGAGCGGGTCAACCCATCGAGCGGGTCAAAAAGGCTTGGCACGACCAACTTATGTTACGACTCTTCAATTTAATCGCTATCAACAATAGATTCTAAGTCCGTCGTGCTGCTATCTGATTCAGAAGATATCTTGATATCTTTTTTACAAGTTCGCGCATTATGCCCAGCTGCGCCGCAGTTCCTACAGCGCCGTTGAATTGGTCGGGCTGTTTCTTGACCACCACTACCACGAGCCTTCTTTGATCCCTGAGGCGCTATAGACGCCTCTGCAGCTACCTGCGCTGCTGCAGTCCCATACTCAATAGTACCACCTTGCTGGATCCACTTCCTTTTGCGCCATTTTCGGTTCGTTGTTACTGCTAATTGCTCTTCAAGCTCGCGGTTACGCGCAACAAGCAGAGCGTTTTGGTGTAGTATCAATTCAGCGCCCTTAACAAGCTGGGAAAAGCCTGCCTGCGCAGTAACTGGTGACCGAGTAAAAGACTCGCTTACGAGCTTGGATTGGGATCCAAATTCATAAGTATTACTTGGAGTCTTGGACTGCCACGGCGTTTCTGGGAGATGGGTTTCTGGCGGGGTTCGTAGCCGTACTTCAAGGCGATCCAACACCACCTGCGCGTCGATAGGGACTAGCCCTACTGCCTCAAAAGCCTTTTGACAGTTCTCTTTCATAAACACGTCGAAAAACGCGTCTTTGAAGGCAGGGAGAAAGCCTTCCTTGTTGATATGGTACACGCGTCGGCGTGCCAAGTCCCGGACGCGTTGGGAGTACTTGCGCTTCAACGGCGAGAAGCAGACCACATCAAGGGGCTGGAGTATATGCGACGAGTGCGATGGCATGCAGAGGGTTAGGATCTTGTTTTCGAGGCAGTAGTCCTTGAAATCCTGGTTGAGATGGCTCTCATGGCCGTCCAAAATAAGCAGCCTGTATACCCCCACCTGCCGCGCCTTTGTATACGCGTTAAAGTGCTTCAACCACTCAAGACCAAGCGCATTATTTTTCCAGCCGTTCTCAGAGACCGAGAGCTTCCAATTCCGTGGCATATCTCCCTCCTCATACCACGCAGAGATATGAACGCGTCCTTTATAGATAATGAATGGCGGGGTCGCATACCCGGCGGCGCAGATGCTCTGGATAACTGTAACCCACTCGCGATCGCCTGGCTGGATTAAATTAGGCCGTGTACGTCTTTCAGAAGCTGTGACGACCTTCATTGACCCAATAACGCCCATCTGGAAGCCAATCTCGTCAAAGTTGTGCGTATCCTCGTCGTGGATACCGTACCTTGCCTTGGTGTCTGTAACGAGCTTGAACCACGCGCCAATAATCTCTGGATCTTCCTGTAGTATCCTCTGCCTATCCTTAGCTCGATTGAAGGCCATCTTGAGCTCATCTGAGCGCGTTATGAACCTCTCAGCCCAGTTTTTCCCTACTGGCTCTCCACCGCATACACCCAGTAGTTTATCCGCCATATCTGCTACCTCACACAGCCGGGGCGCGAATCCTCGCGAGTCGAGGTCGAGGATGTATTGGACAATTGTCTGCTCTTCAGTCGTAGTGAGCTTGTGTCGGGCGTTGCGAGTATCTAGGCGATACGTAATTCCGTTATATCGCCTAGTTAATGTTGAAGGAGGTATATCAAACGCCTCAGCAGCGCGCCGGAGGCTTCGGAATTGGTGGGTATTGTAGGCAGAAAGGGCAAACTGGTTTCTGCCTTCTCTGTTAGATGATTGCGCGTTTCGTTGTTGAGACATATTGTGTTGATAAGGGAGCAGTTGGTCTTGGCATAAACTGACCCGCTCGATGGGTTGACCCACTCGATGGTGGAATACGTTATACAAGTAAGGTAATAGTATTTGTACTGGTAGAATCTTAAGTACACGTAGAAAACTCACCACCACGGCAGACATTATCACGAGATTTAGGAGATTGTCGTACTCGCCTACGCTAGTAGTCGCAGAGTCGCAAATCTGACGGTAGATACTGGGGGTTAAGAGTCTATAGCAGGAGCTATTTGAAGTAAACAATCGGCCGGCCGTGCATAGCCCTAAAACGCCTTGGCTATAGGGGCAGTAAAATCTGTACTAAGTAAGTAATCTGTCCAGATTGAAAAGAGCGTAACGTTAGACTGGCGTAGATTGAGCCTGATCGCCCACTTGAGAAGGACGAAACCTCCATAATGGTGTAGATCTCGTCAGAATCGGCTATATTTTCGGCAAAAGAATAGAACCTTAGTAAGGCCTACCCGACTTTGGTAACTCCGGCAATACTCCAGGCTCTCAAAGTCTCCACGCCCTCCTTTGTAAGAGAAGGTTTCGCCACCAGTAACGCCGCCTCCACATCCTCCCTTTTCAACGTAGCTTCCACATCACTTTCGTTCTTTTCCAACGCCTCGCCCGCACGATTCTCCGCAGCAGTGTGACATAAATCCGCAACATCAGCCCCGGAATAGCATTTTTGTTCGTCCTCAATCATTCGCTGAGCAATATCACTCAATCCCAGATCATCCGCCTTCATCATCTTATCGGTTTGCATCTTCAAGATCTCCTCGATGGCTTGCTTATCAGGTGGTCCTACGAAGATCGTGGCTCCAAGTCTCCCGGGTCGTAACAATGCCGGATCAATAGCTTCAGGTCGATTCGTCGCAGCCAGAACGAGGACTTTCGTGACAGCCTCAACACCATCCATTTCATTCAAAAGGGTGGCCACG
This sequence comes from Venturia oleaginea, assembly GCA_013176395.1. Lineage (NCBI taxonomy): Eukaryota > Fungi > Ascomycota > Dothideomycetes > Venturiales > Venturiaceae > Venturia > Venturia oleaginea. The sequence goes on along the minus strand of JABMLP010000040.1, from coordinate 50,945 downwards.
GTGTTGAGTCCCTCATGTCCCGAGTCACGGTTTGGAGCAATCGAATCGATTTCGTCGAAGAAGATGACGGATGGCGCGGCTTCCCTGGCTTTCCTGAAAATATCGCGAATTTTCTGTTCCGTCTCACCGACGTATTTGGAGACCAGAGCTGGACCTTGTACCGCAATGAAGTTGAGTCCCGATTCTGTAGCGAGAGCTTTGGCCGTGAGAGTTTTGGAGCAGCCGGGAGGGCCATACATCAAGATATCACTATTCGTGCGCAAATTGAGACTTTTGACAAGATCTGGACGTTTGAGAGGAAGTTCGACGGCGCGTTGAAGTGTCTTTTTGACCTCTGTTGAACCTGCAATATCTGACCAGCGGACTTCGGGAACCTCAATGTAGAGCTCGGCCATTGTGGTAGGATGAACTGTTCGCAAGGCTTGTTCGAAATCTTCGCGTGTGATCTGGAAAGAACTGCACTCCTCGATCGATAGCCATTTCGACAAGCTATTGCACCTCGCGAAAGCACATCGGCTAGCTCGGTCACAAAGCGTTTTCAGATCTTCAGCAGTGAACGCGTTTGTCCGGGAGGCCACAAAGATTCGTAGCTCTTCAGATGTCCTTGTAGGGACCAGATCCTTCAAAATATCTGCTCGTGAAACTCTGGTAGGAATTGACAGCTCGATTGTGCATTTAGCGAAAACACCTAGCAACTTTTGATCAATGTCAAGTCTCTTTTTTGATGCGGCCACGACCTGAACCCGAGATCCAGAAAGATTCTTGATCTGTTTCGTTAATTCTTTAGTGAACAAGCCGGAATCTGAATCTCGGCCGGCTATTGTTTCCAAATCATCCAGAATAACCAGACTAGGCTGAGAAGAGAGTGCCTCTGTAAACCTTTTTTTCGCTTCACTAGCCTGGCTGGTGTCAATCTGGACAACTTTAGACCAGTTGGCTTTTTTCAGACCTTGCAATACAGCAGTCTTGCCCACACCCGTAGAGCCGTGAAGTAGGACCGGCGAGGGTAGCATGAGCGCCTCTGCCCTGAAGCCTTGATTGAGCATGTGATTGATGCTCTCGACATGCTTACGAAGTTGCTCCAATTGTCGATCAAGACCTTTCAAGTTTGGGGTTTTGAGGTCAACTCGAACGTCTTTTTTAGGTGCTACTGGGACAGCACTGTCCGAGATCTCGATCTTACCCCAGCTGGGATCGAATTCGTAGGGTACGTACACTGATGTTTCGTTGGTCTCTAGAAAACACAGATCAGTTAAATCTGCTACGCGCTGCCAAACTCCGGAGCCAAACTCCATTGCCAGATTGACATCAATGTTACCAAATTTCTAGCGCCCCGAAAGATGAAAACCGCCAGGAGTTCTGTGAGACCTGTATCTCTTTGAAGTAAAAACTTACCATCATCAGCGCCTCGATCCGCCTCAAAAATCTCCAAAATCTTGTACTTCCGTACCCGAGCAACAACCCCCCCAAGCCTCAGCCTAACATCAAACGTACATCCAGGACAGATAAACTGAAGATGTCCTAAATCCCAATCAACAAACAAAACATTCACCACCCACCCACCCACCAAAGAAAATCAAACATACCAAGAGCACTCCCAACCCAATACTCCAACGCATGCCTCACCTCCTCCAACACAAAATTATCCCCCGCACTAACATCAACAACAACAACCCTCGCCGCCCTCCGAAACTTCCCAAAAAACCTCTCAATGGTACATTTGTCCTCCATCGTCAACCCAAAACACCTCTTTAGTGAATCATAAATCTTCACCGAGGGCTTTGTGGTCGTCTTACTCGTATCGGTGGATTGAAATGCGATTCCCACGCCTCCAACTTTGGTCTCCGGGTATTGGATAAGGATGGGATCGCCAGGATTGATGTTTTCAGTAGTCATATCGTCTTTTTTCATTTCGATGCGGAACATGCGTTCTAAACCGGGGTCGGTGGGTTTGATTTGGTTGCCCGGTGGGCGGAGGCTGTAGCGCCTCGGGGCGGCCATTTTGGAAGGCAGGGGAGAGATGCTGTTTGGTTGATAGAAAGGATTGAGTTTGAAGGGGGAAAAAATTGGTGATTAATTTGACCCCTGTCAGCCAGACCCAATACACGTGACCAGATCCATGAGTCATCAATGTATTGACGATTAACGTGCTTCACCATTCACTTGGCCGCCCCACTCACTTGGCCACCCAACCAAAAAGTCTAATCCCTTTGTACAATTATCGCGATAATGTCAACACCAACCCCCGGATCGGCTTGCAAAGAGGCTAGATTACTTCTTGCGAAGCAGAGCTTTCAAACGAATCCAAATTTAAGTCAACATCAAATCTCAGCGTCGTACGATATTCCTCGATCTACACTTCAGTCTCGTCTTCAAGGTGGTAAACCACGAAGCGAATCTAACCACCAAAAGAGAAAGTTACAAATACATGAAGAGCAGGCTCTGGTTCAGTGGATTCTAGACCTTGATCGACGAGGATTTCCGCCCCAAATTATCGACGTACGACGAATGGCAAACGCTTTACTCGAAAAACGCGGTACGAATCCTCCACCGTCATTAGTCGGGAAGAACTGGGTATCCCGCTTCATCAACGCTCAGCTGGAGCTTTGTACGAAGTGGAATCGTAAGTTCCATTCACAGCGTGCAAAATGCGAAGATCCAGCGACAATCAACGCGTGGTTTCAGCGTGTTGAAGAGACGCCCTCACCACCAGCTGCAGGAAGTCGTCGTACGACAGCGAGCATTACCAACATGTAGTGGCTGCGGTATTCAAGGTCATAAGATTAATCGAAGCCCAAATACGTAAAGAATGTATTGTTAGAATTATTTTAATAAAAGCTGTATTGGTGGGAGGTTTATCGCACGATGACTTGAGATTTAGTGGTTGGGGTGGCCAAGTGAGTGGGGTGGCCAAGTGAGTGGTGAAACACGTTAAATTCCGACTCTGCTTCGTTACTTAAGCTCGATATCGATAGGTATCGATAGATTTCTAGCGAGATCACTAAACAGTCTCGCCATAAATTCATCGAGTTCACATACACCTCCAAAGATCACAGAAGCAACGGAATTATGCACCCTACCTAATACCGCCTCAACTGTCCATCACTCAAACCCAACAAATCACCATCAATCCTTTAACACCACCTCCGTCCCAGCAATCCAAGAACTCACAGTACCACCTTATCCCTCACATTATAAAAAAAGCATCATCTCAATACAAACCATGCAATCCCAGTCCCACAATCCATTCCACGCTTCAAAATGTCGGAAAAGAACTCAAAGCCATAACCAGTTCCAACAAGTCCGCGAGCCTATGCATCAATCCGATCCTCCAGCAAACAAATCGTAGAATAGCCGAATCCACTACAAGACATAGAATGAAAGCCTGCCCTCGAAGTGAACACTCCCAATCGCGAGGGCAAGATTTCCACATGACAATTCAAGAGGCCAAATATTCGTGAGCTTCCAAACAGTCATTCCGTAAGATATGCATTAGTCAAGCATGTACATGTCTGCATCTACTAGGCTGGTCTGTAAACTCTGGATCCACTCAGCTAAGTTGTCAAGGTCCTGTTGCCTTTATCCCTTCATTTCCGTGTCCTTGTTCTCCCTCTCTACCTTCTCCTTCACGACCCGAAGCCGTACAATTTCCTCCTCATCATGCTTCACCACAGTCAATGCGCCACCTTTCTGCATTTGTATGATAGTCCCATCGATACAAACACGTCTCCATTTGGCATCATCCTCGTCAAAAGTGATACGCAAGGTGTTAAACTCTCGGTAAGTGACAGCTTGGTCTGTTACAAGCACCCCCTGTCCATTGGCGAGCAGCCGCCAGATCTCTTGCGCATCATTCTGAGGCCCAAAGCGCACAAGCATCAAGCGATCATCAAGAGGACGAGATTGTGGAGAAACCGTGAAGTTGGCGTCCAACTTCGAGCAAAATGTAGCCAGGATGTAGCCATGCTCTCTTGGCACATCGAACGAGTCATCAGCAACAAAGGCCGTGCCTGGGTTCCGGGTTCCAACTTTCAGCTCGCCTTTGTAGCTATGGGGACCATTCCCGTCGGCTGGGTTCACCAGGTTCTCGGCAACCATTGCAAAGCGTTTGTCTCCATGCTTGCGATACTCCTCCGTGTCACTGTCGGCAACGAGACTCGCGTGAAGACCCCAGCTGCATACCACTGCGCCATAAAAGACTCCGTGGGGGCCGTAAAAGTGTTGGTGCGAGTCTGGACGTTTGTTTTCCAGGGGGCCGTCGTCTGTGCCCTCAGACAACAGTTTCGTGCCTAAGGAACAGTCCACGCGGAAGATAGGTACGGGCTCGGGCTGGCCGCAGAAAAGCGACCGCAAGCCAAAAGTCTGGTTCCGAAGTTTAGCCAATTTTACATCTCTGTAAGGTCTGTAGCTTCAAGATCGACATTGAAAAATTTCTGGCCACATCGTTTCTTAGTGGCCAAAAATTTACCGATACCGACCTTGAATTGGGGTCCTCGGATCGGTTTCAGTTGTGAAAAGGATGGTCTTGATTCGGGAGAGAAGTGGTGGACCTACCTTGTCGCCCGGACCTATGATGCCATTCGAATTTGCCAAAGCGTTGCCAGTTCCCATTGGTATCAGATTGATGATGGGAGCGCTCCATGCCGGGTCAAACTGGTGATAAGCGGCGGTGGCTAGATCCGAAACCTTCGGGTACGCGTCTACTCCTAGTATGCCGTTTATTATATCCGAGACTCCGCCGTCTCCAGAAAGCAGTATGATGTTTTGCTCGATCGGCGCAGCCATAAACCTGCCGTTCTCGCCCTGCCACTGAGCACCCTGAGCACGAAGCGCTAAGATGATTGAAGCAAAGTCGTGAATGTCCTCAGCGGCATCAGTCTCTATCATGGTGAAGTGATGGCCCTGGAGGAGTCCGAAATGCTCGAGGAGAGGTTTGAGCATGCTCTTGAAGAAGCGCGAGGCCTGTCCAGTGCCAGAGAGGGTGGACAGGACAACCGTGGTAGTGTCATGCTTTGATTTCGCAATCCATGGGGAAGCTTGGTCAATAATGAGGTGGGAGGGAATTGCTACATCATGTCAGTTATCGATATCGAAGTAAACTTGAGGGTGTTCTACTGAAGTAGAGGTTACCTACCCGCCTTGAGTGCAGCAGCGTCCTTGTATTCGTCCGTCTTGACAACCTGGTAGGTCGGAGGTTGCGGGGCTATCGTGCCATCTACCAAGAAGCAGGTCGCCCATGTAGGATGGTCGGTGGATATCTGGAATCCAATGATGAGGGGCTTGAGTTCGCCCAGCAGGCTCTCCAGCGGAACGGTGCGGAGGCCTGAGTGGTCGGCCATGGCGGTTTGGAGTTCGTGTATGTGTGGTGTAGGAGAATCATCGTGTTCGGTGGCAGCGACTGTATCTCCATGAGAGCCTATTGATCGCGGCGGTAGGTGCGATTCCCCTTCATGACGGGAGCAAGTATGGCTTCACTGAGTTCCTTACGCGAAGCCGTTCTGAAAAGTCCGCCGGCGTTCATGACTGTACACTGACGCCGTAGCTTGGCAACCCATCACACCATCGCCAGTGGCTAACCCGAGATCGATGGCCATAATTTCCCGGCAAAATTATTTTCAAGATCGCTAGGAAATTATCAACTTCGACTAACAATCCCAAGACCTTATCATAGATAATATCAAAGATAATATCAAAGATAAAATCAAAGATAAGCCTTTCTGAAGTATCCGCGCTTAACCGGTATTCTAGCGTTCTTGAAGAACCTCGACGGCATCGATCTTCAGGCCATCATCTGTGGCCATCAAGTACCTATCATAGATCAAGAACTAGACACACTGAATAAGTATATCTTGCATTCTTCAGACCATGCTATTCGTGGCATCAGATATCTCCGGGTTCTATCTGTCTCGGATCTTGCGGGCTACAGTCACTTTCAAGCCCCATCTACTTGGAGATCCACGAATTGGGCCTAGCAACTCAGTAATCTGGTTAACCAATGGCTTGTCTTGGGCTAGCCCTCAATGTACTGGTAGCACCATCTTTGATCCTTATTATACTTGCAGAAACTGGATCGAGATAATTCGAGATTGCCAATCCTGAATTCTCAAAGAATTTTTCAAAGTTTCGCCCAACGTTGCATCGTGGGGAGATTTTGTGACGTCTCTAGAATCATTCGACTGGAGGAAGATTCACGAGTTTTGCACGAGGGCCAAAGGCATGGTCGAGGTACAACCTGCAGCTTTTCGGCGAAAAGACGGCTTGATACGAGGATTCTTTGTATCATGCATGCAGGATGCAACGATGCTGACCTTGCAGACTGCACTCACGAATATCTTCTTTCTTCTCCTCTCCAGCATCATCTCATTTTGACAGTACTTCCCAGCCATGATAATATAAACAAGGCTAGGTATGGTAATGAATCGAGCATCACAAGCCCCAATAGATTCGAAAGACCTTGCGCCAACACTACCAGCGATATCTCACCAAGACATCGCTTCATTTCGTTCATACTTGGCAACACCAATGACGTGGTGAAAGCGTGTCTAATCCAGCGCAGGGCTCTCACAACGTGCTGGACACACCGATGGAGTAGTGAGCATCCACGGCTTTCTCTTCGAGACCGAATGCAACAGCCCTGACTGCAAATACACTGAAACCAATTATGATATCGAGGACGGGGAGGAGTGGTACTTTCAAGGTAGTGCTGAAGAGCTGCTGCCTCTACTCCTGAAAGATGCCTCTACTCCTGAAAGATGCCTCTACTCCTGAAAGATGGTGTGCCGTTGACATGGAATGGACCCTGGACGACGCTGATAGGGCAAGTCTTGAGGCATCTGACAAGGTCGGTCGGAAACCATCTTGGGAACTCAAGGCTGTGATAGTGTGGAAGAATATACTTTCTATGAAGAGGAAGTACATATAATCACAGTTCGAACTCAATCGGATACCATGCATGACTATATCGAAAATTTCCGATACGAAAGCAATAAAGCCCAAAAACCCGAAATCAAACTCTTCAGAATCAAGCGTCCCAGAAGTAAGTGTCTTGGATAAAAGCTTGAAAAAAACGAATACCTCAATAACGAGCGTCCCGGAATCAACCATCACAGAAACGAAAAATCTCGATATAGAACTCGCAATAGTACAAGCCATAGAATCATGGTAATATGTGAGCCATAATAGTCCCAAGCTCGCTGAGAAAGGAAGCCATAGATGGGTAACCCATTTGTCCTTAAATAATAGCTACATTTGATCTTCCGGGTCATATTAGTAACGCATAATTTTAAGGGTCCATCAAAATACAGAATGTATAAAGCCAACACACCTTGACCAGTTCACCTTTACTCCTCCTCCTCATCATCTACCACATCATCGAGGCCAGTCCTCACACTAAAGCATGGACACTGACGACGGCATCGAGGCCAGTCCTCATACCAAAGCAATGGACACAAACGACGGCAAGAATCAAAGCCCGAGCATCTTGACGAATACACCATCCCCGCCAACCATTCTCACCCTCCCTCGAGAAATGACACAAACCATTCTTCTTCAAGCCCACAACCCCAAAATGGATCCAAGAAAACTCTACGGATCCTTCGGAAAACCAGACTATTCCAGGCTTCGTGCACCGGAAGCAACCATTTCACTACACCTCTGCCACTCATTATTACACCGCTACCAGATATCATTACACCGCTGGACCGCGCAGTGGAAAAAAAAGCAGTGTGACATCGAAGGCTGGGCGTCCACCTTAAGACAGGTATTTCCCACCTTGATCGACGATATCGATTATGTGGAAAGCAAATGGTCGAGGGGTTTGTTGGAGCAGAAAGAGGAGGTGGATGCTGAGTCGAGGGAAACGGCGAAGGGGATGACGGAGAAGGAGCTAGGAAAATATTCAGTGGAGGATGTACAGAAGGATGCTGAACGACTTGCTCAATTTCTCGAGCTGCTTGAAAGCCTGCAGTGGTGGAAAAGGCATTGAGAATTGATTGTGAGGTATCGGGTCGAAATATGGAATATCCCGGAACAACAGGTGAAGGATGGAAACTAGAAGATTGAAATACGATGCTGGGTGTGCGAGAGTTATTCAGATTCTCAGATCAAGGTCTTCTCACTTAGTGTCAAATACATGGATGGCAAGAAGTATTTCGACTTGGTGATCATTTCTGGTAAAATCAAGTCAGTGACCAACGGACTATGCCATGAAAGCAATAAAAAGAGAAACAATACCTAAGCTAATCTTCTTTCCTTGCTTCCCCATTTAACAGTATGATCACATCATGTCACTCTCAACACAACAGCGTGATCACAGCCCGTCCTTCCAAATGACAACAATGACAGTAATAACTCACCTCCAACCGTGAAAGATGGACATAGCTGGACTTATATGTGAAGAGAACCTTCCCAAATATAAAGGCATAAATACCTCACACAAATCTCCCTAGCACTCACAAAATCATACCCTCCAAACCCTACAAAACCCACATAACCCGCAACCCCACCATCCCAAAATTCCTCGGTGTAGAGCTACCACCAGAAATTCGTCAAAACATCCTAATCCGCACATACACGATTCCACCTCCCGACAACAGATTCACCAATATCCCACCGCCATCAATCCTTACATATTGCGGAACCCGCAAATACGCTTACAGCTACAAACTTTGACCAGAGCCACTAGTTGAAGCTTCGGATGTTCTCTCCATCAGAGCACTACGAGCGCAAGTTCTCCTTGCTATCGATATTTAGCTACAGATATGAGCCCCCAGATCCCCACGACATGGCCGCCGAGGCACGTTAACATGCTGACATATCATCAGCTGCATGTTTGTCTGGAGTTCTCTTGTTGTGTGATGAAAGCTCGGCGAGAAGGTTGAACAGTTCTGGTGGATGTTTTTGAAAGATGGAGGACTTGATTCGAGCTCGAAGTAATCTAACCAAGGATTTGGACCACGTGCACTCGTGACAAAAACACTTTCTTGTACCGAGTTTCGAAAGCACACTTGATTCGATTTTGATTATTTGAATTAGCGTCAATTGATGCTCAGTAACAGACTTCCGCCGGTCAAGTCATTCTGAAAAGTTCGCGCAAGCCCAATGTCTTCTATTGTAGTTCTCAAAATTACCTACGGAGGATTCCATTTGATGACGCCAGCGCGATTCCGACCTCACAGAACCAAACATTCTTATTCCTTCACTATTTCAACTACAGCCTTGCATTTCCATTGTAATTGAGTAGCGAGAATTGTATGTACCAACTATCGCGTCTTCTTTCCATTCTCCAACACAGAATCATCATGATCTCTCTCCGCGTCCTCGTTGTCTTTGGATGATTTTTTTCGTACTTCGCCCTTTAGTGTTACCAGAAGCACCTCCTAGCAAGCTAATAAGTCGGATATCCGCAAGAAGTCGGCGAGTTCTTGGGACAGTGAGAAGTAGACGACTCTGTAGAGCAATAGAATTTGAGGGATTCTAGGAAAGATCCCGATAACTAATATCGCTGGATACATCATTCCTTACCTCCTAACAGAAATTAAGCAACAGATTCTGATGCTCACATCCTACTCAATTGGAGATGGAAGAAGCCGCGGAATCCACAGAGCTGGATGCGCTCGGAACGAAAAAATTGGAGGACGAACAGATGAGTGGTACAATTGAAGTCCAGTGGAGAAATTTGTCTATCAGGAGGCAGGAGTTGTCGTAGCTTCATCTTGTCAAAGCGCCCAAGGAGGCTGATGACAAAACAGAAAGTGCTTGTGTCAAGCTTGTCAGAATATATAGACGAAGCCAGGATATAGCCAGTAACAACACCACACGAGTTTCCACAATAATACGTGCTTCTTTCCAGCTTTATTTTCCAATCGTCATTTCCCCTCCTACCACAACGACAGCCCTATCGACACCCAAACTTACGGCCGGAGCCCTTCCCACATCCCCAAATGTACCCACAACCTAAGTTGTTAGTAAATCATTCCTATAAGTATATTAGAATCGCTCGTTGCGTGATGCATTCTCGAGATTTCGGTGTTGCGGTATTGAAACTGCTGCGTCGTGATTGAATATTCACGCGTGGCACTTTTCGAAAATCCTCTCGGTTCAGTTTATTTGACCCTATGTCTAACATGGCGACACGACATCAAATACGAAAAGAGCGTCCGGAAGCATAATTTACAAGAGAAGAAGACGATGGTGCATAAGAAGGTAGAAGAATGGCTATAGGATCTAAAGTCCGATGAAAAGCTGCAGTGGAGCTTAGAGAAAGATATCGATCGGTTAGTTCGTATTAGAGAATCTTTACTAGATTCTAATCAAGGTGCTATTATATATTAGGGGATTGCGGGATATCGAGAGCTTAGAAGATCGAATGACAGGTGCGATATCTGCTTCTGCGGTCAGTCTGTAACAAGGTGGCAAAAGATGGCTATTATATGGCGGAATATACCCAGACTCCATGCTCTTACAAAATCATGCATTATACATTCCATGATTCTACAAGTTGGGCGTGTCTCCTTCCTAGAATTCTCTCGAGTCGCCAATGTCGCACACATCAAATACGCCTGTTTCAGCTATGCCCTTCTTTTTCAGTGCATCTCTCAGAAGCCTGGGTGGCTCCATCACGGATTCATTTGTCAGAACCCATGTACCCCAATGTATGCCTATTGCTCGTTTGCACTTTGTATCCATGAAGATGTTGACGCTATCGTAGGGGTTCGCGTGCATAGGAGACATGATGAAGCGAGGATCATATGCGCCGATGGGGATGAGACCTAGATCGAATGGCCCTCGTAGCTCGCCGATCTGTTTGAAGGCCGGGCAAACTGGCAGGTGGGCATATTTCTCGCTATAGTCATCTTCCCCTTTTGGTAGTTTGGGAACTGTTCTGTACCCGGTGTCCCTGGTGGAACGTTAGCCACATGTCAACGCTTGAAAGGTCCCGACGTACCCTCCAAACCAAATCTTCTTTCCACCACTCTCTACACTCCATGAAGCCCACAAAGTCTCCATGCGGTCAAATGGAGTTCTAGCCGTCATGTGCTGGCACGGCAAGCATCCGATCGTTGCCGTTATATCACCGTCTGCTGAGTCTGAGAATGGATTTCCTGCCACTTGCGGCTTCTTCTCCATTTGGCTCAGCTTTACGTCTCTTGTCTCCCACCAATCCAATTCCGTCATGTTGTGTATGTCGCAGCTGGTGAACCATTTCTTATTCCCCAGAGGAGCGAAGAAATGCACATTTGGATGCTTGGCGCGGATCTTGTTGATTGTAGGAAGCGAGAGATGGTCGTAGTGATTGTGTGATATGACTACGACATCTATGAATGGTATATCGTCGATGTAACATGGAGGCTCCGTATACCGCGCTGGTCCTAGCCACGAGAATGGAGAGCATCTCTTCTCGAAGACTGGATCAAAGAGGACTCGTAGACCTCCCGGGAACTCGACGTAGTAGCAGGCGTGTCCTAGCCATGTTGCGCGCAGTTCGCCGGATTCTCGGGTTGGAAGGAATGTAGGAGTATGAACTGGTACGGTGGGAGGAGTGGTATCTGGGGATTTCAATTCTCCAGAGAGGAGCAGCCTGTACATCTTTTCAGCTCAAGCCATAGTCCACAGACATGTTCCCATTACTTGATCATAGACCCTCCAATCGCCAATGCATTTCGATCCAAGAATGACGGCCACGGATTGATGAAGCCCTTTCCACCCTTTGCATGGTGCCGCAGCTCCTTCACGTCCTCCGGCACAGCTCCAGTGAACTGCGAAGTCGATATCACGGTGGCATATAAAGACATTGCGGTCGAAGCGGAAGACATTTGGACGGATCTGTGGAAATGTCGCGTACTGCCAGCGGTCGACTGCTGAGATGCTTTGGCGGCAGTGCGGAAGAAAGCTCGGTGAAGCCAATGCATTGAAGCAGCCACCGGGTATGGCCAAGCTATAAGTAAGCCAGCTGCAGCCTGAGAATCGAGTAACTACGCCTGGTGGTTGGCATGGACGAATTTTCGGTCTCGGGAGGAATTGTCGAGTGAACTCCGTATTGCTCCTATTTCCATCTTCTTCGGAGGGACTCTGCTCTCCGTCCCTTCTACACCAACACCTCGATATGAAGAATGCATCGTGGTGATGATGGAGAGCGTCACTGATTCTGCTTATGGGTACTCTCGCGATGTGATGTGGGATTCCTTTGAACCATCCTATCTTCAACCTCCGATATCAACCTAGGACTACAGAAACGCACTGGTATTGATCGTACTATGAACAAGGAGACCAAGCAGATATCTTTTTCGTGTTCCGAACTCGCCTTTTCTCACCGTCCAAATGGATCCCGCTATCATCAACCTCATCCTTCACGCTTCAACCACTCCCTCATTTACTTTCAATTCATAAACGAAAGCTCCATGGCGGCACACAATCAGCATAGAGGTCTTCTTTCGTGCCAGAAAACGGATCTCCAAGGCTATATCATAGTGCTTTGACGCGTAAAGTCTGCCTCTTGTCACAAAGTAATGCAAAATGTGGACATGCATTCTCCTTCATGGTCCTCTAAGCTTCAATTCATGGTTCGTTGTCAAGCTTCCTCTCTTACGAACAAGGAAACCATGAAAAAGAAAGAGAAAGAGAATGGTAGAGTTCCTCTTCGAGCTATCGAGTCGCGTTTCAACTACAAGTCTGCGGATTCTGACGCCGACGCGCCACCCTGGCGGTAAACTCACCAAAAGGTCCACGTCTGCGATCATTCTGGGTAGATGGGAACCTCCAACTATTCAGGGTGTGCTAATTCAAACCATCTCAACATTGCTGATTGTGTAGCAAGAGACGCAAAGACGGACATACATCCTATCCCGCGCCGAATGTGTCTACTCAAAGCCTTAAATCATGATCTGAAGCTGATTTTCACAGCCATGGCGGACAAATCCCACCGTGCGCCTATGCTTGAGCAACCAGCGCAAATGATTTACGATGCTAGCGGGCATCTCGAATCCGCTGCTGTTTTAACTTCCCCTTTCAGCCTCGAAGTCCGTTATCGCATTCAAAGGTTTCGCCGAAGCGACTGAGGCGAGGTCCCTTGTGTGGAGGCTGATGGTGATAGCAAGATCTGGAACGGATTTATGAGTAGACAAAGGGAAGTATGGAACAGCTTCAACCATATCCTCCCAACGAAGTTTGTCCCACTACTTCTCATTCTTATTTTGGATCCTCATTTTTATTACCTATTTACATCGATGTCTGAGGCTCCACCGTCTGGGCCATTTATTGCTTCTACGAGAACGATATGGACACTTGGGGCTTTCTTTAAGAGGAGCTTTTCGCTGTAGACTTCAGACCGCTTCAGAACTCTCCCTACCCTCACCTAACTCAAGTCGAGATTTTGATATCCCTCGCTCGCACGAACTTAGGCACGGCCGTGCGTGAGAACGCGCGTGTATGGATCAGATTTACGCCTACGAAAAAAACGGAAAGACCTTCTAAATCCCTACCAAGTGTCCATATCATTCTCGTAATAAGTTAGGGGTAATAGATTTGACTCCAGCATACAACTTTGCGGCTACTACTTGCCTGGTATCCTTACTACTTTCTCGTTTAAGCTTGAATAAATAGCTCAAATTAACAAATTTTAATCGCCAAGATAGTAAAATTATCCATAGTATTAAGTAAATGTCACGGTACGACCGCGGACAAGTCTTTCCCGCCGTTGGGTGGCCCCACGGCACGTGATCAAGGCAGAACCGTAGTTCTGCCGAGGAAAGGATTTAAAGCCTGCGTGGCTTCAACCAATCCGTAGCTCTTTGAGTTACGTCCTGTCGTTAAACCTGCCTGTTGGCTTGCCTGCCAGTTCGTATATAGCCTGTTGAATGATACCTGTTCCTGCTGCTGCTCCTTCCCCCTAATACCTGTGACGGCTTGCTAGGCTACTGGAACAACCACATTGTTCAAGCACTTAACAAGGCGCCACAGTACACGAGCCATGTGACGGCTTGCTAGGCTACTGGAACAATCACAGTGTCCAAGCACCTAACAAGGCGCCACAGTACACGGGCCACAGCAAGACCTATAAGTAGGTCTTGCCCCCAGCCCCCACTTGCATAGCTACCTGTAGTTCATTATCACATTTAGTCCATTCCTGATTGCTGCTCACGCCTTTCATTAGTTGTGACGGGTTAAGATCATGCCTGGATACCAGGGAAAACCACCCAAATGTGCAATACAATCTAGCTAAGGAGAAAAAGATAGATACACGATTGCAAGCTCCTTTTGAAGGAGATGCCAAGCCATTCACATGCTTGCCATAGAGAGATAGGCAAAGCCTAGATGAAGGCCCAAGGGTCTAGCCCGTGACATTAGTTACTACTAGCCGTGACATAAGTTACGTTTTTTATATAAACGTTAAAATTACTTTTTAAGAGATTGTTTCAACTACGGTATTTAAAGGTATACTACACTATTTCGCTACAAAAGTCTAACCACTCTCAATTGAATTAATTATCGGCTTAACAACGGTTTAAAAAAACATTGTCCCGCGGCTATGTAAAAGGTCGCAGCATACATCGCCTCCCGTCCCCCCAAAGCCTCCTCAACCAACTCCACAGCCGCCATGGCACACCCATAAGAACTCTGATACCCCGCCCCACCAGCACTGTAATTATGCACAACCCAAACCCCACTAATCATCTCCTTCTCAACCCTCGTCCCACCCCCCCTAACAGGCCTAAGTCCAACACCATGTCTAACAACATCCAACTTCTCAATCCCCCCTCCACCCCCAACCAACTCGGGACAAATCTTCACAGCTCTCTCCATAATCCTAACAGCAAGATTGGCATCAGGCTGACTTTCCCAGTTTCCCTTTTGGTACGAGCCGCCAAGGATGGTTCCGCCGCCTGCTGCGCGGGTCATCATGTAGCAGGCTTCCCCGTCGCCGTCATTTGTTCCGGAGATGTCTAGCATTTTGGGGGAGATGTTGCGGACGAGGACGATCTGGCCGCGGGCGGGGTTGACGGTTTGTCTAGGACACCTCCTAGTTTTGAGGCGCCGAGGCCGGTTGAGTTGATTATTAGGTCGACTGGTCCGTTTGGATGAGTTTCTGAGGCTGAGGCTTCAGATATGTGCTTGAAGACCGCCCTTTTGAAGACGACGCCGGCTTTGAGACATTGGGATACTAGCCAGGGAAGGTGAATTGCCGTATTGATGCATACTGAGGTGAAAGATGTGGCGTGGTTGACGCCTTCGGTCAGCTCTTCTTTTGGTAAGAGGCGGAAATCAGGAACGGTGTCTTTGAACCATGGTGATGGTGAAAGGAGTTCAGCGAACCAATCCGCTGTTGCTGTTCCCGCATCTTTCGTGCGTGTGTGGACCTGGCATTCTTGGAAGTGGATGCCTGCTTCTGGATGATTCGCTGCTAAATCTTCCAAAGGGGCCCAGGTATTTCGGTCCCATTCTGATGCTTCCGTGCCGCGGACTGATACTCTGATTCAATGTTGACATCGTGACATTCTTTTGTTGATTTACGGCATGTAATTTGCGCCGGCCTAGTAGAAATCAGCACCGTTTTTTATTTCTGGAATTGCTGTACTTACCCATGGTGATGCATAATCGATGTCATAGTCTCCGGGCATATGTTTTGCTGCTACAACAATTTGATGTCTCGAGTTCTTGGAAAGCAGCAGAGCTGTGGTAAGGCCGGCAACTCCTGCGCTTTGGAATCATTAACTTCTTTCTCTCTTCGATTGATCGATTATTGTGAGTTGAACTTACCCAATAACAACAACATTCTTTTGTGCCATGATTGTTTCAAGGGAACGAAGGAGAATAAAACGAAGAAATGTAATACATTTATATGGATTTTCGGATTTCAAAGGACAGCCAGCCGTCAAAGTTTGCCAGTCGTAGATCCGATCGAGTATCGAGCTCGCCGCAGGTCGTGACCGCGATCCTGCTCTCGTCTGCCTCAATAGGAATTACCAGAACAACAGATGTGATCTCTAACCGGAAGATTGCGAATATACCGACATTGTTGACCTGAGTAGAACCTGCTCGTCCGATGGAGCGGAATTGTGAGGCTCGGATGTAATGAGCCGCTCTTATCTTAGCGTCATGAACTTATGCCCGATCAGGATTTGCCTATTTAGGCAAGTGGGACTGGTGATCTACATTCCCACCTCGCTGCTCGAAGTCACCCAGAGCGGCGACCATGGCGTTGTATCTTATATCTCGAGTAAACAACCTTCACAAGCCTTATGCTGGGTATCATCGAAGCTCGAATCAGCAACCTACTCGTATACTCAACGCTTATCTTTGTTCCGAGCTCGTTATCATCTCTAATCAAGATGACCACCATGCAGAAAGTCTTTGCGGGCTACAATGCCCGAAAAAAAATTCTTGAAGCAAGTACGCATCCGTTTGCCAAGGGAGTGGCTTGGATTGAAGGCAAACTTGTTCCATTGTACGAGGCTCGCATTCCTCTGCTCGATCAGGGTTTTTTACACTCTGATTTGACCTATGATGTGCCTTCCGCCTGGAATGGCAAATTCTTTCGTTTGGACGACCACCTTGATCGCTTGGAGGGAGCCTGTGGAAAGATCCGATTGAAGCTCCCACTACCGAAGCAGGACATCAAGAAGATTCTGACGGATATGCTGGTGCAAAGCGGGATCAAGGATGCCTTTATCGAGCTCATTGTGACCCGAGGCCTCACGGGCGTAAGAGGAGCGAGGCCTGGAGATATCAAAGAGAATCTCTACATGTTCATTATGCCCTGTTAGTTGTCTTCAAAGAGGTGAATAATGGATCTGAAACTGACTGTCGACGCCCTAGATACCTGGGTTCAGAAACCAGAGATGCAATTGACTGGAGGAGACGCGATCATTGCTAGAACTGTTCGCCGAACGCCACCTGGAGCATTTGACCCCACGGTCAAAAATCTGCAATGGGGTGATCTGACGCGAGCAATGCACGAGGCTGAAGACCGGAAAGCAACTCACCCGTTCCTGACCGATGGGGATGCGCACTTGACGGAAGGTTCCGGCTTCAACATTTGTGTGGTGAAGAATGGTGTGATTTATACACCAGACCGAGGCGTTCTGGAGGGCATTACACGAAAAAGTGTCTTCGATGCTGCCAAAGCCAATGGTATCGAAATTCGCATGGAGGTTGTGCCGGTGGCACTGTGCTATGAGGCCGATGAGATATTCATGTGTACGACCGCTGGTGGTATTATGCCCATCACCATCTTGGAAGGACAGCCCGTGAAGGATGGAAAGATCGGTCCAGTGACGAAGAAGATCTGGGACTCGTATTGGGCCATGCATTGGGATCCTGTGTACACCACCACCATCAACTACAACCCAAGCAAATTGTGAGGGAGGCAGCGATTGTGGGTGGGGTGTATTGTGTACTGTTCTAGTTGAAACAAATATGATTCCTCAATACGATAGTAAAGCCCTAGGCGATAGTGATCTCGCTCAAGAACAGTCCCTACCAAGCAAATCCCTATATCGAATATCGCTTTCCCGATTAGCGTCTGGTCGTAGTTGTAGTCATGGTCCAATGAAATATGGCCAGTATTTAGAGAGTGATACTCTTTTTCTTCTCCCATCCAGGCACTGGAACCACTCGTTGGTTGTAATGACTAAGTGCCTTGATTGTTGATGGCCAAAGAGAGAACGCGTCGATAGAATTAACACGTCGCGACGTCTATGTCGGTCCGACTTCTCCCCTGCTTCACTCCCTAGTTCTCGTCTTCCTCTGCTCACCTCACTCCAGAAACAATACTTCTCAACTTCTTTCCTATAACCATTCTCATCAAGGAAAGAGTATAAAGGAGCCTCTCATAGAATGGAACACAATCGGACGCGATCCGAGGCCAGTCGCCGAACTAACTCTCTAGCATTCGCCAAAGACGACTGTCATACCTGCACATCATTGAAGAAACGATGTGATCGCCAGCGTCCTCGTTGTGGTACCTGTCTATCAGAGGGAAAGAAATGTGATGGGTTCGCCATGCCTTTGGTATGGAAAGGAAACACATCACCTTCATGTCCTTCAGCTTCAAAACAACATCAGACAAGCGGCTCATGCAGTACTGCTGAATTCAAATTCGTACAAGGTCGTCCAAAGAGGAAACGGAAATTAAATTTGTGCATCTCTGATGAGACCTCGCGACATCAAGGATATTTTTCTGTGTCTACGTCGCCCCCAGCGAAAGCTACCCAGGAAAAGGCTCAAACCGGGCCTGCATTAATTAATAACGAGTCGATGCCGTTTTCCCTCTCTGAATCACGAATGCCAGGGGAAGCCTCCGCAGATCTCGTAGATCCCCTCCCGGAATCCCAAGCACCATTTCTTGATACTTCGATTTTCATTTGGGCCGAACCGCAGCCTCAACTCGAAATCTCGCCAAATTTTGGTGTAGACGAATCTGCAATCACATTGCCTGCTTCCGATGACGTCATGAAATTTGACGAAATTGAAGAAGTGGAGAGGTACGGCTTTCTAGAAATTGTGGTGCCACCTATGGTACTTTACCAAGACCTAGCTCAGAAGTATCGCCACATACTTGAGATGTGTAAGTTTCCGTGCCATGACTATCAAGGAGCTTGTCGTGTTCATAAGCTGACCTACAACAGATAACAACGATTTCTGTGCGATGCCATTGACCTACGACTACCATGCCAATCCATTTAGAGTCAGACTGGACCGGATCCAAGCGTCTCCGTCCCTACTGCACGCAGCAATGGCGCTTTCTTCGCAGCATATAGCAAAATTAAGTAAATCTGCCAGCATGGCAGCAGAAATGCACGCTCATCAATCTACTGCAATGCAGCTGTTCAGCGAGGCTTTGAACAATCCAAATTCGGATTCAGTGCTCGACACTCTCCTGCTCCTGATTATCCTTGAAGTAAGCGGCTTTTACGATGCGAAAACCGACTCTGATCAGCCAATTACAGATATCTCAGTCTGCTCACGGTATGTGGATCGTCCATTTGAATGGTGCTCGAACCCTACTTGAGCAATTCGGCGCCGGCGAGACTATCAAAACCAATCTTCGCATGCGCGGGCTAGTAGCAATGCTTGTTTGGTATGTTTGACAACTGTCATTTTCGTATTAAACTGACCGAGATTCACAGGTGGGACGTTACAACTGCATTGATATCTCGACGAGAGCCAACCTTACCGTTAGCCTATCTAGAGACATTGGTCTATTTCCCAGAAAGTGCAGACTGGTCCTTTCTTATTCTTGTCGGCTGCCCGGTCGAATTTCTGATGGCAATGGCTCGTCTATCAAAGCTGGCTGCAATCTACGAGAAGACGACAACGATGGAGTACACCATTTTTAATGACCTTCCCGTTCAGCTCATCGTTGCCGAGATTCAGATGTTCAAAAATATGGAAACTGTGACCTTTTCCAACCTGGATAACTTGGATGATGAACCAGAGTCAAAGAGAAACCGGTTTTATTGTATCGAAGCATGGCGACACGCGATCTTGTTGTTCGCGGCTCGAGCCTTTTGCAAGCAACAAGACGAACGCGGGATCCGAAAGATCACCCATCTCGCTCGCATTGTGCTTGACTGCGTCCGCTGCATACCACAAGCAGAATTCTTCCAGAAACAATTGCTCCTACCAGTCTTTCTCGCGGGTTCCGAAGTCGAATCAGAGATCGACCGAGCATTCGTCCGTAAATACTGTCAATACTGGAACGAAACCTCTCGCTTTGAGCATTTCGGCTCTACAGCGCAGTTGCTAGAAGATATCTGGAAGGATTGGGATTTCTCCACTCGAGATGTTTATTGGTGGGGTACCAAAATCCAGCCTCAACCTGCCGGGCGAGCAAGCTACATGTTTTCAGAGGCTCTACTCGGCTGATGTAAGAGAGCTTGGAGAAAACAAGGCCAAAAAAGGCTGCCGATCAAAATCGACGGAAACATATCTGAAAATTTGGACATTGATAAATACCAGAATTGAAACTTCACTGATCCTCCGCTTCTCTGATGCATAGCGCCATCATTATCTTTCGTGATCCAAGTTTCAAAATGTCCAAAGGGAGAGAAGGCGAGCTAAGTTAGCCAAATAGTTCATGTTAGTTCGTGCGGATGAAGGGCTCGACAGATTCGAGGAGGATTTGTCGGCGGATTTTGGCGGGGAGAGAGATGAAGGTGCGTGATTTTGATGACATTCTTCTTGTTGTAGTGAAGACGGTTGGTGGTAGGTTCCTTGTTTGCCCTTTTGTTGGTTGGGCTGTGGTAAATTCTGCTGTCCCGCCTGGATTTTCACCAAGCTCGTCAATCTGTGGATATCGGTAGCGATTGAAAACTTCTCCACCGGACCAAAGAACACCATCCTCAAACGCACAAACTTGCCCTCCCTCCATCTCAGAATCATCCGTGAACTGTGACATTCCTAATCACGAGTAGCCTCCCACATATCTCCACACGCTCCTCAAATGCTTTATTCCACGCCCGCAAATCTTCGTGTGCTTTCCCCAGTACGTACTCAATATCACCGTACATGCTTGGCAACATTCTGATCAACTTTATAGCCAACTTCTTAACGTCTCCACAATGACGATAGTAGATTATTCGATTATATGTGTTACGCGAGTCGATGAGATATTGTGGTAGGCCTTCGCGGAGTAGTGCGAGATCAGTGGTCATAATATTGAGCGGCTTAAAGGCTGCAAGGAGGATCATCTGTCGGATTTCGGCTGGAAGAGTGGGGATAATGGTGTAGACGCTCTTAGGGGGTAATCACTTTCTCGTTCGGAACATTTTGCTTGTCGTGAATGTCAAAAGGTGGATGAAGCAGACTAAAGTCTGAATTGATGATCGTGGGCATGCACATATATATACACGATTGAGGGGCTCGTGTTCAAGCTAGTACAAATGAGGTGAATGAAAATGAGGTCATTTGACAGTGAACTGTTGTGGTGAATTTTTTGGGTCAAAGTGAGGGTTTGTTGTAGTTGGAATGATCGGTCGGCATGAGAGGTTCATCTGTGGCTTTGTTGCCGTTTTGTTGCCACGTGTCGATAACTATTAATCTTGTCAGATTTTTCACTCAAATTTTGGATTGTACCAACCGAGAAAATTCAACTTATGTTACCCAAGCCGTGTTTCCTCCAAGTCTGGTGTGGCTCTTCTTGACATCCACAAGCTCCCTCCAAGCCCTCGCACACGCAAGAAGTGGGAGAAAGGCGCATACAAATTTGCCAATAGTATCAGTAAGAAAGAGGAAGGTTATATTGCCCCACCCAGGCTTTCTGATCCCAGCCCTAAAATAGAAGATGGATCCAACTCAATGTACACATCAAACCAACCGACGACGACACCCAGAATTCCAGCGTAGGAACCGGACAATCATGCTCGAACTCGAGATTGACAAGAAAGCTGGTAATCCAGATCTTTGTGGTCTAGAGGAGCGCTGGCTTCTTGTCTAGAACTTTCCGCCATATGGGCCTGAGCCAAGGTCCTATCGACCAACACAGGAACTCGAGCGCACCACAGCATTTGTGCAAGTACAATATCAGCAGAAAGACGCTCAATATCGAAACCTGCTTCTGTCCCACAGGCATACCAAGTTTTTGACGCCAGTGGATCGTTTCACCCAAGCATTCCATTTCCCACACTTGAAGTTTTGCCAGCCACTTACCAGCTGCGTACTCGAAGTAATAAAGCAAGCCGTAATCGACCTCGTGTTGCTCTTCTGACGATTCATGGATCCGACTCTTTTCCTGTAGCGACTTGACTTCCACGTCGTGATTGATTGTTCTGTATCGCCAGACCATTATTCGCCCGCCTAATTCGTAATCTCGCAGGTTACAAAATTCTACGCGGGATGCCAGCTCTAGTAGATCTGCTGAATAAGACTCGATAATGATTCTGTTGGTATCACATGGTGTAAAGAAAGGAGAAGGAAAGGACGTCGTAAACAGGTCATGAAAGTGAATAATAAAGGCTGTATTCCGGGTGCAATTGTCGTTATTCTAAGTCTACAGAGACGGGATGAAAGGATACCCACCACGGGTTGGCAGGAATTGACCGTGCGGAGAGCTAGGGTCCCATCCTTACCAAAACTATTAACTTTACGACGTTAATTTACTACCGTATTCTAATCGATTCTTCTAAGATCTAGCTATCAAATAGATTCTATTCTTCTTATTACTATCCCGAGGTCTATGTCTAAGAATTTAGGGTTTAGATAGAGAAGCTTTGTAAGCCAATCGAGTGACGGGTTACGTCGTCTTGTATTAATCCTGAATAGAAAAATTTGGTGCTTCAAGCAAACCAGGTCAGGATCGAGAACGAACACTTTGGTATGCTGGTCTCGAAAATGACAATTCCATCGACACGATCCAATAAAAGTCAGCAGCAACCCTTGCACAATGACAAACAACAGTAGCTCAGACTATTCATTTTCGAATGTCTTTAGAAGTATCAAGAGTGTGCCTTAACTCCGTCCACTTCTCATACACCTATCCAATATCGCGACAAAGATTTTCGCGAAGTAGGCTGAGTTTCGTTTGTCTTTATGGAGAGCGAGAGAACGTTGATTCTAAGCTACTATATGATACTCCGAATTCTCTACCACTGATGCTGAGATGAGAATGCGCCGACGAAGTCCTGACGGAAGAAATAGAAAGTTGATCGTTACGGTTTAATCTGTTGACGCTGGCGATGAGTGTGCGGCTTTCGACATAGTGATGGGATACATTTGGTCGCGACGTAGATGAAGACGTAGAAGTATTGGAGGGACGTTGGGTGTGAAGTAATGCTAGAATTTCTGGGCAAATTAGTGGTTGTATTGCCAGCTGGTCAGGAATATGAATAATACTTGCCCTACACTCGTCCCATGACTCGGACTAAACCATCTCAAAGTTTTGGTGACTTTCATGGATATTATGCCAAGGAGGTGCGATGTGCTCTGAGGGAAAGAGAGTCTGATCCAAAAATGAGCTCAATGTGTGGAATAAGAAATGAATGAGTGAACTGATTGTGATCTTGCTATCCTCTTCAAGTGTTACGATACCAAAGCAATGCGATAGCAATTATTTCCACCCATATCATGATCTTGAGAGCGTATTCCCAAAGCTGCGGTGTGTGCAAGGCATACACTTCCTTGTAGCTTTCCCTCCGCCATGCACCCACCTCCCTCTGCCAGATTCCACAAACATAAACAAGATCATCCTCTATGTATTGGCTCGTTGAGCGAAGTTGACTCCCCCAGTAGCAAATATTATACTCCTCTTTCGCAGAATGGAAGCTGATGTCCAGCAGCGCAGAATCGATGTAGCACATTCGACGCCGTCTCTCTTGAAATCTGCGAAAGGACCGAAAGGTTTCTAATTGCGGTAGTTCTGGATAGTATGCTGTGAGGAGGATTTGCTGACGAAGCTCTCGAGGGAGATGAAGAAAAGTGATGCGATGCTCTTGTATCCATGAACTCGAAGGTTTGAGTCGCGGCTTCATGATTGGTTATGAGAGGACTCAGTAAGCGCTGGAACGGAGGCTGAAGGATTGGTCTTGGGCGATGATGTTGATGGGTTAAGGTTGCTGATGGAAGGTGAAAGTGGGTGCTCGGTTGTTGTTGACAAAACATCCACCTCCTCAGGTGACCCGGACCAGGAACTAACGAAGAGCCTGCTCATTATTGAAAATGCAACGGTGGCTTAATCAGTTGCCATGATAATGATGATGCGTCCACATACTGAGCCCTCATTCACAATTTGAGTGTTCGATGAGTATTTCTTCGACATCAACGATACCGATACCGTAGAGATCGATTTCATCGTTCAGCAGTAAATATATCTGGTACATTACAATCCTCGTGTGGGTCATGTTGTCTTTCTTGATATCGATTCTGTCGATAGATGCCTTCGGAACCGGCTTGAATTGATCATGACTGGGACGTATTGAAGAGTTCGGCTGCAATTAATTGGCAAAGGTGAAAAGCAAGCATTGAATCGAGGGTGAACCGCGGTGGTGGCCGTAAGTATCGCTAGTAGGAACTCGTGACGTATCTCAGGAGGTAGCTCAAGGGGAAGGAAAACAAAGGATGGTCCGTTGCTGTTCGCCTTTGCCATTGTACTTCGATGGTGAGGATAGCGCCGTGCGAGCTGAGATCTTGTCGCGCGATTCGAGCGGAGGCACGAGACAGGATGTAGAGGACTAGCTTGAATCTTCGACATATTTCTGGAAACCAGGTCAATGTCCGCATACCCGACGAAACTTTTCGGAAATTCCCAGGCAATGTCCACAATGTTAAATTTCACGCTGGCGACCCATTATCTAAAAAAATCTCTTAGAGCTGGCCTTCATTTATACTAATTTATTAGCAAGTTAGATCACCATCCCTTAGACATCTCGGCAAGACACTGGCGATATTAAAATGTTGAAAGTGTTTGCTGAGATCAAACGGAGAGATTTTGGAACTACTGATAGCAATCAGCCCATGTTATTCAACTATCATAGCAAACTCATACCTGCATGTACATCGGTGACAAATTCCTTTACAGTTTCCCGAAATCTTCACGCCCATTACAATTTGCTCAGGGAACCTGTTTTTTGGCTCCAACAGCTCGATCCTCCATTGGAGCTAAGAAGCGTTGGCATAGCAGATCCTAATTTGTTAGAATAAGGTTGATTGATTGATTGATTGATTTTATCCTACTCGGTTGCAGCCGCTTAATCACGCAGCTATGTCCGGTTAGGAGGACTTCATCAGACAGCCGACACGTGATAGATTATATAATCCACCGCGCCCCACTTCGCCCCGTTCACTGAAACAAGACCAGCTGTCCCCTCCGTCCTCCCTCTTTTCCCTTAACCAGTATCTCCAAATGCCCGCTGGCTCTTGTAGATACTGGTTATTCTGCTAGTATATCTGTGCTATGTAGACTCAAGAGGCAATGCCTCGTGTTTCGCTATCCTTCTACCTACAGTCTCCCTCTAATGCTCAGCTTTGTCTATCTGTTTCGCCTTATCCCTCAAGGCCAATGGGTTCCCTAAGTATGTTTCTGCTTGTGAAAGTTGCCTTGCACCAGATTCCTATGCGGCGGTGTATTTGGTTGTGTGATGCTGGAGACAATAGTAACCATCGTAGTCGTGATTTCGCTGCTTGGGTGTGATACTCCGGGTATGCCCGTGGACGAGGCTGTCTGGTAGCTGCCGTATTGTATGGCGCCGATCGTGCTATAGACCTGCCGTCTTATAGTCGGAGCCTACCTGCTGCTAGTCGCTCTCCCTACTTGCTATATCGCGCTCCTACTCTTGCCAATGCCATAACTGGGACGCAACTATCTGGGGAGAGGCTCAAGGCTACGTCTGCTGGCTTGTAGGGAGAGGATTTGCCGCCAATAAGCTCCTTCTATACGTCCTTACTGCTTACTGTGTTGCGCACCTACTCTTGCCAATGCCATAACTGGGACGCAACAGTTTGGGGAGAGGCTCAAGGCTCTGGACATCAGCTTGCAGCAGGACGGTTTGCGGAGACGATAGTAGATGAGGTTCTCTAGCAGCTGCCGTATCGTGTCGCACCGATTGTGTTGTAGACCTGTCGTCTTATAGTCGGAGCCTATCTGCTGCTAGTCGCTCTCCCTGCTTGCTATATCGCGCACCTACTCTTGCCAATGCCATAACTGGGACGCAACAGTCTGGGGAGAGGCTCAAGGCTACGTCTGCTAGCTTACAGGGAGGGGATTTGCCGCCAATAGGCTCCTTCTATGCGTCCTTACTACTTACTGTGTCGCGCACCTACTCTTGCCAATGCCATAACTGGGAGGCAACAGTTTGGGGAGAGGCTCAAGGCTCTGGGCAACAGCTTGTAGCAGGACGGTTTGCCAAGACGTTGGGAGAGGTTGTCTAGTCGTTGCAGTGGTGTGTGGTGCCGATTGTTGCGCACCGGGCGTCTGGTGTTTGAGTTGTGTTGAAGGTATTGCCGTTCTAGCAGTGACTCGTCGACTCGGAGCGTTGCAGTGTCATCTGGGGTGATGGACTAGCCGGGAGATAGTGACTAGATGGTTGCTGTTGTCTTTGGTGGACGCATCGTTCGTGTAGCTTGCTCATGTATTCGTCTGCTTGCTCTGCCGTGGCCGCGACGGCGACTCTAGAGATATCTCATCGACGCTGAGGGACGCGCGATGGCCTCTAGAGGCCGGAGCGGCCACTGGCAGAGGTGTTTTGATGATCCTTAGATGATACTTCTGTAAATTCCAAAAATTGAGTTCTCGCTGTGTGTGCTGTTTTCGTGACTACAGGCTTGAACAAGCGGATTGAAAACCGTCCTTACATCGTGTGACGGCACGGCACGTGACCATCAAATCACGTGCCATGGCTCGTGCATTTTCTCTACTTAGTCGGAGTTTCCTTACGAAACTCTTACCTCTCTACCTTAGATCCTAAGTGTAATTCGGTGACATGTTCTGAAGTGCCTTGTGCCTTCGTATGGATATGCCGTGCCGTCATAGCTTCTATAAGAATTGTTATCAATACTGTAGTTTGTACATCGACGTGGACATTCTTCAAGTTTTTGAAACTAACAAACTGACTGACTAACTAAATAACGCCCGCAAAAAGATACTACCCTAGATTCCGTGGAGGGTTCCCGAATTCCGAGGCTTCTTACGTGGTATTCGTATGACGATACTAGGAGTACTGTAGATTCCGTGGAGGCGGGCTAAATCAGCCGAAATACGAACAGATGGCGCTAGTATCCGAGTCCTCAGCCGTCAATATATTACCAATGAGGTCAGAATCGCGGGCATCATCTAGTTGGTTGATTTAAAACCTGAAACAATGTCCACGTTCTTCCTTGAACCCCCGATTTAACAGATTCTCAAAAAACTCAGCGACGTCTTCTCTTTTTCTGCTTCACAAATACCAAGCTTCTCAAGTTCAAACTCTGGTTTGCTCAAAATTACACAATCCTCAAAATGCAGGTCAACATCTTCCTCGCTATTATCCTATCAAGCACTACTGTTCTTGCCTTCTCTTCGCCTCAGAAAGGAGCAACGTATTGCGGGCCCCCCAATTGTCGGGGCCCCGCCTTCGCCGGGCGCCAGTGCTGTGATTATGATGTAAAGGCTGATAAAAATGTAAGTAAGCTATTATTTATACATAGGTTTTTGTTTAGAAAGAAGCCAAACTACAGCGTGTTATTCAGCCCACCACAATCTTAACTGTACTAATATTATTGTCTCTACAGGGTTGCTGCCCTCTGTTCAGGAGGGTATAAGCGACGTGGAACTCTGGATATGCTCAACTTCTGGGGAATAACATGGTCGAAATCACTACTTTTCTAGTGTATACTCAAGATATACAGATCGAATCGAAATTATATCAGTTTTCTTGTGACGGCACCGCACGTGACCAATCACGTGCCGTGGCTCGTGCGCTTTCTCTACTTAGTCGGAGTTTCCTTCCGAAACTCTTACCTCTCGACCTTAGATCCTAAGTGTAATTCAGTGACATGTTCTGAAGTGCCTTGTGCCTTCGTATGGATATGCCATGCCGTCACACATCGCCCTCGCAGAATATCTTTAATCTTTTCTTCGTCTTTCCTTAGAGATTATTTGTCACGGGATGGTATCCTATATCTATTTTATCCTAGGTGGATTCTTAGCAATTCCTGGTAGGTTCCTGATAGTTCTCACGTGCGCCTAGCAGGGATTATTCAGGGACCGTTTCACATGCGCTTCTACTCCTTTCTATTCTCTTCTCAGGACAGCATGTCCTTTTCCTACTTGGAAGATTATATATACAAGTTGTTCTTCCTGAACCTACACTTTCTTCTTCGTACTTAGATACTTCGAAATACAAGCAGTCTTCTCTCACTTGCGAAACACCTTTGAGGGTTGAACTCTTACATTATTCGAGGTTAATACCCAGGATCAATCGTCTGGTTTAGTATTTATACTCAGATTCTATACAAAATACCTAAAAGTTATACTAAACCTTCTAGATCTCTATGTCACGGTACGACCGCGGATAAGTCTTTCCCGCCTTTGGGGTGGCCCCACGGCACGTGATCAAGGCAGAACAGTAGTTTTGCCGAGGAAAGGTTTTTAAAGCCTGCATGGCTTCAACCAATTCGTAGCTCTTTGAGCTAACGTGTTTCACCATTCACTTGGCCACCCCACTCACTTGGCCACCCAACCAAAAAGTCTAATCCCTTCGTACAATTATCGCGATAATGTCAACACCAACCCCCAGATCGGCTTGCAAAGAGGCTAGATTACTTTTTGCGAAGCAGAGCTTTCAAACGAATCCAAATTTAAGTCAACGTCAAATCTCAGCGTCGTACGATATTCCTCGATCTACACTTCAGTCTCGTCTTCAAGGTGGTAAACCACGAAGCGAATTTAACCACCAAAAGAGAAAGTTACAAATACATGAAGAGCAGGCTCTGGTTCAGTAG
Organism: Venturia oleaginea; assembly: GCA_013176395.1. Lineage (NCBI taxonomy): Eukaryota > Fungi > Ascomycota > Dothideomycetes > Venturiales > Venturiaceae > Venturia > Venturia oleaginea. Next base: position 22,538 of record JABMLP010000040.1, on the reverse strand, counting down.
ATCCTAGACCTTGATCGACGAGGATTTCCGCCCCAAATTATCGACGTACGACGAATGGCAAACGCTTTACTCGAAAAGCGCGGTACGAATCCTCCACCGTCATTAGTCGGGAAGAACTGGGTATCCCGCTTCATCAACGCTCAGCTGGAGCTTTGTACGAAGTGGAATCGTAAGTTCCATTCACAGCGTGCAAAATGCGAAGATCCAGCGACAATCAACGCGTGGTTTCAGCGTGTTGAAGAGACGCCCTCACCACCAGCTGCAGGAAGTCGTCGTACGACAGCGAGCATTACCAACATGTAGTGGCTGCGGTGTTCAAGGTCATAAGATTAATCGAAGCCCAAATACGTAAAGAATGTATTGTTAGAATTATTTTAATAAAAGCTGTATTGGTGGGAGGTTTATCGCACGATGACTTGAGATTTAGTGGTTGGGGTGGCCAAGTGAGTGGGGTGGCCAAGTGAGTGGTGAAATACGTTACGTCCTGTCGTTAAACCTGCCTGTTGGCTTGCCTGCAGTTCGTATATAGCCTGTTGAATGATACCTGTTCCTGCTGCTGCTCCTTCCTCCTAATACCCGAACCCGCCCCGTGACACTCTACTAGGGGGAGGAATAAGTCGATGAGTTGGTATAACGTATTCCACCACCGAGCCGGCCACTTTTCCTTGGCACAGCCCTTATCCTCTTCAACACGCAATGTCTCAACAACGCAACGCGATAGCCGTTCAAGAAGAAGGCAGAATTGATCTCGCTCTTCAGGCCTATACCTCTGGCCAACTTCAAAGCCTACGGCGCGCTGCTGCAGCCTTCAACATCAAACACCAAAGGCTCTCTGATCGGCTCTGCGGAATTACCTCTCCATCTCAAAATCGCCCAAACTCCCATAAGCTCACTGCAACAGAATAGCAAACGCTTGTCCAATATATCCTCGACCTCGATTTGCGAGGATTTGCGCCCCGACTGTGTGAGGTGGCGGATATGGCAGATAAACTGCTGGGTGTACGCGGTGGAGAGCCAGTAGGGAAAAACTGGGCTGAGAGGTTCGTAACGCGCTCAGATGAGCTCAAGATGGCCTTCAATCGAGCCATCTCAACCAGGATTTCAAGGACTACTGCCTCGAACATAAGATCCTAACGCTCTGAATGCCACCTCATTCATCGCATATCCTCCAGCGGCTTGATGTGGTCTGCTTCTCGCCGTTGAAGTGCAAGTACTCTCAACGAGTTCGAGACTTGGCACGCCGACGCGTCTACCATATCAACAAAGAAGGCTTCCTCCCGGCCTTCAAAGACGCGTTTTTCGACGTGTTTACAGAAAAGAACTGTCGAAAGGATTTTGAGATGGTAGGGCTAGTCCCTATCAACGCGGAGGTGGTATTGGATCGCCTTGAAGTACGGCTACGTACCCCACCAGCACCCCCACCGCAGGAGACGCCGTGGCAGTCGAAGACTCCAAGCAATACTCTTGAATTTGGATCCCAATCAAAGCTTGTACGCGAATCTTTCACTCGGTCACCATATACTGCGCAGACTGGCTTCTCTCAGCTTGTAAAGGGCGCTGAATTGATGCTGCACCAGAACGGTCTACTTATTGCACGAAACCACGAGCTTGAAGAGCAATTGGCAGTAATGACGAAGCGAAAATGGCGCAAAAGGAAGTGGATCCAGCAAGGTGGTACTATAGAGTACGGGACTGCAGCAGCGCAGGTAGCTGCTGAGGCGTCTGTAGCGCCTCAGAAATCAAAGAGGGCTCGTGGTAGTGGTGATCAAGAAACAGCCCGGCCAGCTTTACGGCGCTGTGGGAACTGCGGCGCGACTGGGCACAATGCGCGAAGGTGTGAAAAGGATATTGAGATATCTTCTGAATCAGATAGCAGCACGACAGACTTGGAATCTATTGTTGATAGCGCTAAAATTGAAGAGGCGTAATATGAGTTGGTCGTGCCAAGGAAAAGTGGCCGGCTTGGTGGTGGAATATGTTATCCTATTTAAAATCAAGGCTGTAAAACCTATATCAATTTCCATCTCTCCTCTACCTTTCCTAGATCTAGCTGGCAACGCACCGAACGAGTCTTTAGGATATCGCGCCAATGCCGGGGGTTCCGTCTTATGGACTGCAAGTTGGTGCGATGTGGGAAACGACTTGTGTCCAGCCTGATGTGGATCTTCCTCAGCCGTGGGAGAGCCTGTTGCGGTACGGCTAAAATCTGTTGCCAGAGAGTATCCAAAAATGATCAGTCCCCTCAAGGTTGAATGTGTTTTTTGTGTAGTATATGTCCTGAGCTCTTGCGCGGATGGCTCGACTTACCGAGAAGAGCGGGAAGAGTTGGTGTTGGAAAAGCAGGCGCAGGTAGGCTAGTATCCGGCTTCAATTGGGCACTAGCACTTGCTTGTGGATCCACATGTGCCACAGCATCCAGGAAGCTGCCATCCCCTGTACGGCGAGTACTTCGGTAGGAGTGTCTGTAAACCTCCCGTTGACTTCGACACCAGCGAGGTATGAGCGAGTACCATGTCTTGAATTTCTAGAGGGAGAAGATTCGTGAACGCGAAGCTATTCTCAGATTTTTCTTCTTCTGCAATGGGATCACCTCGCGGGCAAGATCTCCCCAACGTCTGTAGTGATCCATCCTCTGCATTCCAGTAGCAGTGTATTCTACAAACCTAAAGTAGGGATGTGGCTTCATCCTTATTCGGATGCTCGACGGCTTGGGGAACGTTCAGAGTGTTTCTAGAATTGCCAGCGTGTCTTTTCTGTCTCCAAAGTATGAGTAGCCAGACGTCCAGTTCAGCGCAATCTGGTCTGGTTGAAGCTTATCCTCCAATAATCGAGCGAAAGTGCGCATATCTATTCGTATCGAAGAGAAATCATTGACCATTCGAGGCACATATATCGTGATTTGTGTAAGTGCCGAAGCGACTCAGAACTCAGTCTCTGAGAATACGTTTGTAGTCTTTACCACGGCCAGCGTCCAGCCGTAGATGGGGATTGTGCTGAGTTTACGACATTGCGGAAAAGATAATCTGGGACTCAAGACAAACGTGAGCATACCTATCAACGTTAGAAAGACAGGAAAGACATACGAGGGAGTCCTTACAGATTATGGTTGGGTGGTGAGATATCGTCCACTGGAGACCCTGGTACCTGGTAAACTCAGCGAGCTGAAAAAAATACAGGGAGTAAGATTGAAAGATCGTTGTTACTCGGCGAGATGTTTGTCGATGCGAGTAGATGCTGCAGAACGTGATGAAGAGGCATGAAAATACTTGTGAAGGAGAAATTTGATTCTGCGTCGTCCAAACCGTGGTTGAGCCAAAATTTATGCGGACCTGCATCACGAGACTTACATTAAACAAGCCAAACCTATCAATACCCTGACAAAAATATATAACCCCAAAATTCACAGCAGCACACTCTCCCCCCTCAAAAACCCACAAACCCTCTTCCCCCAAACAACGCCCCTCTTGTAAACCGCCATCCCACTCACACTCCCCTTCCACAACCCCTCCACCGCCATCGCCATCTCCTCCTCAATCCCCTTCCGTTTAATATCCCCAAGCGGATAAAGAAAAGTCTTAAACCCAAACACCAATGCCCCCGTCTTCTCAAGACGATGCAAAGTCTGCCGTTCACATCGAAGTCTACACTCCTCCACTTTCACACTCATCCCCTCTTTTTCCCATTCTGCCATTTCTTCAGGGGTAGCTTCAAGAGTCGCCGGCGCCATGACATGCTCACCTGAAGACAAACTGATATGATTTGAATCGCGATGGAAAAGTCCATCATCAAGTTGGACGCTCCAATTCGCTCTTTTGACTATTTTTCCAAAGGGGACAGAGGCGAAGAAGCGATCCATTGAGCGGGCGATTTTGGATTCGTAGCCTGGGACTGGTGCGTGGATTTCTGCGAGGGGAAGGCCGAGTTTATGGACTGTGTTGAAGCCGGAGGGGTAGCAGAGGGTAAAGGCGTGGAGATGGTATGGTTCTTCTGGTGATTGGGTTGGAAGGATCTTCTTTGGTGAAACTGGTGGATTTGGAGTAGAGGTTGGGAGGAGGATGAGAAATTCGTTGTCAACATGACGGCCTAGCATTTTCAATGACTCTATGGGATCCAGTGAAGGAGCAAGCTCGATTTTTTCATCTGTAACACGGTTGAGCAGATGTGTCGATGGCCCTTTCTCCGCTGGCACGGAAGAGAACATAGTCGGAAATCGTTTCGGAAGATAGACTGAAAATATCCAAGTGTACAGCTCATCTACTGCATCCTTAGCGACGGGATTACATCCGGTAACATCATCGCATCTTTCTGCAATGAGACCGCGACGGTCTTTGATTCGGTCCAGGTAGGTTTTATCCACTGCGACGAGATCTGAAAGCTCGCATGATTGTAGTGCCATGGTAAGATGATATGTTGGTTTGAAAGGTCGAAGCTGGATTGGTTCGGCGGTTGTCCAGTCCAGGTCTGCTAGCGACTCGATTTGATTGTAGATTGTGGATATTCGGTCGGCTTCTGATGAGTTTGGTTGTGCCTGTGGGAAATAGTTAACGACATGCTTGAAACGCGATTGAGAAAAATATTTTAAAATGATGTAGACATTTCTCTCTTTTGACAAACTTCCGTTGCCCGAGATGTTCTGCTGTGAAGAGCAGCGCGAGTACTAGTGGCCGAGAAGAAGAGATTGTTGAAGAAAGATTTGTGAGACAAGTATGGTTGATGAGAAGGCTTGTATTCACCTTTGTCGTTCTCCACCACAAACTCCAGACCACCCAGACCACCCAGATACCCAGTGCCACAAACAACGGGGAGATTACCGCAATAAGTGCTGACATCTCCATAACCAGTATGCCTCGAAGGCAAAGAAAGTGCTTGACAGCAATGAGCTTGATCTAGGTTAGGGACCTGATCTGGAGAGCGTTATATACTTCCCATATGACTGTACCTTCAAGACAAAAGATTGTGGTTGTCGATTGCCGAGCAAGGATGGGGATGGGGCTCTAAAGGCGAGATATGACGAGCCATGCTTATAACATAGCACGGAACCAAAGTACAAAGGAAATATTTACCGTTTGAGGAGTAGTGCAATGCGAACATCCGCCAATAAGCGCACAAGCCCGCAAGGATGGCCAACAATACAGACTACAAGCGACACAACGATCTCAGAGGGATAGAAATATGATGACAACAGGGAGGGTAAGAAGAAAATATCGCAACTCGCCTTAAAATTTGTAAGCAGAGCCGATGTTTATACAAACCTTCATTTCGTTATATCCTATTCACAAAAGTGACCGACAACCTCCTTCCCATTCTAATGCAGCCGTGGACATCGATACAAAATACCTACCCAACTAACTCCCTTGTGTAATAACAGTCATTCATCGGCCATGCTCATCCAACTTTCCTCGATAAAAGTCATTCATATGCCAATATAGCCCGTTGCTGACGCCACTTTTCAGCCTTCATCCGTTCATGATCGGCCAAACGTGTCGCTCCCAGAAAATCGAAGAGAGTGCAGAGCTTCGCCTGCTTGATGACCTTGGAGGAGGGGTTCTCGACGCTGCTCATTCTGAAGGACCGAAGATCGGCTGGGAGTGAGTACGCTAGGAGGATTCGCTCAATAGTGGAGGCTATGCAAGGTTACTTTGATGATTCTTTTCTGTAGAGGGAAGGAACCTACACTCCATGGTGTGCATATCTTCAACTGTTCTTGCTGTACGAAAGTCGGATGGAAAGCACCCTTCCTTCACCATCTTTGGTTGAAGTTGCGCACACTTGGCGGAGGGACTGATCTGGCCATTAACCAATTGGACAGCAAGATTCGTTCTGTGCAATGCTTAGCAGTTTCTCGGTTTGTATAGTCTGAGAGTTCCCTACCTCCGCACATTCTCCTCAGTACTTTGGTGAGAAGCATAATGCCTCTCCTGCCCTCCATAATTATCCGATTCGTGGTTGAGTGGAATTATAGGAGGGAAAGGAGAGTGGGGCCGGGCTCGAGGGGATCTCGGACGAACGACTGGAGGGTAACCAGGCACATCATAGTAGCCTCGTGGTAGAGAGGAATGGGCGTGTCTGAAGGCGGAATTTGTGTCCTGGTGTAGTGGCGGTGGTTGGTAATGGTCATAAGCATACGGGCTGTGAGGGACCGAATGACTGTATGGATATCCGGGTGGCGGAGAGTGAATTGGCATTTCCATTAGAATCTTGTGTGGGAGTTCGCGATGTGTAGAAGGGGTTGACTGCGATGGTCTGTGAAGGAATATCGACGTTCGCTGGTGAAGAAAATGGCTTCGTCAACCAGACAGCTTCGCTACTTATATCAGACCTCGCTTCCCTGAAGAGGAGATTTCTTTGGTAAGCTTCAACCGGGTGCTTAGTTTCGGGCTGAGTTTTAGCCAAAGATCTACTATTTGCTATTTTGTGATCGTTTCCGCAAGGCTTTGTGGCACCGATGGCCAAGTAGCAAACCGAATCTAGGTAAGTACTCCAATCAATGATTCCGGAGACGCGGGCATTTAGACCAGACTAGTCGAAAAGTGGCATTACCTGCAGGAACTGATTTCGATGTCCGACTTTAGAGAGCTTTACGAGTTCGGTTTGCCTACGAACAAGCTGGGCAAGGGTCTGCTGGATGAACAGAACAATCACTTGGCAATCAAATCAACACTCACGTTGGCGCATTCTCTGAAATTGAGTCGCATTTGCAAGGATCTCCTTTATCTAGAACCTTAGCAGTTTGTCCTCCAAGTACGTGAGAAATTTATCGCCGTGGATGGAGATCTGATGATGATGGATTGGGTCGAATTATTTCCCGGCCACCACAAATCCACTACAGCTGGCTTGCGCAACGCGAGAAGAGACTCAACAGGAAGGAATAGGCTCGTGATGGAATAGATCGCTCGGTAAAACAGAACCCGCCATGCTTCCAACAGTGCCACGACAGATCTGTTTGTTGCACACACTCGACACTGCCTCACAGCGGCACTCAATTATCCTGGTCAAGTCGCGTGAATAATGGGGATTCGAGGCAATCAGTAGGCAGATGCAATGCAGTCTGCCGCTACTCTCGGGAGAAGAGTGCTTTGGCGAAAACTAGGCAGAAATAGAAGCAATTCGGAGGCAATTCCGACTCTTCCTCGAGCGGTCACCATGGACTTAGTGTTAGGTATTCGAGGTAGAGTCTGGGTTCCGCCCTCAGTCTGGAAAGTGTGATGCCGGTTCAACCATGAGAGGGCCTGCTCTGCCTTTGGCGCACCTCACTACTTCCTGTTTCCTGTGTCTCCATCTGCTCGCCAGCATCTCGGTCCAATGTGGGTATCTTTAATAGACCAAGGTTCCTCGTCTCGCCATCCGGTCGTTCCGTCAGGCTCGGTGCTCTGGGTCGTTGTCTGCCTCTCGCGCGACCTCCGACAACCGGGACTTCGTAGGCAATGGCTCTCCAGATGTACAGGATGATGTCGTAGATGAAGAAGAGGGCCCATGGACCGACTGTGAACAGTGCCATGAAGATCTAAATAGTCAAACAGTTAGTGGCTATTCTCGTTCGGAAAAGCAAATGATGCTTACGAAGAATGACTTGATCCACCCCTCGACAGCACTCAAACTTTCTGGGAGTAACGAAAGCCACGCCATATTGTATGTAGGTACTCTTGGAGGTGAGTATTTCTTTCTCGCGTGAGGTGATGTGTTGCAACTGCTCGTGCCCGGATTCTGAGTGGTCTCTGCACCCTATATTTCAGCGGCTGCAGTCGCTATGGGGTCTATCTGCTGGCATTCAGCATGCTACTGGAAGTAAGCGGGTCGCATGTTGACGCATGTGAGAGTCGCGTAGAGGGCCACAATCTGTTGAGGTTTCTGGACGGTTCGCGTTGACAATGGCTACGAATGCACCTCTCATGCAATGACTCGGTCCATAAGCTGCCCAGCTCCCCTGTTCCAACACGAATGAGTCGTAGGGCTGTTGATTAGCCGTTGCCGTCCCAAAGACGCTTGCCATCCCAGACGCTTGCCATCCTAGACGCTTGCCATCCCAGATGCTTGCCATCCCAGACGCTTGCCATCCCAGATGCTTACCATCCCAGACGCTTGCCATCCCAAAGACGACCACCTCGCCATGGACATGTCCACCATCCACCATACAATTGATACGGCCATCTAAGAGTATTGCAATCTAACTCATGCTTCTTATAGCAGAGTGATTATGCTGCGCTCAGAGTCTGCATGACTGACCGGTGAAGAGTCAACAAAAAGCTTTACCCCTCAATGGCCAGCATGCAGGCTGCCTTTGAGCTCAGCCTGCCTATGCGAGGGAAGCCTCCAGCTTTTCACAGTCACTAACCACCAATTCAGAGGAAAAGCCTGAAGCTGAAGGACACTATACAACAACCACTTCCAACGGCGATCCTCCTACAACTAATGGCCATTAGACACAGGTATCGCTTCTCTATAACTACAGCCCGCCTCTCGATTGTCACCTCAGCCCACATATTATCGCCAACATGGTATGGGAGCCTGCGACTCAACCTGCACGTTTCCAGTTCCGTCCCGTTCAAACCACTCAACCCGTCCAACAATCTCAGGGCTCGAATCTGGACTTCCTTGATTATGCCGTGGATTGTTCCAAAGCTGATCTGACTGTCTTTATCTCTGGCACAGAAGGCACTTTTACCTTTGGGAACCTTGACCACGATGCCATCACCCAGTCCTGCCCGTTGCTGGCTTATAGCTTCAAAGATCGGGGCCGTGGACTTCACCACTCTATGGAAGCAACCTCCATAGAGTTAATTGCTCGATTCTTGCGCTTCCTCCACACGGGTGACTACATCACTTTCGACAAGCTCGGTGAGGAGGAGCCATGCTCACTGCTTCTCCATACCGAGCTCTGTCGGTTGGGTGATCTATTCGACATCAATACGCTCAAGGTTCAAGCGCACTACAATGTTATCCGGACCACAGAGATGGCATGCAGTTCTTCTCAAGCGCCCAAAGATCTGGTCCCCGCTATTCGATTCATCTACGAGCAATTAAGCGACGGATATGAGAAGATAATCGACACTGTACTACACTATTGCATCTCATGCTTCCTCCAGCATCGACTAGGTCATGACGAAGAGTTCAAACGCCTGGCTTATGAGGTACGACAGTTTCGCGCAGGTCTCTGTCGCACCAACTTCGAGCGAGGCTTCGAGGATGAAGGTATGTCAAATTCAACTCGAATCGACTTGTCATACCAGCTGATATGCCATAGGAGCTTCTGATGTTATCCAACTACGAACGATGGAAGATTATTATAGCGAGCAACTTCGCATCGAGCGGAAAGCTCTAGGAGACTTTCTGTACCACATGCACTCGGAAACGCCCGCTGCGACGCCACGCTTCGGTCCGATTCCTGGCTCACCAGAGCCCTCGTACGCTATGATCACGCGTCTACGTGAAAAAATTAAAGAGAGTGATACTAGCAGCGAATTAGAGGTGGAAGGCTTCTCACTCGTGGAACTTTCCAAGCATCCTTTACAAATTCCATTTCGTCCAGCTCCAGCGGTCAGGGAACCAATCACAGAGCCAGTCAAAGTTCCTTTTAAGGCGTGGGCAAAATTTGAGGACGTGGATGAATGGCAGGATGTGGATGCCTTTCAAAAGCCCGGCACACACAAGCAGCCAGATCTGGCCGACTCGAGTGCAACAATTAAGCCGTTAGCCGCACCGTCTGCAGTCACACAGATCCAAGCTCCGATCGAAGAGGACGATTCCTCGGGCTATGATTCCGAATGGACCATCGTCGATAAGTCTGTGACGAAGGCATTGGGTTTTGCATAAGCCGGCACTCTTCAGGGGCACAACTTCGCACGATCACTCGTAGCACACGTAGTGGTTAAACTGTTCACACAGATGTAAAACGTCCATTCTCGTTTTTATATTCTTTTTTTCTTAGAGGCGTACTGTGGCTGGGCACAACTTATGAGGCATGGCCATGGCCATGAGCATTGGAACTAGTCATAAAATGGAAACTCGCATATACAAAAGTATGGCATGGATACTTTGGGAGTCATCGTGGACTTCAATTATTTTGTCTTTGGGAGAGCAAATACTTGGTGGCATTCAAATTATGTTATCTAGCAAACCAATATCAATCCGATTCATCAAAGGTTATGTTCCAGTTAGAAAGTTCACACTAGGCTAAAATAGCACCTTGCTGACCATTTCTAGTCTCTCGCATCACAAGCACAAATAGACATGCAGTATCTTACAAGCTTCCCCAGACTAGTCCCCATATTCAGATGTCCAAATAAATATGCATTCAATTGATTGGTCAACCCCGTATTTCTGTCCGAAAGAGGCCTCCGCATCCGCTTCGGCTTACACGTGCGGCCGTCTTCAGCCGAGGAACTGAAGTTTACAAGGACTGCATTCCCCTCAAAACACTACAGACTCATGATTCTGGTGAAAAGAGGTGGCTGGACAACAAAGAGAACGACTGATGGGATAGGATAGCTACGACTCAAATCTCGACTTCATTCCTCACTAGGACTCGCGCATTTCGATCGCTCTCGACATGGCCTCCGTCAGCTCCGGCGCGTCTTCCACAGGCTCCTCCTCCAACGGCACAATCGATCCAGTCGTTCGCAATGCGCTGCGATACTCGCTGAGTCCACGGGAATACCAACTTCTCCACAAATATCTGATTGCGCGAGCATCTGCGGTCAAGAAGAGAGCTCCTCCGCCGGCGAAATATGAGCGAGCTGTTAGCAGCGCCGACGACTACAATGCGGCTGCGATAAGAGTCTCTCTACGCGTATTTACGACGACATATGCTGGACTGAAGCTATGGGGATTGATATCAACCAAGATATTGGCTAGGGGAAAGACTTTGCCGTATGTTGTTGTGTCACTTTGGTCAGACCATATATACTGATAAGCAAGCAGGCCGAAAGTTAAGACAGCATGGTACAACTCCGGCAACCTACGACTATCCTCCTCCCTCTCCCTTATCCTTCTCTTTCACCGTCTTCTCCACCGATTCTTCCTCCGCCTCCGAGCCAGCCTCTTAACCGAGAACGCGAAACCCTTCCGCGAACGCAATCCCCGGATTGCCTCTGGCTTGACTTCCAAACTCGCCCCAGCAGTCGGCGCATCCCTAGCCGGACTATGGCTGGGCCTCTACCCTGCAGCGCAACTGCGCCTCACAATCGCAATCTACATGTTCAGTCGATCCCTCGAATTTGGTTACAACCAGCTTGAGGATCTGGGCTGGTTCAAGAATAGACCGTGGTGGTTTGGATCATGGATGATCATGCCAGCTGCTTGTGGACAATTGCTGCATGCCTTCGTGTTTGATCGTGATTGTTTCCCTGCTGCTTATGGGAACTTCATTTTGGGGCACTCGAGTGCTTATATCCAGGCTAGACCTGCTGATCTGCCCAAGGCCTTGCCGTGGCCGAATACTTATGCGATTGTGGATAGTTTGGCTGAGATCTCGAGGCTGAAGTGGCCGTATGTATTAACCTAACCCTCTTGGGAGAGGTGTGCAAAGCTAACAAGATGTGTGCAGGGCATTCATCTCACCGATCCTCTTCCCAGCTACGCAGACCCTCCCGAAGACGGTTCTCTCCATTAAACCAATAACATCCTCCGCCCATCCAGCAATCAAGAATCTCTCCTGCGCCTTGTTACATCCGCACGACACCAGCTGTCTTCGAACCTACATAACCTTCTTCCTCCGTGCCTTTCCGACGGTGACGAAATTCTTCACCTTCGTCTATGCAGCATTCGGCCTTCTAGGCTACAGGAAATTCCTCGCTAATCCTGGTCCGGCATTCAACAATCTCGCCAAATCGATTCTGCGAATGAGCGTTTTCATCACGGGAGCTATCGGGACGAGTTGGGGAAGTATCTGCTTTTTCCAAAACTTCCTACCCAGATCTGTTCTTCCCACGCAGAGATGGTTTCTTGGTGGATTTGCCGGTGGTCTCTGGGCGTTTTTGGAAAGGAAGAATGGACGTTCTAATTTCTTGATGAGTGCGAGGTACTCTATTGACTCGTTGTGGAAAGTAGGAGTTAAGCATAATTGGTGGAAGGGCGTTGCTAATGGCGATGTCTTGGTTTTCGTTGCCTCTCTGGCTCTGATACAGGGGATTTATGAGGTTAATCCGAAGGCTATCTCTGGGGGTGTTGTTAGGAAGGGGCTTGGGATGTTGAGGGGGGATGGATGGGTTGATAGGGCTGTTGTTAATGAGACGAAGGGGGATGAGGAGGTTTTGGCTGGGAGGGATGGGAAGGAGTAGAGCGTTCCCTTGGAGAATGGAGAAGGAAAAGAGTTGTAAAGGGAATTTGACTCTGTAGGGGGGGTTGTTTTTTTTGATGATTTTTGATTGGCGTTTAGAAGATGGTTCGGTTATATATCCTCGTTTTGCATGCGTTGTGGATTACGCACGTCACTGTCTTGTATCTTACCAAGATTACGCTGGTGTGGAGTATCTTCAATTTGACATTTCACCATTTCCCGGTCCCGTACGTATCTTAAAAAAGTCATATTTGTATTTACTGACCTTCCTGGTTATCTCTGCACTCACGTCGATATGTCGCTCTCCGATCCTTCTTGATCCTCTATCTGGAAAACGTTGGGAAGTGGCGTTGATGACATTTGTGCGAAGTACATGGTAATTGCAGTGTAAACCTGAGCATGCCCACACTTCTGGAACTCAGCCTTGTATTTCCGTAGCTGGCTGGAAAGTAATCTTGTAACTTCTTGCGGGCACAAGAATATTTCATGAGTTAATAGGATATTAAGCTTCCCGGAGAGATGGTGCGTGGGTACCGTGATTATCGATTGGAGTGGATGATCGAAAGCGGTGGGCTCGAGATTGTGAGGAATGAAGTTGACAATAAGAATGTATGACGTCCGTGGCCGCGGATAATCGGGAATTGAAACGGGGCTGGGAATACTGAAGGAGGAAGAAAAGGCTAGGCCTGTTGTGGGATTTTGCAGCGAATTGGACCTTCGCCCTCTGCAATATTCTCTGCATCACCCTCTTGTTACCAATAATCGTCGTCCTCATTGGTGGAACCATTGGAATCACCTTTATAGGTATCTCCTTAACTTAAGTCAAGTTTCAAAAGCTGTCACTCGAAGACCAGCAGTATTTATTGGTTAGTCTTATCATAGTCTTGCTAGTAGAAACGTATGGCCTCTTACTCTCGCCCTATAAGAACTAGATTTTTCTCAAGCTGAGAACCAAGAATCGACAAACTTTGCCTTACCGAACCAAACTCTTGACCGGACCTCGACTATATAACCTTCTGACTTCTACTACAAAATTTATACAACCATATATAATCTTAGACCTCCAAAGTCGAAATTCCTGCCTGTACGAGGTGGAGGCTACGAACCTTCCACCTAGGAGAGCCGATGGAATCAATCGCTGTCTTGAGACTTACACTCCACGGATAACAGACGGCACGTCGTGGTGGTTTACCTGGTAGAGGATACCTATCGAGGACCTCTACCATACCACGAGCGATGCTCCTAATACACTAGGGAAAACTTAGTACGCATATAAGAGATAGCAATATAGCAACTACACGAAGAGTAACGCATACTGGAAGTACCATGCTGGTACCGAGTCGGAGGAGTTTAAGTCTCGCCAAGACCGCACAAAGAGTCCAAAATTACCTACGACTATCTTACCTACTCCCTATACTACTAACTTACCAACCCCGTACCGGGCGTGTACCAACACCTCCGTAATAGTCTGAAGAGAATTTATCTCACCTACCTTACTGATAATAGCCACGAGAGCCTAATGTTACAGATCACCTCAAGGCTGAAGAGCAGGAAGGCAGGACTCGCAAAGAATGGTTGGATAACAAGAAGATATTGTTAAGACTGATAATGGAGGGGAATCCTTCGAGCACACAGGATGAGACTGGTGCGACGGAATCACAGTTCCCACAGTTCTTGGCAGTGCCCACAGATCTGAAGTTGTGGGAATACACCTTGGCACCCAGAACCAGAAGGGTATATAGGGAGGACGTTGGACGGACTTTCCTTTCTCTCTTCGTGGTTATCTCATGTTATGTTTCTCACACAGGAGCTTCTTCAGCCTACTACAGTAACGACCTTTTACTTGGATACAATCAAGCACAAGTCACATGCACACGAAGCAAGCCCACCCCCAACCTTCATACTAACCGACAAGCGTTCAGGATTGATCTGAGGATCAAATCGGTTAGACGACAATCGAATTGGGAGATGCATCGGACGGCTAGGATCTAGTGAGCCTCCAAAGAACCTGAGCAAGGGAAGGTACTTAAGGTAAGTACTTCCAGACTGATATTGCCCTTAACCCAAACCCGCGGACCAGAACAAGAGAACACAGGTGTCAAGAAGGTCTTGACATAATCAACCGTGTTGAGAAACGAGTTCCCCGTAACATCGCCATCTTCAAGCTGTCACGGCTAGTAGTAACTAATGAAAGGCGTGAGCAGCAATCAGGTATGGACTAAATGTGATAGTGAATTACAGGTAGCTATGTAAATGGGGGCTGGGGGCAAGACCTACTTATAGGTCTTGCTGTGGCCCGTGTACTGTGGCGCCTTGTTAGGTGCTTGGACACTGTGGTTGTTCCAGTAGCCTAGCAAGCCGTCACACTACAACAAACAGCAATTTTGTTCAGGTTTTCCCAACATGCTCCAGAGACGACACATGGCTTATCCGATCGATGATATGGGCCCGGAAAACGCTCGACTACAAACACATCCCGATTGCGTCTTCAGACATCACGGCAATCCTCATCAAAACTCAAGAAAAGGTAGTCTTCACAGCTTCGGTGTACGTGCCATCCGCAGAAGTACACCGAGAGCGGGACAGGACCGCTGTGATAGAACGGCTTCAGCTGCTAGAAGATGCAATCAAAGATACAGCAGAAGAGCTTGGACACGAACCGGAACTTCTTATTACTGGTGATTTCAATCGACACGACCAGCTATGGGGAGGCGAATAAGTAGCAGAAAAAAGGCGACAGGATGAAGCAGACGCCATCGTTGAGTATATGGCGGCCTATCAGCTCTCTAATCTCGTTCCCAGGGGAGAGGCTACATTCTACGGAACGGAAGTAAGCAATACCATTGACCTCTTCCTTACCTCACCGGCCCTCACCAACAGCTTGGTACGCTGTGGGTTCCACGCAAACGAACACGGATTCTATCACCGGCCCATCAGTGCGACATTAGCCATAACATGCTTGGAGGAGACCACGACATCCAGACGGCTTTACAAAAATGCAGACTGGGATCGCATCCGCCAGGAGGTAGAACACGCAAAGCGGCGGCAAGCATTCACCCAACCTGAAGGGAATGCAGACACAAACGTGGACAATATGCTACAACAATTGATGGAAGTAGTAGTGCCTACAATCTAGCAACACGTTCCTATTGCAAATCCGTCTCCGTACCAAAAATCATGGTGGATCCCATATCTCACCAACCTAAGAAAGGAGTACATACACGTTAGAAGGCAGCTATGCAGAGAAGTTAAGTCAAGCAGGTGGATGGCCGAAACGAACGCTAATACACACCAAACACTACAGCGGCTTTAAAGAGAAGCTAGAGAAGATCAAAACATGTACCATCGGGCAATCCGATCGGAAAGAAACACTCATTGGAAGGACTTTCTGGACGACGCTGAGAATGTGTGGAAGGCCGCTAAGTATCTTGATCCAGAGAGTACCTCCTCTTTTGCAAAGATTACAGAACTAGCGAGGGCAATCTCTGATGACACAACTGATAGTAAAGAAGAAATTGGGTCTATCCTGCTGCAAGCCTTCTTTCCTCCGGCGGCTGAGGTAATCGAGCCAGAACCAGCAGCAGAGCAGCGAGCAACACAACTCCCATCACCAGCACTAACAAAACACGAAATCGAAGAAGCGATTATAGGCGTGAAAGCACAGAAAGCACCAGGCCTAGACGGTCTACCCGCGGTTGTATGGCAACAGCTCTGGCCAGTGCTCCAAGACGAGATAGCGAGATTGTTTCAAGCGTCTATGACACAAGGCATCCTCCCATCGCAGTGGAAATGCGCGCGAATCCTACCACTTCGAAAGCCAGCAAAAGACGACCACACAAAGCCAAACGCGTATCGACCAATCTCCTTACTAGCAACCCTAGGGAAAGCACTCGAGGCTGTAATCGCCACACGCATCTCCTACCTAGCTGAAGAACATGGCCTCCTGCCGGAGAATCATTTTGGGGCTCGGAAGTAACACAGTACAGAACAAGCACTGCTCCTCCTCACCGACCGTATCAATCAGGCGCGAAGAAGACGCCGAGTCCTTAGCCTGCTCAGCTTTGATGTCAAAGGAGCGTACAACGGGTTCAACAAAGAGGTACTCTTGGCCAGATTGCGAAGACGACGTATTCCAGAGGAGCTTTTTCGTTGGATTGAGAATTTTTGCTCAGGCAGGAGAGCAAGCATTGCAGTGAACGGGCAGAGCAGTGAGGAAGTGGATCTGTCCTCTCCAGGGCTGCCTCAAGGCTCACCTCTATCTCCAATACTCTACCTCTTCTTCAATGCTGACCTGGTAGAAAGAAAGATCAGTCGTCACAAAGGCGCAATTGCGTACGTGGACGACTACTCGGTATGGGTCACCGGCCCAAATGCGGAGGAAAATACCCGGGTGCTTCAAGAGACAGTGATACCAAAAGCGGAGCAGTGGGAACGCCGCAGTGGAGCTACATTTGAGCCCAAAAAGACAGCCTTCATTCACTTTACACCAAGCGCAGGAAAGGCTGTCAATGACGCCAATTCAAATCGGAGGCTGCTTGGTGGTGCCCAGCTCCCCCGTCAAGCTCCTGGGTGTTATCCTCGACCAGAAATTGAAGTTCCATCTGCAGGTCGCCAGAGCAGCTACAAAGGGACACAATGCAGCAATCCGGCTAAAGAGACTGAATGGCCTCCGGGCCAAGCAGGCGCGGCAGCTTTTTGAAGCAACAGTGGCTTCAGTTGTTGACTACGCATCATCAGTCTGGGCGACAGCGCTGAACGCCAAGGATACACGCTTGCTTGAACGACGCCAAATATCGGGGGCACAAGCCATTGTTGGATGTTTCCGAACCACAGCGTTGGACATTGCGCAGTCTGAGGCATCAATTGGGACCTTCCACCAACGACAGACAGGGAAATGGATAGGCCTGTGGGTCAAGCTAAATACATCACCAGAGCGCCACCCATTGAGGTTCAGCATCAAGGCAGTACATCAATAATTCAAGCTTCGCTCGTCACTGGGCCTGTTAGCAGACAGGTTTGCAGGAATCAACATGTCTCAGATTGAGACTGTCACACCATTTGCAAAAGCACCATGGCTTGACGGGCCGTGTGTGATTATCGAAGAACGCGATGAAGCTATAAAACCCACCGCAACACAAGGTAGAGATGAAGTCCACTGCTCCACCGACGGCTCTGGTAGAAATGGCATCCTGGGGACAGGTATGGTGTATATTCTACCAGACGAGAACCGGACCACACTTGAGCAGTACGCAACAACAGAATTGGTAGCAAACGGCAATATTTACGCGACAGAGCCGAAGGCAATCAGTACTGCTCTAAGCCAACTAGCAGTGTGGACAATGATTCTGTTGCAATATGGTGGTAACACCAACGGTTTCAAAGTCGTTTCAAATCTGTTTGTTCTCACTCTTGTTTGCTCGGTATCTCTGCGGTTTCAGAACCTACGTCAGTACACTCTCTTTGTATAGATAGCCCTCATTTTCCACTCAGTTCGAGGGTTATGCAGTCACTCATTGAATTCATACTTTGTGTTGTTCCACTTCAGATAGATTCCGCTAGAAGGAAAACTCACCATCTTCTCGGACAATCAGAGTGCGCTGAAGAGGATCCTAAAGCCAAGACAGCAGTCAGGCCAGCACATTATCAAGGACATCTTGTCAGCCACGCAGTGATTACATCAAAAGGGTATCACCGTGGTTCTCCGATGGATCCCGGCACACTCTGGCATCAAGGGAAACGAGGCGGCAGATAGAATAGCTAAAAGAAGTACTAAAGCAGGGAGTGCAGTCCCGTCAGAGATACGACTACGCTCAGCACTGATTAGGCGAGCAAAGAAGAGCTGTCAACCAAGCGACAAACCACTGCGAGGAGAGAAATTCACTAAATCTATTGATGCTGCCATCCCTGGAAAACAAACGCGCACCTTCTACAATCAGCTATCCAAAACGGAGGCTCAATTACTAGCTCAATTACGAACGTCTCACTGTCGGCTGAATAAATACCTGAACCGAATCGGAGAGGCGGAATCACCATTGTGCGAAGAATGCGGAGTCTTGGAAAGCGTGCAGCATTTCCTACTCGATTGCAAACGATGGAGCGAGCAACGACGGCTCTTGCGAGAAGCGACCGAGCCAAGGAGCTACGTCTCCTATCTGTTAGGAGGCCGCTCAACACTCACAAACAGAAGAGGAGAGATGATCGATGGTCCAAAATGGACGCCAGATGTAGCAGCGGTACGAGCGTCAATTGCGTTCGTAGATGCTGCCAAACGATTCAGCCGAGAGACGGAGTAGTCTCTACCAAAACCAAAACCAAAACCAACTCCGAGCATGTGGACTTCACTCATCAAGATAGTACCCATGCAAGCAGCAATCATAGATCCGATACCCCCTTTTTTACTAACCGCCAATATCTGATCCCATCAGTCTATTGGCCAACGGTAAGTTGCGCCTTTCGATTTTGTTGTTGTTTCTGGAGTTTTGGTCAATTTGATGATTCAGTATGTTGAAAAGATGCTATACAAAAATAAATGTTTGGGCTTGGAATGAAGGGAGAGTTGACAGTTGGAAACAATGTATAATATACAATCGGTAGTGTCCCCCTGGAGTCATACTGGCCCGACGGGTGTATTGAATCCATCCATCCATCCATCCGTCAGAGGCGCGTAAGCACAATATGAAGATCTCTTACCGGATCCAGTAGTAAGTAGGCGCTAAGCGCGATCTACCACGTCTTGGCGTATTGCCAGTTATTGTAACACTTGATGTCTGAATTTAGGCAGTTATACAATATCGCGGCTATCTCATCGCAAGTGAATCGCCGCCCTGCTTCAACCTCTTATTTTTTACACGATACAGCCTATCCCACCTCTCCTACATTGAGTTTAACATCCAAGCCCATTCCCATCTACCATGTCTTATTCCACATACAAAGTCGTCTCCCTCGGCACTACCATAAACCATCATGCAATCTTCTTCGAAACAAACATTACCGATGGAACCGGCCGTATCTTCCCAGTTACGGGTAATATCCAAGTGGGTATAACGTACGAGGAAAAGTTGGGCAAGAAACCAGAGGACTCTTTATCATTTATCGACAAGGAAAGATTAGGACTGTTTCGACGGGAAACGACGATCCGTATCGAGGGTGTCCTGGACATGGTGGAGCTGTCGAAGAAGCAGTTTGATGGACCGACTCGAATCAATCCGAAAGCGGCTTTGGGATGTTGCCCGGAATGGACAGTGGATGCGATCAGGCTTTGAAGGATGTTGGTGTACTTGGGGATCGAATAAAATGTGTTTCAGTTCTATTAATGGCTGGTCTTTGGAGGTAACAGGTCTAATAGAAGAATGTAAGTATTAAGACGGGCAGGGAAAGCCTTGGAAGTAACATCACCAAGAAAATTGAATACTTTCGAAACCAAGGAGCAGCTCTTCAATTCGATTAGGCCCTCAGCAAATAAGTTCATCGTGCAAAGGCTAAGAAGCATGATATCTTCGAGAAGGCCCAAGTATATTTGCAAATTACTTACAGAGTGAGCGTGAAAAGGGTTGAAGGAAACCTCGATATCTCAATCTTTTCAACCAGGCTTCATGCTTCGAAAGGACAAATTTAAACCCAGCATTAATTTTCCTGAAATGCATGCAACAAAGTCATCGTTCTCAATACTCGATTAAGCGTGCTATGTCCACAACTCTACAAGCAACATATGCACCCAAGCATATTCATTCAAGAAAGAATCGAGGAACTTGCCAACGTATATATTCCAATCGTCCCTCCACCCTTTGCCAGCAAACATACTTCTAGTGTAATTCCAGTAACTAGGGTACCAACCAGCCGTTTCCCAGTCAATCATCGTGACTTCATATTCAGTCGTCGACTGAACACTCGACTCCGGACCAGGAGAAGTTTCGTGAACCATAATATTTTTCCGTTGTAAATCGCCGTAGGCGTGGCGAGATGGAGATAGATGCCATATCATCCAGTGCCAAGGCGCTAGGCCTGGCTACAATGTACCAAGGATGAGATGCGAACTTCATATCTAAACAGACTCGAAGATAACTAAGGACAAAGAGATTCCCGACTCACGGCTCAGCGTCAAAGCAGTAAATACAAAGAGATTACCCAGCTTACCCACCGAGCTACAGACCTTGAGGCTCAACTCATCAAGTACACTCCTCGCCGCAGAAACGAACGCGTCTCGTCGCTCCAAAGGCAGGTCCAGGAAAGCGCCGTGAATGTAGTTGAGGCCGAAGAATGTGCCGAATGTGAGGATGAGTAGTAAGAATATATTGAAAAGAAGGGCCGAGAGTACCAAAACAAAGCTGAACATGATATCCGCTATCAGGAGTATGCGGTTAACCGTTACATGTGTTAATTCTAAAGGTATTATCTTCAATGGTATGATTTGTATTTCATTAGCATTGATGGTAACAATAGCCAATTCTTCGGGTCGCGACCTACGGATTTTGGATTGCACTAAATAATAGAGTTTCGTATTTAGAAGAGGCCGTTGAGTCCTTTTTATACTCCGAGTTTCTTGATCGTAAAATATTTCTGGTGATAATGTGTGATTCTTATAGTAAAAGCCTACTTAACCTTAAAAGTTCTTATACTCTGGAAATTTGTAGTCGAGAGTAGGGAAGAGCTTGGATTCGTAGTTGCGGAAAAGCTTAATACTAACGGCGGTAATCCGAGAGCCACATTATACCTCGAAGGTTTGTTGAAACTGTAATGTACGGTGTATGGTGCGTAGAGCTTGGGGGATTTTCTTATCTTAAGATTATATACAAGAATAATCAGATTTTACGTGGTATGTAATTCTTGAATGATACACAGTGAAAAGATGAGGAGGATTAAGGATTGCATGAGGTTCATAATGAACCGGTGACCGAGCGATAGTTATACAGATGTGATTGCTTTGAAATCAAAAGACGGGTACATGATTCCGACGGCTGTATGCCACCGATATCCACTTCGCGGCTAACTGAAATTGTGGTATCATCCAACAGCGGCTGTATCATCTAACACACCCTCTCAGGGCTAGCCTCAGGCCTGACATGACATAGACAGGTGGTGATACTTCAGTCCTTGGTGTTGAGGTTTGGTGAAGCCTGATTGGCTGGTTTTGGTGTGGTCGTTGGAGGTGATTTTGCCAATACCTTGATGACGTGCTCGACGTCAACCATATTGAGTTGAGATAAGAAGTTTTGATGTTGTTGAGGGCTCAGGATTTTCGTCATTCCATCAGCGATCATCATAGCAGTGGATATCCAGATAACAATAATGAGAGAGGCTTGAACCTGTTGGCGGAGCCACATTTGGTGGATGTCGACGTGACGTAACCGAGTGACTAGTTTTGGAGATTCATGGTTCATTAGTTTGACTGTCTGCTGGTTGTCGCAGTGGATGATTGTAGGCTCTTGAGGGTTAAATCTGATAGCTTCAAAGAAGCGGTTCCACCACATCATTTCGCGTGAAGCGCCAGAAAGAGCGAGGAGTTCAGCTTCAGTGGTAGAAGTTGATACTGTTTTTTGTTTGGTGGCTCTCCAGTCAATAAGCCCACCGTAAAGGCTGAACGTGAAGCCTTCACTGCTGCGGCGGGTGGCGATATCATCGGCGAAAGATGCATCAGAATGACATGAAAAGACGTTCTCAGTTTTGAGGCCATTGAACTGAATTGAGAGGTACCGAGAGTGATATAGATAGATGATGACTTGGTCTGCGGCGTCAGAGCACTGCTGGCTGGGGTTTTGCAGATGTTCTGAAAGGAGAGAGACTGATTTGGCGATGTCGGGTCTTGTGATTGTGGCTGCGAAGTTGATAGATCCAACCTTCTGTTGATAGGCAAAGATGAACTGCGGAGAGGCCTTATCAAGACGTGGTGTAAGAGGAACATTTGGCATCGGTGAAGAGACGGCTTTTCGTGATGTTAGATTGAAGCGATTGGTAATCTTTTCGATGTATGCATCCTGCAAGAGACTGATGGTTTTGGCCTCAAAGTTGCGTAGAATGCGGATACCAAGGAAGTACTCAGGGAGGCCTATCTGTTTGATAGCATACCGAGATCTGAGTTTGGCTTCGAATTCAGTAACGAGGTGACGAGATCTTGGATGACAAGCGACAATAATGTCATCCACAAAGAAGAATACCAGCAAGTCTTGTTTCTCAAAGAGACATGGAATTCCTGGCATAGGAGTAAGGCCAAAAGATTCGAGGGTTTCGCTGAAGTTACGTTGCCAAAGAAGAGGTGATTGGCGAAGTC
>JABMLP010000004.1:1800000-1988923 GCA_013176395.1 Venturia oleaginea | reverse complement strand
CTAACCCTAACCCTAACCCTAACCCTAACCCTAACCCTAACCCTAACCCTAACCCTAACCCTAACCCTAACCCTAACCCTAACCCTAACCCTAACCCTAACCCTAACCCTAACCCTAACCCTAACCCTAACCCTAACCCTAACCCTAACCCTAACCCTAACCCTAACCCTAACCCTAACCCTAACCCTAACCCTCAAGCACCTTATCCCCTGCCAAAAACTCCCAGAAGCCCGCGAATGCGCCTTACTCTTTCTCCAACACGTCTACCGCCTCCACGGCTTACCTCGAAGCATTATCTCCGACCGAGGATCCCAATTCGTTGCTATCCTCTGGAAAGTACTCTGCAAACGCCTCGGAATCCGAATCCGCCTCTCTACCAGTTTCCACCCCGAGACAGATGGCGGGACCGAGCGAGCGAATGCCCAAGTCGAAATCTACATCCGTGCTTACTGCAATTATCAACAAGATGATTGGGACGAATGGTTACCACTCTGCGAATTCGTGATCAACAACACACCCTCCAATGCAACAAAACTCCCACCATTTTTTGCCGCCTACGGCTACGATCCACGCTCCGGATTGGAAGCGCCAATTCAACCAGACCGTAACGCCTCTCGCCACGAAATTACCGAGATACGAAAAGCTAATTCCATGGCCGACTTCATGGCAAACCTTGAGAAGATTTGCTACAACGAGATCCGCCACGCCAGCGCTACCTACGAATATTTCAAGAACAAACATCGGCTTGGTTCTCCAAACTACAAAGTTGGTGACTGGGTTTGGCTAAACCTCAAGAATATCAAGACCACGCGCCCATCCAAAAAGTTCGACTGTAAGTTCGCCGGCAAATTCAAGATTCTACAAGCCCTAGACCACGACGCTTACAAACTCGAGCTCCCTACTTCTATGCATTGCCATCCCGTCTTTCATACAAATCTACTGCTCCCTGCCTACCCCCCCTCCGACAGGATGTTTCCAAACCAGAATGACTCGCAACCTCCTCCCGTCGATATTGAAGAAAACGATGGAATCTACACCCTGGATGAAGTCGTTGATTCACGATTCAACAAAGCTACGAAGAGATTTGACTACAAGGTTAAATGGGAAGGCTATTACTTACCGACATGGGAACCCCTTCAATTCTTGCACAACGCAAAGAGCGCGGTTGATGAATTTCACCAGAGATATCCAAGAAAACCAAAACCAACCGGGCACAGGCCTGGTTAGGATTCGATCATGCTTCAAGTTTGTCAGTCACCTCGCCAAATAGTTCAGTTTGAACCATTGCGCCTCGGCCTTGTTGGGGGGTACGGTCATGATCGAACTATGTTGGTATTCGAATGCAGTTAAATGTGGTGGTTCTGCTCGATCAGGTCTAGCGCGAGACTGGTCGCAAGTACTTAGACTCGTCTCTACCTCTTAGTTAGCTCCTCATCCTTACAACTTCGCACATCCCATAATATTCAAGTCATGCTTCCAAGTCAAGTCCAAGGTCAAACGTGACAGATCTACAGACCGGCGGTTTTAAGTACATTGATGCATGGGCCATGAACTAACAATTAATAGCCATGTAACCACAGTAATAACTTCATTTAGATTACCGCATTGACCACTGCAAGGGTGGCTATCAGGGTGCCAATTAACGTTTATTTAATAATCAGGATTTATTGTTGTATGTAGGGCTCTGATGTGCCTGTGCCAACATCCACTGTATTTACAAGGGGTATAAAACCATGTGAGACCAAAGACATGGAAAATTCCCTTCCGTTTCTTTCCTGGGAAGTTTGATAACCGTACTAGTCGGCCTCTCCCTTCCCTTTCTGCTTGTCTCTGAGTGCTATTCGGGTCAACACTATAGCGAGGTCGATTGCTCCAAAACCGTGTCGTAACACCTCTATGTAGAGTGACTGCATTTTAACCGTACCCAGGCGGGCCTGGGTGGGAGCGGTTATTCTGTAACTGTTGTTCGCCTTTCCCTGGCGATGACTTTCTGTGTGTGCCCATTATCCTTGATCTAAATTCAAGCCTGAATTCGTTATATGCTTCTTTACTGTTCCTCCGTGCTTATAACGTGTCTGTACCGTGCCTTCGCCCGCCTATATCCGCATGCCTCTCGCCCTTATCCGAAAGGGCACCCAAGAATCCTCCTATCATCTTCTTTCCGCCTTAGAAGTTCTTCCCTACTGTTTGTTGATGGCACCCTGGAGGACCAATCCAGTTCCGTACCTAGTTTTCTGTCCGTGTAGGGTTGAAGGGTTTTATCGCGATATCGTGCGGAGGAGGATGGAGGTCGAGGACGGCTCGATGCTCGCCTGGTACGTGGGAGGTCGTTCTTTACGTTTGTTTGATTGATCCTGTTGTTGCCGGTGTGTCTGGGCCTTTTCGGCGATGGTGTGCTCGCGGTACGGTCGTGGTGCAACGTGGCCTCTTGCTGCGCGAGTGCGACGACGGGCAACCACCACGAGCGTGCGTTGATCTGATCGGCTCTGGTCACTGCCCTACATCTGAGATGTGGCGAGATGAATACAGGTTCGTAGCCTCCGCCTCGTACAGGCTCAGATTTCGACTTTGGAGGCCAATTAACGTTTATTTTCCCTGATACCAATAATAATAATCAGGTTTTATTGTTGTATGTAGGGCTAGATTAAGCCTGTGCCAACATTCTCTATCTACAAATGTCACGGGGCGGGTTCGGGTATCAGGGGGAAGAAGCGACAGCAGGAACAGGTATCATTTAACAGGCTATATACGGGCTGGCAGGCAAACCAACAGGCAGGTTTGACGACAGGACATAGCTCAAAGAGCTACGAATTGGTTGAAGCCACGTAGGCTTTAGAACCTTTCCTCGGCAGAACTCCGGTTCTGCCTTGATCACGTGCCGTGGGGCCACCCCAACGGCGGGAAGGACTTGTCCGCGGTCGTACCGTGACAACGAAGAAAAACCCCTCTTTTCGGGGACAAAAACCGTTTGTTTGCTACCCCGGCTGCGGCCCGCGGCATATCCGCGAGCTTTACCATCCTATTCGTATATATCGAAGCGTTTCCGGGTCAATACTGCCTAAGCAGCTTCTCCTAGCTCCCTGGTATCCATTTCAGTCTATTGCCATCCAAGTCCGGGCGTAGTCCGGTCCCGGTCCGTGGTATTTCCTCGAGGCAAGAATCTTGGGACCCTGGGGGGCATCACTTCCGCTCTCTTCCTCCTCCTATCGAGGTAAGACCTACCGTTATAGTCCTGTGCCTTCCAGCTCCGGCGCCGTTCCGAAGCCCGACCGGTTCTCTGTAACTGCTGGGTTTGCTCTAGCAAGGTAGGTGAGTACCGAATTCTTCAAAAACCACTGGGACGCGGCCTTGCATCCTTCCCTCGTTCCTAGTAGCCCCTTCACCCCTCGAGAGCCTCCCCTGGCGCTGAATAGGCCTCTCCTATTGAATCTAGTACAGTACGTAAAAATGTGTTCTACCGTCTCTTGCTGCCATCCACATTCGCATTCGGGGGTAATCCCTGGGACATGTATCGATGCGAGCCAGGACCGGAGTCCTAGCACTTCGACTCGGAGTAGGAACGTTGTATGTGCCTCTACCTTCGTAAGGCCGTCGTATAGCTCAATTGGGGACTTCTCCCATGGCTCGTTCCAAGTCTTCGCCCTCCGGTCCCGGCCCAGTGCTTCCCATTTTGTACGCCAGATCTCTTCCATCAGCTTCGAGATTTTGCTGGGTAGAACCCGCTTATGAATGTTTCCTCCTTTCCTCGAGTTCCTTACTCGGATTGCGTGCCCCGGGTCTCCCGGTGCAGGGTCGCCTCGAAACCGTCGGGGGCCAGTAGTGCTGCGTATCTCATTGTACGGTCCAATTTCTTGCGTTGTGATCCTCCTCCTCCTCGGGTAGGGGTTGTCAGGGTTGTTCCGTACGGTAGTAATCCGCCTCCGGCGCCACCCGTCAGTATTGATATCCCCGAGGTACTCTCCTTCGGGTGCTGTGTACTCCCGGAGGTCATTGGCTTCCTCCTTCCTCTGGGTATATCTCTTCGCCCGCTTCTCCGTAGACGTATCTGTCTTACATCTGGCCGTAGGCGTATAACAGAGCAGCGGAAACTATTTTACCGTTACTTATAAATAGTCAGCGCGAGTACTGTGGAGGCTAATTTTTAATTATACATTGCCACTGCGAGAAAGACGTGGACACTTGGCAGAAATTCTACAGGGGAAAAGACTTTTTGTTCAAACGCCAAGTGTACACGTCTTTCGCGCAGAGCCAATGTTAGAACGGAGGTGGAGGACAGTGTATTCATTCCTGCAAGCACAATACTACCATCAATAGGGAAATCTTCCGTTGAAAGTCCAAATCTACGAATAATGCCCATACGAGCGGAATAAGACTAAAAACTAGATGATGCTAATTAGAACCCAAGGATCTAACCTAAGATAGGAGGTATGTACCAGAAACTTTGTATAATACAGACTTCCGTCTAAGCGAGACCCGAAGAGGAGTCCTCTGAGCCTCGTATAGTCTAGAAGCCGGCTGCATATTACTCTGTACCCCACCCTACGGTCTCTGCACTGATCTCAAATTTCTAATATCGTCTACAATTTTGCATGGAATTTACGATACGGTAGTGCTACTACTCCACAATTCGGCTGAAGAATGCGCTCTTAGCGCGCTAATTACCAATCAGAAACCGAGATCCCAGGCAATTGACCCTGTAACGCTAAGTCCGCCAGCATTCTTCAAATGAATAGAGCATGGTATATCTTTCAACCGAAATACTATCCAAGCGTTAGGAGCTAGGGATCTGATCCGAGATACCTAGGCGACCTACAATCACGCGATTAAGTGGCTGGTATATAGTGAGCAACCCCTTCTGACATTCTTCTACCCATCAAACACCTTATCCAGAAGTTCGACTCCAAATTTCTTCCTCAACCTCAAGCTCAAAAACCGTTTCGGCCCCGACTTCTGACTTCGATTTCAAACTTGGACTTCAAACCCTTACTCCAAATTCCGGACTCCAAACCCCGAGTTGTAATCAACCAATAGCTGCGAATTCGAGCAACAAGTAAGCAGTCCGACCTCAACATCTCGATTTTTCTAATAAAGTTGGTCTCAGTGAAGTTCCCAACAATGATTATCTTCATCGGGCTAACCGTTCGGTCAGCCTGTGCCGCTGCCTTCAATACATTCGAATGCTATCTGGAAGTTAATAATTTGGATCGGTCGTACGTGCCGTCTCTCAATATTATCCGAGAACAAAAATGCAATCAAGGGAAGGGATATTACATACATGAATCAACCGCTTGCATTGTTCGCAGCGACGGAGGCCCACCTCAATATTTTACCAGAACTTTCGATCCGATACTTGCGGCCCCACGAAGAAATAACATCATTATGCGAGCCTACTACTATTGTGATGCAAGGGTTTAGAAGGAGAAGGGTTTTCCTGGCCTTAGATAAGTCTCAAAGGACCATGTTCTCGAGCCAAAACAACCATCAGCCGCTGCACACCAGATGACGAGTTCGAGCTTTTGTATGGCAATCCAAATGAGGGATTTTTCTGGTTGAGTTTTGGTTGGGTTTGCTTGGATTTGTCTTGATTGTTACGCTGAACGAGCAAAACAGAGTTATTCGGAAGTAGATTCAACACGAACTGTCAAAAGGATGGATGAAACAGACTGGAGTCTAAATTGATGATTGTGGGCATGCCCATATATATACACGATTGAGGGTTTCGTGCTCAAGCTAGTACAAATGAGGTGAATGAAATGAGTTCATTTGACAGCCCCCCTGCTTGAGACAGAATGAGATCGTGCAAATGAGTTGAATCCATTGAAAGATCCTGAAAGACCAAGGAGAATGCCAGACATATAGAGGAGAAAGATTGAGATCGCCAGCAGGCTAACCACATTGAGATAATATAACGATAAGAAAGTGCCGCCAGTCAACTCAGGATGAGGGCCATGGAATCGCGTCAATCATGATGCCCAGGGCGGCCCTGAAGTTTTCGAATGTGGGCCTTGGCAGGCCTTTGGTGAGGCCGTCGGCGACCATCTTTGCAGTCCGTATGTACTTGAGAATGATGGAACCTTTGGCGACCTTCTCTCGAATCCAGTGATGCTTTGCGTCCATGGCCTTGTTGCGGCCGTGTGATTGTGGGTTCTTGGCGAGAGCAATGGCGCCTTGATTGTCAGCATAGATGACTGTAGTGGTAGGACCGAATTCGGGGTTGATCTCGTGAAGTAGTCGCTGCAGCCAAATGGCCTCTTTTGCTGCATTCGTTTGACCAATGTATTCGGCCTCACAAGTGGAGAGTGACACTGTAGCTTGTCGTTTGGATGACCAGCTAATTGCTCCACTGCCGATGTTGAAAAGATATCCAGATGTTGATCGCCTTGTACCGACGTCGCCAGCCCAGTCAGAGTCAGTGAAGCCTACCAGGTTTTCGAGTTCACCTTTGTAGACGAGTGAGGCAGAGATGGTACCTTTGAGGTAGCGAAAGATGTCTTCCACCAAGGACCAATGTGCGATGGTTGGATTGGCCGCAAAGCGACTGACGAGAGAGACTGCAAAGGCAATATCAGGCCGGGTACCGAGCATTGCATACATGAGTGACCCGACAGCGGATTGATATTTAGTTCTGAACTGAGGGTCTGCACGGTAGTCTTCTTTGGCGGGTTCAGGGCGGCAAGATGGGTTGATTGGAATGGGTTTGGGATAACAATCGGAGAAGGCATGATCCTCGAGAATCTTCGTGATGTATGCAGTTTGGTTAATTGCAATTGAGCGATTCTGACGATCCCTCTGAAGTGCCATGCCGAGATAGAACTTTGCCGGCCCTAGGTCAGTCATCTGAAAGCGCTTGTGCAAGGCATCTTTCAGAAGATTGATCTCGTTCATATCGGGCCCAACAAGCAGAAGATCGTCAACATAGATAGCGACGAACAGCTGTCCTTTGTGAAAGACACTGAAGTCACTATCTAGCATTGAGAACCCGAGAGAGACAAGGTATGCGGATAGAGTTTCATACCAAACCCTAGGTGCCTGCTTGAGGCCGTATAATGCACGATTGAGCCGACAGTAGTCATCACCAACCTCGAAGCCACGAGGTTGACAGACGAAGATAGTTTCATCAACCTCGCCATAGAGAAAGGCAGTTTTGACGTCCATCTGCTCAATCTCCCAGTCAAGGGAGGCAGCAATAGCAAAGAGAGCTTTGTATGTCATCGGCTTTACCACAGAGGCAAAGGTATCATGGAAGTTAATGCCGAATTCCTGCTCGAAACCTGTCACCACGTATCTTGCCTTAAATCCCAGCACAGTGCCGTCGGCACCGCGCTTCAATTTGAACACCCACTTACCCGTCAGTGGCCTTGCGCCCTCTGGGAGTGTTGTGAGTGTCCAGACGTTGTTGTCATCTATTGAATGCATCTCCTCCTTCATCGCCTTGAGCCATTGAGGAGCATAAGGTGATGACATGGCTTGATTGTATGTTGTAGGCTCGAATGGCTCAGTAGAGGCTGCGAGGCTTAGGAAGGAGAGGAGGCAGTAGGCAGAAGATTTGGCGATATTGGCGTGAAAGGCGAGGGTTGCTTTCTCCTCAGTAAGAACAATAGGTTCGCAATCGTGGGTAGGCTTATATTCATCAATGAGCTTCGCAATTTCTGTGGCTTTGTCGACGCTGTACAGGCCAATAAATGAGTTAAGGCCTGCAGCCTCACGGGCTCTCTTGCTTGGGCGATCTGGGCGACGTGTTCTCACCGCGACGGAGTGGGATTCTCGTGATGGCGCGTCACCCATCACTGATGGAGAGTCAGAGTTTTCGGAATCTGGGAGAGTAGCCTCTTCGCGAGCTGGTGGCTCAACGCGTTGAGGGGTTGGTGAGTGAGAGAGATGACCAGGTTGGTCAATGGGTGTGTTGAGATGGGGAGTTGGTGATGATAAGTGATAGGTTGGCGGCGCTTGATGGATTCGTCGGCGTGAAAGGTTGATGTACGAATGATGCGACCATTTTCGAGCAAGACTTTGTAGATGCTGTGGCCATCGAAGCCAACGAATTTGCCTGCTAGGGAGCGATCTTTGAAGCCTTTGGTCTTCCTTGTGATGGCCCAGCCGTTGCTACCAAAGATGAACATATTGGAGACTGAGGGAGCAATGGAGGTCCAGGCCTCAAAGATGGTCATTGTAAGGCTGGGATGGGGTCCTAAGACGCGTACAAAGTTGGCGTAGGCATATGCGAGAGGCCAGTACTTGGTAGGAAGTTGTGAGGCAATCATCATAGGGTTTGCCATTGACGAGATGACGCCATTGAAGCGCTCGGATCGAGGATTCTGCTCAGGATTGTATGAAGTCGTGCAGTGGTGAGTGATTCCCTGAGAGAGAAGTACGGCTTCATCTGCTGATTTAACGTATTCTCCTCCATTGTCAGTCTGGTAGAAATGAATTCGCATAGTAGCAGTCTCGTGGGTGAGCTTGAATTGCTGGAAGAGAGCAAACACCTCATCTTTATGCTTCATGAAATGGACCTCAGAATAGCCAGTATAGTCATCAATGAAGCTGACAACCCATAGTTCTCCGCGAAAACCACGCGTTGGGTAGGGCCCAGTGACGTCTGAATGGATTAGATCGATTTTGAAGCGGCCTCTCATGATGTGACCAGTGTGAGGTGTCTTCTTCATCTTCCCAAGCATGCAGGCTTCGCATGGAGGTTGGCGATCGATAGGTCTTGAGAGGTCCATTCCTGTCACCATCTTTTCGAGAGCGCGAATGCGTGGAGGACTGATGTGTGCAAGCCTTTCATGCCAGAGTTGTAATGTATCTGAATTGATGGCTGCAAAAGATACGGGTTGACGGCGAAGATGGAGAGGGAAGACGCCATTGACGCGACCGGTGGTGAATGTGAACTTGTCTGGGATATAGATTTTGAAGCCTGATGTGTCAACTGAGAAGTTGACGCCTTTAGAGAGAAGTTGGTCAAAGGATAGCAGATTAACACCTGCCTTAGGGCAATGTTCGACTCCATGAAAGTCTACAGGGCGAAATGAGCCTTTGGTAGTGGTGACCCAGAGTCTGACTGTGCCTGTACCGATGACTTTTGCTGTAGAGCCAGAGAGACCACTGAATTGACGCTGTTGAGATGGAGGAAGGGCGCGATATTCGACGAATACAGAGCGATCCCAGGTAAGGTGACGGCCGCAGGCGCTGTCAAGCAGCCATTGGTGAAGAAGGTCAGTCCAAGGGAAGTCCTCTCGAGCCATTAAGGCGGTAACTTTCTTGGTATCTGGCTTCTTGGTGTCTTCGGTATCAGCGCGAGGTCTCTTCTGTTGATTCTGGTTGCCTTTCTGATTGCGAAAGCATTCGTGCTTGGTATGGAAAGCGCGGTTGCATTTGGTGCAATAAGATGCGTGGATTTTGACTGTATCACCGATGACTTCTTCGCTGTACACGCCTTTTCGCACAAAGGTAGTTGGAATGGAAGGAATGGAGGGTTGAATGACCATTGCAGCGACTGTAGAGTGGGCATTAAGATGACTACGCTCCTCGTTCCTGACGCGATGAACGGTTTCTTCGAAAGAGATTGGGTCATTCTTTTCAGTCTTGAGGATGTTGGCGGTGTGATTGAAGGTACTGATAAAGGTATCGAAGGCAGGGCCAAGGTTACCTAGGTAATGTTGGACGATAAAGGGTACTGGAAGCACGACGTCTGAGTTGAGTTCGTCGAAGGCGCGGATAATACGTCTGAAGTCTTCGGTGTAGGAAAGAAGGTCTGGAGAGTTCGAATATGAGAGGTTGTTCCATTCCCTGCATAGTTCTGCGGATTTGCCGGCGCCCTGAGGTCTGAATCTCTTAAGCAGCTCATCGCAGAGCTTCTTGACAGTGTCAAACTTAGGATCCTTCACCAGGACTTGGCTTCTGTTCCTAGACGCGTGCGAAGGGCGGAGAGAGCAAGTCTTTGTGATTTCTTCCATACGACCAATAAGTCTAGGGTTGTAGAGTTTCGAGTAGTGACGCCTTCGACGGTAGGAGGTAAGATGGGATTGCCAAGGATAAGTTCGAAATCCTGGTGGAGAAGATAGGTGTCCACCAGTTCAATCCACATAGTAACAGAATAACCATCCTGAAGTATTGGTATGTCTTTGAATTTTAAGGATCCAGAGCCGGATCCGGCTTGAGTTTCAGCCATGAGTGTAGATTGAGAATATGAAGACTTAGTGATTGTATCGCATCGTCGCAGTCGAGGAGATTTGGCTTAAGTTTCAGCCATGAGTGCATGTCTGCTCACCGTCCTAGCGGGTCACGGAGACATGATGGAGAGATTTGGCTTAAGTTTCAGCCATGAGTGCATGTCTGCTCACCGTCCTAGCGGGTCACGGAGACATGATGGAGAGATCTGGCTTAAGTTTCAGCCATGAGTGCATATCTGCTCACCGTCCTAGCGGGTCACGGAGACATGATGGAGAGATCTGGCTTAAATTTCAGCATTGATTGCATGCCTGCTCACCGTCCTAGCGGGTCACGGAGACATGATCGAAGACCACTTAGCTAATGCAAGGATTTGTATGAGCGATAGGAACTGTACGGGTGATGTTTCTGACGTGTAGGGGAGCGAGAGACCTGAGAAGCGGCGTGAACAGGGCTTGTAGTAACTAGAAGCGCAATCGACGAGGTTCTGAGGTTTGTCGTGTGCCTTGACGCGAGAGAGATCAGCGGGAGGGTTCGAATGGGTCATAGAAAGCCGTTGGCCGCGTGGTGATACCAAGGAATCTGCTTTGCGTGGTAGGGTGAATTATATATGGGCACAGCGGTAGTGCAAGCCCGGGCTCATAACCTGTCAAAAGGTGGATGAAGCAGACTGAAGTCTGAATTGATGATCGTGGGCATGCCCATATATATACACGATTGAGGGGCTCGTGTTCAAGCTAGTACAAATGAGGTGAATGAAATGAGTTCATTTGACAGCTGTCTCTCCTCTTACCACTGACCTGGTGATAGAGAGACGTTGTGATGAAGCCCAAGAGCTGTCATAAGAATGTACAGCTTCATAACCCAACTAAGCCCTGCCCACCTAAGAGACTCCAATCTTGGCTGAATGCAAACGAAAAAGACGAAAACCACGTGATACACAAAGACGACGAACTTGCTTCTACACCAATACGGCAATATCTCGCCGAGGATTCAGCAGGAAATGATCCCCCACTACCCTCGATCACCCTAGCCAATAAAAATAACCAAAAAGTAACTGGAAATCACGAATGCATCCAGACGACTATACACCTCGGCAAACAGTCTCAACATTCATGAAAACACCCTGGAAAGAAGCTAAGACTGGCATCGCCCTATTTAGCTGCGAAAGCGACAACTGGGCCGCGGCCAACGCCACATGATAATCTACAACGTCGATCCACCAAGAGCATGGAAATCCAAACCGGCCAGCAGTCAAGATCTACACTGGATTCAGAGATTCACTGTATACTGGGACCAGAGTGGAAGGGACATCTGCACCAAATTTGCGCTGGAAAAAACTTGAAGAGATAGCACACATGGGGGAAACTCCCCTTTCAAGGAGAAAAAGACGCAAGAGTAAAAGATTGCGTGCTATTGCTTAACTGATTGGTTTTCTACTCTGCTATCTACGAAGGAAATTTGGAGGATTGCGACCGATCTTTGGGAATTTTTTTGAACTTACCTTCCCTTTCTAGGGAAGGGTGGGGAGGGGGGGGGGGGGTGACGGCTTGCTAGGCTACTGAACAACCACAGTGTTCAAGCACCTAACAAGGCGCCACAGTACACGAGCCACAGCAAGACCTATAAGTAGGCCTTGCCCCCAGCCCCCATTTACATAGCTACCTGTAGTTCACAATCACATTTAGTCCATACCTGATTGCTGCTCACGCCTTTCATTAGTTACTACTAGCCGTGACAACAGGGGCTCCCGCTTTTGAGTTGAGAAGGTGCGCATCGCGAAGGTATCGATCCAAGTTTGCCTTCACCTAAGACGAGCCATGGTCAGAACAGACAACCACGCCAGAATCTGTGCGGGCACTTAAGAACGAAGGTAGTTGATATGGTGTACTAGACATTATCAGTGGTGTTTTGGGTGTCTACAATAGGTGGAATGGTAGAGAATCTTGTAAATCGGATTTTGGTGTAGATTATGGTGGACAATGTCTGTGCTTCTTATCGATAAGTCCGAATCAACCAATGATAAATCGGATTACGGCGCAATCCCCAAGAATCTATGTATTAGGTCAAGATAGTAACTAGGAGTATCCCATCAATTCACGTCCACGCGACCAATTATGCCTACAAAAGTGATAATGCATTTAACTTAATAGCTCTACTATGGTAGACTCCTCCCGAGCAATATAAAGCCATCCACCTTTTACAAACTCTGAGCTTCTATCAAATACCAAACGGTCCAAGAGCCAAGAGTGAATCAATCCTTAAACGCCATTTTCAAGTGTCCATTCTCCAAGCGAGAGAGGTAAAACGAACAAATAGTGCCACCTCACCCTCCTATACCCAGAACTGGCTGTCCTTGATCTTGTCATGAACACCCGACGTCCAATCCGCACTCGTCGCGCTGAACTCGGATTCAGACCCAACGTTCTCGTGCATGGCTGAGTACAAGTACTGGGCTCCACGCTCAGCTACTCTATCTGCGTAGTAAGCTGGAGTGGCAATGGAGACTGCCTTGGTCGCACGGTGGTAACCATAGCACATGGCCAAAGTCTGTTGGTCGTCAGTATTGCGTCAACAGGCATCAAATTTCTTGTACTTACCGTCTTTTCCAGGTCAGCAGCGTTGAAACCAATCTCGTTCTTGATCACAATATAATGAGCAGGTCGCGCAGTTCCTTGGAGAGCCTTGTGGGGCTGAAGATAGAAGTCCCAAGCCTTGTCACCGTAGCCAGTGACGTGACGGTCTACCACGGTTCCGGGAATGGTATTGTACGAGCCCTTGGACGGGTCGCGAGGGTTGATGGCGGCGTGTTCCTTGCTCGTGGGATAAAAGCGAGTGTGGTGACGCTTGCCAACAATCTAACAAATTATTAGCATGGAGTGATTTCGCGACACTGAATACACTTACAATGATCGAAGTCTTGGGGTGCTTAGCCTGAGCACCATAGAGGAGCTCGAACGCCTTGATGATCGATGGAAATTCAGTGTTGAGTACCAGCTTGAACTGGCCCTCGGAAACACCATCGCGGTATATCATCACCTTGGTAGGTAGTTTGCCGCCATTCTTCCTCCCAAAGACCTCAAGCCGACCTTTCATGAGTTCTGTCAAACCCTCCACCATTTCAACACGGGAAGTTTGGATGCGGACATCTGCTGTCCAGCCTGAGAGATTGGCGTCATAGCTGGATACGATAGCAGCAATACTGGGGGCCTTGCTTTGACTGTCGGGCGGAAGGATGGGTGACATCGATACCAACTACCATCGTGTCCTTGTCAATCAACTTGAGATGTTTCTGGTCAACCGACCAGGCCTGTCCTCCAGCTTTGGCACAAAACTTCAACGCAAGATTGCCTACCAGCATCAGATCTGGGCGGAGGTCCGCGATGACTGGAACGATCTTGCGGCAGTTCTCATCTTTGATCAAGACGGTTTGGATGCCGTACTTGACTTCACCCATCAACTTGATGAGAGAGTAGAGAAGCTTGTTGTTGAACGACACGGCAATAAGACACCACGAAACACCCTTGGATGACATATCCTTGAACTTCGCATCAAGGACTGATTTGATTTTGTCCGTGTTCTCCTTCGTAGCTGGTCCACCAAGTGTCAAGGCACCCAATGGCGGCTTCGCGTCGTTGACAGTGATGCCATAGGTCTTGAGTTGTTGGACGACTGAGGCGAGACATTGAGCAAAGTTTCCAGTCTTTGGACGCCGGTTAGCCTCCAGAATTTGAAATCCAGTGAATATGCCTCCTAACTTCGCACCACGGTTGAACTGCTGGCCTGAGAGGTTCCATCCGCCATCACCAACAGGGATTGGTTTCTTAAAGGAAAGCGTGGGAGCGATGAGAATACGCGCAGGTACCGTGAGCATCTCCGTTCCCACGGAAAGCCCAAACTTGCCAATATGAGCAGCCTGCTTATCCGAAGTTATCGACATAACCTGCAAGCCGTTGCCTTCGATAGACGCAGCATTGAGATTTGGGAAACGAGCGGCGAAGGTGATCATGCTCGCCGTCTCTTCTGGGGACAACGTTCTGCGAGCTGGCTGACCGCCCACCACGTAGCAGAGCTCCGAAGGAATGAGTTGAGGGTCGCTCCTCGTTCCGCAATTGACCAGCGGCATGTATGGAGCCGTCAAGTTTTGGTTGTATTCTTTTCATTGTTAGCAATGATCATGAGAAGGGAGAGCATCTTACTTTGCTTGAAGAACTCCTGAACCGTCGTCGTCACCTTTTTGCCCGCGCTGTTCTCCCACTCGAACTTATGCTGCTCGGGTGTTGCGCCCAGTTGAGGAGCAAGTCCGAAGACGGATTTCACCTTTTGCACACTGACCACCTTCCCATTCGCATTGGTCTCCGTAGTGTATTTGGTCAGAATTTTGAGACCCTTGATGAATGAGGAGAGATCCTGCAGAACTCGTCGATTATACGGGTCTTGATCTCCAATAAACTTATTCATCAGATTGTGTAAGGGTCCCGGTTCGTAGAATGCTGCAGCTGCCACGTTCAGGTTGAGTAGCACACGCTGTGGTCCTAGACGGACGGAAGAATAATACCCACGTAGAGCAAGTAGACCGGCGCCCATGTCGAGGGATTCGACATTCGCGTGGTTACCGAAGGCATGAGTGAAGGGGAAATACTTATTTTGTCCCATTGCCGAGATATTCGCCTCAAAATTTGGCGCGCGTGAGAACACAATGTTGAGAGCTTGTCGAACATCCTCCTTGGGACCATAGGCACCGCCGTCTGCAGAAGTGCTCACGTATTTGAAGAGTTCATTTACGGCATAAGAAGTAATGAGCTGGATCTTCAAGATCCGCTCCCGTCGTTGCCGGGCTGCTTGTCGTCCAGCCTCTTCGTTCGGCGAGGCGGCAGGGAACGGTGCTTCGTAGCGGTCGTAAAGCACAACCTTGAACGTGGCACGGTCCGTTGGTCCAAGATCCAACTTCGCATTGGTGTAGATCGTCTTTCCGTAATCGGAAGCAGCGGTGGTTTCGGCGAACAACTGCTGAGCGAGGAACAACTCCATGTACCGGCGAATCTTTTTACGGGCCAATCCCGCATCGGGCTCGATGTCGACTTGGTAACGATAAAGAACCTGATTTACGTTCTTCAAGGTTATAGGAAAGTAGTTCGTCCGAAGTACAACGCCCTTGCCTTCTGTTCCATAAGCTGGGCGACGAGGTAGGCCGTCCTCCATGGTGAGTGAACCAAATGCATTAGTCGGGTCTTTGATGACCGCATCTTCGAATCTGGTGATCTCAGCATCTGGTGTAGCAACTGGCTGACCCTCCCTAGAAGATGATTAAATTCCTGTTAGCAAAGACTGCTGGTGGAATATGAACAAGAGCCAATACCAAGGCTGGGCGACCAAGCTGAGTTGGGCGCAGGTTTCTGAGTTCGTAGAGAAATCCAAACTTACTTGTATATGCCCTTTGGCGGTCCTCCACCACGTCCTCCTCCGCGGAATCCTCCACCGCCTCGACCTCTGTCGAAGCCGCCTCCTCCTCGCCCACCACGATTACCACCGCGGTCTGAGTAGCCACCTCTTCCTCCTCCTCTGTCACCGCCGCCGCCACGTCCGCCACGGTCGACATAGCCACCGCGACCGCCTCGATCTCCACCACCTCGTGCACCTCCGCGGTCTCCACCACCACGTGGACCTCCGCGGCCTCTGCCTCGGTCTGCCATAATGTCTAGAGTTAACATATTAGCAAAGTAAAGATTTTTGTTGCAGAGGCTCTCTTGGCGATGAGTTTTTTTTGGATGCAGGGCAAAGAAGTAGCATTGAACTCTGGGTCAAGAAAGTCAAATGTGTGGCATCTGACAGGAGTCCGAGTCACCGCAACGAGATGCCAGCACGTCAACCTCAGTCTGGACACCAGAAAGATCGCAAATTTGAGATATGAATATTGAGCGCTGCGTGGGAACAAAACCTGCTCAATGCTCTCGTCCGAGTGTTGAAGGATGCCTGGAGCCAGACTTCGAGTGAAGGCTATCGTTTGACATCCTCCAAAAAGTCCAGACAACAGAGAGTGACCGAACCTTTTGTCTGAGGACTATAACAAGGGTTGCAACAGCAGACAAGATAGTGGAAGAATAGACTTACCAAGTTGTTGTCGCTGTTGATGAACGCTATGTGTATTGGTGAAGATGGTTCAGTCCGATACCAGAGACTATATGTGTATTGATGAAGATGTTATGGATGAACGCAGAGACTGAAACGGGAAGTCTATATAGACCTTTCAGACGGTTACCCAAGACTTCTTTGATAAATATTCCAAAAAACGATAATAGGACGACGTTCTGTGGGCCTTGTCGCGGGTGGTTACACACGTGTCCTTTGTCGACTGTGACCTGCCTATGGCGTGAGACAGCATTGATGTGATGGGTAATGCAGAGATGCGTAAGAGTGTTGTTGTTATTGTGGTGTTGGTGTTGAGTTGAGGAGAGTTCCAAGTTCAGATGAAAGCTCGGGAAGGAACTGCCGAAGTGACGAAATTAAACTCCCCTCCAACCTCGCACGCCCACTGGCTGGATCGTGTGAACGACTCAAGAAATTTCGAGATCAGGCCGAAATCATCGTACGTCAAAGCCAACGAGTACCAATCTTGGTGTTGGAAACACTGCGCAGCGTTATTCGAAGAGAAGGACATGGCATGCTTGGTACACCACTCTCGATAATACAAGTAGGCTCTCTGCGTCGAGTGCCATGGGGAGGAAGGGGGCCGTGCGCAGTCGAGCCACCGCCACACGGCAACAAAGAGCATCTTATTTATTAGATATGTACAACATGCATAATCGTATTCTGTACGTCTCAACCGTCTACTAGAATCAGAAGTCCGGCAGATTGAGTCGTGATAGCGCCAACCCTGCGGCCACCCCCGGAGGAATGGATAGCTAACCACAGCACAATTAACACCATCATGGACGAAGGAGATGAAGGACTGGACGTCGTGACATTCGGCAAAGAGCTTATCCAGCAGCCCACACTGAAATCCGCAGGTGTCACAACTGTCGACTTCGATGGCCTTCTTTCCTCACCACTCAAGCTCCACGAGGACTTGAAGGAGGGATGTGGAGGGCAACTGTGGCCCGCTGGAATGGTGCTCGCAAAGTACATGCTACGAATGCATAGAGACACTATAGAAGGCAAGACGATGTTTGTGAGGTCAACGTGTCATCGAACTTGTATAAGAGAGTAACAGAGTACGCAGAGTTGAACTGGGAGCTGGAGGTGGTCTTGTCGGGTACGCCTCAACCCATGCCTCTTTGGCTCGAAGAGGAGCTAATCGTCGCCTAGTCTCGCAATCGCCCTCGCCTTTCCCACCTTTCAGAAACCACTTGTCCTGACGGACCAGCTGCCGATGCTCTCACTCATGCACACGAACATCGCCCTTAACTCCCTCCAATCCACTGTCGAAGCCACCATCTACGATTGGGGCGAGACGCCTCCTTCCAATGTCCCGCAGCATCCCGATATCGTCATAGCCGCCGAATGCGTATACTTTGAGCCCGCGTTCCCTTTGCTTCAGCAGACACTGAAGGATCTGATAGGGGAGAATACCGTGTGCTACTTCTGCTTCAAGAAGAGGAGGAGAGCCGACATGGGATTTGTGAAGGTAATGAAGAAGATGTTTGATGTCAAGGTTGTCGAGGATGATCCGGATAAAGTGAAGTGGTCGAGGGAGAATTTGCACATGTGAGTTTGTATAGATAGTTAACATGGCAGCATTGCTAACGTGACGATAGGTTTGAGCTGCGGAAGAGGAAGATGTAAGACATAAAAAATATCATCAACGCGGCACCATTTGACGATTGTATTGGCGTTGCCATCGTCGAAAGCATTCGTTGAATTCGGATTCTCTAGCACGACTGTTGATACCATTATCATCTGGTCTACTCGAGATTCAACCCTTGATACCCAGCTTGCCTGGCAATGCCTCGGCTCCGGCTGCAAGTTTGTCGCCAATGGTCTTTCCGATGGTGCCTCCAATCTTGGTACCTGCTTCACCATTAGCACGGGGAGCAGTTGACCCAAAAGAACGAACATACCTATCATCGCTCCAATACTAACACCAACATCCTCAGCCACCTTTCTTAGCTCGGTTGCAGCAGCGGTCATTGATCCAGCTCCTCCGCCTCCACCATCTCTCCTTTCGATTGCTGCTCTCTGCGCCGCCATGACAACCTTCATCCGAGCTTTCTTGATGGTCCCGGCGTATTGACCGAGAGCGGCGGCGATGGCTGGAGCCAAGTCGGCTACGGCTTGATCTGCGACCGATTGTGCATCAATGTTGCGGATTTGCTCTGCGAGGATCGTCTCGACTTTCAACGTGACTGAGTCCCCAATAGATTTGGCTGTTTCTGCCTCTGGAGCTGGTGATGGGATAGCCGAGACCAGGCCAAGGAGGAACAGCGTGATCGTGGTGAACTTCATGATGATCGAAGTCGAAGAAGATGAAAGCGTGTAAGGAGAACGAACGGAAAACATCTGATTTATATTCTTGCGGTATGATTTTGATGTATCGTATGCCTTAGATGTGCCACATATTCCGAAAAGATATCGTTCGTTTGCTCAGCGCGGCACAAGAACTTTGTATTCCAAATCGACAACTGTTCCAGCTGCTCGGGCCAATCTACTCGTGAAGCTGCCCCTCTATTAATCCCCTTCCTGTCGAAAAGATCGTCCCGTCAGGCTGCAATCAAGCAAATGGTTCTGCTAAACAAGCATTTGGCTCCCGGTCAGCATGATGTGCGTGGAGGTGACACGATCCAGGATCAGGGCACGGATATAGTGAGCAGCTTTTCAGGAAGATGATTCATGCATGGATCGATCCTGGACACAGACTCTGAACAAGACAATGGCAGCCTTAATCGGGTTCATGGTCCATCAGCATGTGGATACAAGTACATGCGATCTTAATGTCGATAGAGTTAGAACTAGCGCAATCGATGGGCCAAAGCGCCGACTCGAATATTTTCGATGCCCTCACCACTATTCCTCCATCAACTCGACCAACATCCATCAAATTCACCTGATCAACTAGTCAATGACCCCGAACAGGATCAGGCGTTCAACAAGGTCGAAACTTTAGACCTGTAGGGCAGCGTTTCGACGTGTTTTAGAACCTCATGACAACATCGTTGCTCTACCACATCTCAAATCATCGGCCTGGAATCCTGGATCTATCATTTGCTTCACGGCTTGAAATATCGCTTTAAGCACAAGATACTGGTTCATGGATCGTCGAATATCTTTAGATGCCAGGGTCTAATGAATCGATTGGATCCCGACGATATGCTTTTGCGTGATCTAGACAAGCAACCTGAAGATATCCTGGCTGTTTAGAAGAATCACGAAAGATTCTGCGAGCATTTCCAAGATTATGGTAGAGAACCATACTCACCGAATACCAACACCGTTCCGGTCAATGGAAAAGAATGAACTGCAAGATGTCCTTCGACGTTCTCTCTTTCTCTCTCTCTTTTAATATTCTTGCTCGCTTTTCTCGCCAAAATTATCGCAGTCTTCCATTTCTCAAGGCCGTTAGACTTCCGTGCAACGAACTGAACGCTTCTGGTTACGGCCACGTCTTCCAACTCCACCAAAACCATGTCTAGCGTCAACCTTTCTTTTGATATGCCCTCGCAGAGACACTTTCAATGCGTCCGAACTAGGTTAGATCTTTGTCATCCATCTATCTTTCCGTATTCCATTAGGAATCTCTTTACTGACCCTAGCAACTTCTATACTTTCTAGCATCATGAGTTTTGTCGAAAATTGCACAGACCCAACCAAAGAACAAAGTCTTTTGTGGGTCTCTCCTGCCCGTGCATAGCCCTATATATCCCCTCTGACTTAGCCGAATCAGGATTGAGGAGGTTGAGTTTGGTCGGTGCTTACGCACGAGAGTCACGAGCATATGCGACTGGACCGAACTGCATCGTGATTTGCTAAGCTTAAAGCAGTCAGTCGCTCAGTCTCTCTTTTCATGTTCGAATTGAATTCTTCCATAGCTTCCACTCACAGCTGCAAGATCAAGTCGATCACTTCAGCCTTATCCAGTCATTTTTCGTCGTTGCTCGACAGCCTTGCCGAACCTTGAACGACGCCATGGCCAACCAATTCTGTTGTGCTGTTCTCTTGACAGCTGCGACGGTCTCTGCTATTCCCGTTAACGTAAGCACACAAAAAATGATGCCCGGGTATATCAAAAGCTAACAGGACCCAGGTGATCAGAGGAGTCGGGAATGTGTCTACTGGCCCGTTTGGAATTAGTTCCAGCTCAAGCTCGAAGGCAACATCTTCCACGAGCATTTTCCCCCATCTGCCGTCTCTTCCATCACTTCCCTCGATGAGCAGTTTGACCAGTGGATCTGGAGCTGGAACTGGAAGTTCATCGAACTCTTTCTCAAGCTTGATCGGCTCAATGCCATCTCTGCCCTCGTTCGGATCAACTACCTCTGGCTTAGCTACAGAAGGTGCTGTTGACCTCACATCGTCCAGCAAGTCACCCGCTTCGCCGGCCGCGCCAGCAGCGCCAGTTAAGAGCACAGTCGCTGCGGCCCCGCCATCCAAGGCTGCCGCGGAACATAAATCTGGCGGCATGCTAGAGCAGTCAATCACCACTGCTGGCACGAATATTGGAGAGGCAATTGGAAGGACCATTGGGATAAGCATCGGTCGTTCTATTGGTACCAGCATCGGTAGTAGTCTTGGTAGCAAGCTTTCTTCCGCGCTACCTGGCAGCACCAGATTCTCGCTAATTGAAGGGGAGTCAATGGTGCTGGTGGAACGATCTGATAAAGATGAGCCAGAGAACAGAGGT
The DNA here is from genome assembly GCA_013176395.1 of Venturia oleaginea. Lineage (NCBI taxonomy): Eukaryota > Fungi > Ascomycota > Dothideomycetes > Venturiales > Venturiaceae > Venturia > Venturia oleaginea. Next base: position 1,967,922 of record JABMLP010000004.1, on the reverse strand, counting down.
GGACATGGTCACCGCTTGGTGAGGTCCGTCGAGGATGAGCCAGAGAAGACTGGCGGTTATGGATACCGTATGGCGAGGTCCGCTGCAGGTGAAATCGCGAAGAAGGATGAAGTTTATTGATTGCGTCGGATGATGGGCAGACTGACTGATCAGATGCGGGAATGACACACGATGCCATTGCGTGCTTTCAATCATTCGTCCTATTCTCGATTATTGTACCCGTATACTCGTACCGAATGGAGCGAAAGAAGTCCCTTCGTCTTGCGTTGTTTGTGGTGGTGTGTTGTATTCTATCAGTACCTAGTCCTTAGGTAATCTCACAGTACCTCCTAAGATGTACGGTGTACTCCCTGGTATAAAGTTCGGTCAATTGATTCTACTACCCCTGCAACAATCATGAAGTACGAGAAACGCTCTTCTCCACATTACGGCTTCACCCGAGCTTTTATATTGGCTAATGTACATCCCGCTTTTAGCATTGCCCGGCACGCCCGGATACCGGGAGATTTGACGAATAGACGTATTGAACATCACCACGCCCAGCCAGCCCAGCCAAACTGACCTCCGCAAACACAGTCGAGGCCGGGCAATGGAATCGCATACAAGGCGTCATGCTTCGCGGCGATATTTCGTGCACCAAACGCCCCGACTGCTGGATTGGACAGACGTCGCGACCTGACTGCTTACTGTGTAGAATTTCCACTTCCAATGATCCAGCATCACGCTCTATCATCTAGCCTAGCCCACCAGTAGCAATTTTACAAGCATTCCAATCGAAAAAGTCCGAAACTGAAATCTCTGAAGCAGATCACGCGCGTGTTGTGAACAGTCCGGCCGGGTCTACAATATCTGCACTGGCATCATGGGAATGCAGACACCACGGTAGCTATGGAGTCGTACTTCGTATCGCTTCGGAACATAGATATAGATTACCCTCGCCCCTCAGGCACCTCGCTTCAATCCAGTGTCCATTTGAATTCTCATTTGAATTTGTTTCTTCTGACCATGGATCGAATATGGCGTCTACTAGGCTATGGCGCTGGCGCTGGCGCTGGCCCTCAGCGTCCTCCACGCATTGAAACAGATGATGTTTACCCAATACACCGGCTTGACAACCATGTTCAGGTTCGCCATGTGGTGGGATGGACATTACAGTTCAACGATGTTCTCGATCCCGAACTACTCCACAAGTCTCTCCGGGATTTGTTTGAAATCGGAGATTGGAAGAAACTTGGAGGCAGGTTACGCCTGAAGGTCAGTCTCGCGACATTTCCGATTCCCGCCCGTTTCTGTTTCTTGCTTGCGGAGTTGAAGAGCACTTTCCATTCGACATACCTTCCCGTCAAATTGATTCTCAATTACAGCCTTTGGACAGCCAGCACATGGGCAAGAGAGTCAGATTTCGAGAGTTTCTCGTACAGCGCAGTTGGCTGACCAGTACATAGGATGATGGCCTACTCGAGGTGCACGTCCCCCGGCCATTCACAGAAGAGCGACCAGCCATAGGCTATAATCACTCATCTTTCCTATGTGCTATGGAAGAACATTCCTTAGCGAAGGCACTTCCTAGACCAACCGAACATGCTTCTCTCCAAGCCGACCTTGACCTCCGTAGTCTCGTACTTGCCCCCGAGGCACCCCGGACTCTTAACGATCTTGTGTACCACGACAAGCCATTGATGTTCCTGCACGTTATATCCTTCCAGAATGGAACAGTTGTTTGCCTCTCATACTCGCATGTGTTGTTGGACGCCCTGGCTCGAAAGGCACTTCTACATGCCTGGTGTCTGGTTCTCTCGGGAAAAGCATCTCAAGTCCCAGAGATGCTTGGTGCAAGGGAAGACGTCCTTGCCGCGGTCGTGTCCAAGGAGGCGGGCGCTGCAGCTAACGAGGAAGATTTTATACAAGGGCAAACGGAGCTTAAAGGTTGGCAGAGGTTTATGTTCGATCTGCGTCGCAAATGGAGTGGATTCTGCAGTCCACCCGCGGTAAGAAGAGTCGTCTACTTGCCAAAGAAGGCGATGAAGACTCTACGCGAGCAGGCAGAAGATGATTTAAAGTCGCTGTCAGCCAACAAGGAGACACCGTTCCTCAGTGATGGTGACATTCTGTCCGCATGGTTTGCCACGACTGTTGCTCGATCTTTGCCTAGTCCACGACCAATCACTCTGCTTGAGGCAGTGAACATGCGACTTCGTTTGCCGGGTGTGAAGGCCGATGGCGCGTACATGCAGAACATGGCCACATCATCATGGACGTTACTTCCGGCGCACACGAAGCAACTCTCACTTGGCGAGATCGCCCTTCGACATCGCAAAGACTTGGCAGAACAGTTTGCTGAGGCCCAGGTTCTTGCCGTACTGCGACGTTTGTTCGACGGTTCTGGCGTGGCTTGCGGACCAAGCGACGCAACCTGGATGATAATTTCAAATGGGACAAAAGCAGATATTTTTAATACTGCTAAGTTTGAGGCCGCTGTTACTGCATGTGGAGACACTTCACAGGGTCGGAAGAATCCGCCTGGCTCGATTGTAATGGTGGACATGCTTTCATTTGGGCCAGGCACACATGACATGATAGGGAATATCTTTGGGGTCTTGGGGAAAGATCTCGAAGGAAACTATTTTGTTCGAGCGATGACGACGGAATCTACGTGTATAGCTATAGAAGACAGTCTTCGCCGACTGGGCTAAGCTAGTGTCTTCCACGGTACAATTTGGCATAGTTTTTCGCTATTAAAACCCGGTACTTTCTAGGCTAGGTCTCTCTAGATTAAAACTAAAAATTTATAGTTTTTAGAATAGTAACTTATAACTTTTCTCTTATCTGATCAGTTTATAGGATACTGTATCCGAGAAAGGTCCGGAATAAGCTCAAATAAATGGCAAAAGCACTGACATTTGGACAGGACTGCCACACGGCAAGCCTCCTGCTAGCTTCAGCTGAGTGTTCCTACGGATAACAATTTCTACTTCTGCATCTTGTCCCATGCCATGACACTTTACACTGGTTCTCCCGCGTCATTACACTGGTTCTCTCGCGTCATTCACATACTTTCCGCCCAACCATCGGCAATACCGCTTCACATTATGATCCCACTCCAGTTCGGTATCCTCTCGAACTTCAGTATCCTCATCATACACCCTCTGGCCACCTTTCTCATGGTAACGGCTTTCCCTATCGTCGTCCCATTTCCCCGCTGAATCACCCGTGTCTGTAGCAGGGACCGGCTCGTTCACCAATTTCACGTGCCGTTTAACACCGGTACAATAATGCTCGGAAGATGTCCCAGATCCGCCACCTAAGCTCGATGGCTCGACTGACATCTTTTCTATCTGAGAAGCCAAAGCTTCAACGCTCTTCTCGTTCCATAACTAGAATCAGAATGCATTCCACTGTGCTGCCGATTATTCGAAAGCAACTTCAAGACGAGACTGGTAAGCTCGCAAACCAAAATGCCTCTTTCATTATCTAAGTAATATCGTTGTAGAGGAGGACATCCCAGAGGAAGATCTTTACCGTTACACCGCCCATCGCTGGCTTTCGTTAGTATGCTCGAAATATTTCGTTGGTTCCCATTGACTTATAAAGCACAGGCTCGATGAGGACAAACAACTTGCCGGCTGTTATCGCAAATTGGATATCGCAGCTTTATCAGAAGCCGTAGTCAATGCTGTTGGTTGTGGAGCAAAATATTGTAAGATATGGAGTGTCTCGTTCCGTAACATCAAACTGACCTGCAAACGTAGGCGTGAAAATATTGAAGTGCAAGGAAGGATCGTTCAACAAGGCTCTCATATGACATTGGATAATGGTATCGAGGTTATAGCTAAGCTCCCTAATCCAAATGCCGGGCCAAGCTTCTACACCACTGCATCCGAAGTCGCTACACACCAATTCGTAAGTATCCTCTCCTAGTGTTCTTCTCACCAAATTCTTAGTCATGTATCTAGATACGAGATATTCTCAATCTGCTGGTTTCTCCCATATACGCATATTCTGCAGAATCGACGAATGCAGTAGGCGCCGAGTACATCATCGAAAGGAAGGCTACAGGTGTTCAGTTAAGCAGTTTTTGGTATCATTTGGAAGAACAGCAGAAAGAATTGATATCTCAGCTGGTCGAGATGGAAACGAAGTTGCCATCTCTTTCGTTCTGGAGTCACGGATGCCTTTACTTCAAGAAGGATCTATTGCAGAAAGAGGATCATGTTCGAGATTTCGAGGCACCACTATTACACCCCTCATCCGCGGATTGCAATCACATTTCACTGCGCGAGTATGCTATAAGTCCATCAACGACAGCAGCCTTATGGGAAGGGGAGCGAGCGACCATGGATGGCCTTGACCGAGGACCTTGTAAGTAAGTTATGCTTGAAGCTCGGCCTTCGTATTGACGTGAAATAAGGAACAATCCGCTGGCATATATGACATCGATTGGAATCAATGAGAGAAAATGGGCAAGAGCCCACGCTGTCCCACAAATGAACATTTTTCGTCCTACCAACGGAACCCCGATCTCCCGAAAGCTATGTCTCACTATTGGACCGGTATCTCCAATTGATACCATACATACCAACCAACCCGCCCCAACGACGCTTTCACATCCGGATCTAAATCTGCACAATATTTTCGTGGATCCAGACACGATGAAAATAGCATGAATTATCGACTGGCAATCAACTTGAGTTTCTGAGCCCTACTTGCAAGATAGCTACCCTCAGATGCTAGCTACAGTTGAGTCTCCTGCCAGGAATGACGATGAACCAAACGACACAGAATTGGACCCGGACATTTTCTCCGTTTTGAACCGAATTCCTACGCTTCTCAAGCATTACCTGACCCTTACAGAACGGGCAAGTCCACCACGATGGGCGGTAAAGAACGATCCAAGCCGTTATTTTCTCAGAGAGATCGTGTCCTCCATTCCAGGATCTTGGACACGGGAGAATGGCTTTATGTTAATGCAAGCCTTGGTCGGTATAGCTGAAGATTGGGGAAATGATGTCCCAGCTGGGATGATGCCTTGTCCAGTCCATTTCCCGGCCGAGGAACTGGCGGCTCATAAGCGTGACATAGAGGCCGCGAAGGATCTCAGATCAGTTTTGGAGCGATTGGAACAACTTGGCATCATTCCTGTTGGTGGGAGGGTGATCGCGGATGATTATGAGTGGGCTCTAGGCGTTAGTCAGCGGATAAAGGAATCGTTTTTGAGTGATGGACAAAATCTTAACTCAGTAGTCTGGCCTTACAGAATCTCTTCATAACGAATGGTGCTGTAATGGCAGGGCCAGTTGTTATCATAGTTATCCATCTGGCCCTTTCTGTTTTGAGGGAGGAGGTCCAAGCAAAGCTTTGAATCTGGTCGAGGTTAGTGGCCGCAGAGAAGCTTATTGGACTTCACGAGTTGGCGGAGGTTTCCGATACAGACGAGTTGGGAATTGATCATTGACTTCGGAGAGCCGCAATGTCTAGCACGGTGGCCTCCAATTTGTACGTATACGTGGTTCTTGGCTAGTCGGGACTGGTGGCATGGAGTGTTCAGCATCCAAGTATAATGTGTACTATCGACCGAAAAGTTCTTGTTCGTGAAAAACGGGTGGACGCGGTTCCCCGAATCAGAATCTACGTTGGTGTTGGTGTTGGTGGTGGGAAAAGACAATCGGGCGATCTCGGGTGGCGATCATCCGTCTTCCTCAACAGGCAGATGGAAACGATTCGGATACCATGTCATGACTTGTTGGCGGTAACGTGTTTCACCACTCAGTGGGCCGCCCCAGTCAGTGGGCCGCCCCAGTCAGTGGGCCACCCCCTCGAAAAGTCCAATCTCTTCGTACAATAATTGCGACAATGTCAACACCAACGCCTGAATCAGCCCGCGAAGAGACTAGATTACTTCTTGCGAAGCAAAGCTTTCAAAGGAATCAAAATTCAAGTCAACGTCAAATCTCAGCGTTGTACGATATATCTCGAGCTACACTTCAGCGTCGTCTCAAAGGCATCAAACCACAGAGCGAATCCAACCACAAAAAACGAAAGTTACAACTACATGAAGAGCAGGCTCTAGTTCAGTGGATCCTGGACCTTGATCGACGCGGATTTCCCCCTCAGATTATTGACGTACGACAAATGGCATATGTTTACTCGAAAAACGTGGTACAGAACCTCCACCATAACCAGTCGGGAAGAACTGGGTATCCCGCTTTATCTCCACTCAAACTGAGCTTCGTACAAAGTGGAATCGCAAATTCCATTCACAGCGTGCAAAATACGACTTCAATACTCATACAGAAGCTCGTACAAAGGGTACTCACCGTCTCCTTATCCTCGATGGCCACAACAGTCACGCAACACCAGAGTTTGACGGATATTGTTGTACAAACAACATTATTACACTCTGTATGCCGCCACACACATCCCATCTTCTTCAGCCGCTTGATGTGAGTTGTTTTTCGCCTCTGAAACGCTCGTACGGTCAAGCAGTTCAAGAGCTTGTTCGTCAAGGAACCCACCATATCGACAAAGAGGACTTTCTATCGATCTATACAAGCACCCGACCAACTGTCTTCTCTGTGCAGAATATCAAGAGCGGTTTTCAAGCGACAGGACTTGTTCCATACAACCCGCAGCGTGTTCTTTCGGCGCTTACAGTCACCAAAACGCCATCACCACCAGGAACACCCCATCGAGTAGCACCACAGTAGACGTCAGAAACTCCTCGTACAATGGCTCAGCTTCAACAGCAGGCTCAGCTCGTCCGAGACCTTCTTCATCGCCAATCTCAGAGCCCAAGCAGTCAAGCAATCAGTCAACTTATCAAAAGATGCCAAGTCGCAATGAATTCTGCAGTGATACTTGCAGAAGAGAATAAGAAGCTTCGTGTAGAGAACCAACGACGAAAACAGAAGCAACAATATCGTAGACAATATATTGCACATGGAGGCGTTTTACAGGCTCAACAGGGTCAGTTCTTAGTTCAGGGAGGCAAAAATAACTCTGGAGAGAGTGTTCAAGATCAGGAAGTCGTCGTACAACAGCGAGCATCACCAACGTGCAGTGGCTGCGGTATTCAAGATCATAAGATCAATCGATGTCCAAATATCTAGAGAATGTATTATTAGAGTTATTTTGATAATGATCATAGTGGTGGTAGATTTCTTGGACGATAACATAAAATTTAGTGGTGAGGGTGGCCCACTGACTGGGGTGGCCCACTAAGTGGTGAAACACGTTAACTTATTACAGTAGTCATCTGTACTTCGACTTCAGATGGGGGCTTCCTCTAGAATATCCCGGTCCTATACGAGTACGAGTATGTTCAATCATGGTTACGTTGGTGCTCTCTTGCTGTGGAACTGGATACTGCACTCTATTCGCCCTATGCTATCAATCATACCGTTGAGAAAGCATCACACAGCCCAAAGTTGGCACGACAACACCAACATCCCATAGATATCCGTCGAGCCCCGCCAAATTCTTTGCTAAATGCTTTCAGACACTCTCAGATATCCGAATTTGAATCCATAATGTCGCGCCTGGTCTTCGTATACGCTGCCCTGTTCGCCATCTTCTTCTTCATTCGGGCCAATGGTGTCACGACAAACGAAACACCAATCATAATGCCTAATCCTTGCTTACCGCACCAATTCTGCCAATGTCCCCAGAAAACACCGCTGTGCACCTTTCTTCCCATTCACAATGCCTCCAGCTTCAACGATCCACCCCTTCGAGTCCCCGAGACGAACATGCCCGACGAGAAATCACGAGGGTGGTGCATCTATGGTCCAGTGGGTGGTCTCATTCTGATTGTCGTGTTGGTCGCCATCTTCGTTTGACACAAGCAGCAAACACCAAGGGCTTGCACGACTTCTTGGATGGAATGGCCAGAATGCGTTTTTGTTGGAGTCGTTCCCCAATATTGGTGGGCGTTGGATTATGAAGATCACATTCATAGCCAGTTCAAGAGCTTCTAAGAGCAATGCAATCATCGCGACAACCGAATTCACCGTCACCGGCGTGGTCGTGGCGAGTTCCGGAGTCTCATCGCCAACTGGGAAAAACAATGCCAACGGATCAATGTCAAATTACAGGCACAGATTCACAGTACGGATTGTTGGTCTTTGGTGCTTTCTGCTACTGACGTTTGCTTTGCTTTAATCATTTTTTGTTGTCACGGCGTCGACATTTTAGAGGAACTAGTTGGAAGGCGGAGCGAAAGACTGAGACTTCACCAATGCCACAAAGGACATCTCGATAATCAGCTTCAGAGGCTGGATGATGATTGTCGTTCCAAGACTCATTGGGAACACGCATAAGACTATCTTGACATACTCACTTGAAGGTCAGAGTAACCGTTTACTGAGGGAACATTTCTACAAGCAAACAATGACAAGTGAGTTCTTCGGGACCCCTGACTCCTTGCAGGGGAAAGATTTCGCCACAGCACTAACAAGCAATTGATCGATCCACATGACTGATCTTCTCCCTCTTACTCACGTCCATTCAGACATAGCAAATGATAAAAGAAAGGAAGTCTTCCCTCAAACTGTTCTCATTCACAAGCCCCATGCCAACTCCTCTCGTTTTTGGCCTTCCACGCAAAGATGAGATTCTCCTATTTCTTCCCACTCCTGCTGGTCTACCTATCCTTAGCTCAGATTTCCTTCACGGATGTTCCGACATTTACGACCATCGCGAAGACCTCTCCTCACAAAGCCAGATGGTGGTTAAGTGGAGCTGAGACAACTGATCGTCGTCATGTCAATCAGACCATTTCCCAGTCCATTCCAAAGGAGAATAAATATTCTCGTGATACTTTTAATCAAGCAGAAGTCGGCTGCTCGTCAGAAAGCATTACCTCATCGCCCACCAGCTGTTCATTGAGCATCAGCACTTTATCGAGCCTTGTGATCTGCCCGCTGGATGCCAATTCCGTTGCACCCAACCCAATATTACATGTCTCCCTGCTATCGCCAGCTGCACAAGCATCCCCTCGAGACGCAACCCCAGAGCAAGAAACTTCGACGTCATCACCTTCGTTCGCCCCGGCTTCATCTGCGCCCATTCGGGTGGCTCACGCCATCTCTTCACAGTCGTCTAATACTCCACAACTCCCTCGGGAGGCCCCGCCGGAGTTGATTAAACCACTCAAACAGGAGACAACGCTTCAACAGGAGGCATCTCTCGATAAAATTTCTGCTACGGAAGGTGAAAAGGAAGCATCAACCGCACGATTTTGGATCGGGAATATATTCTGTACACTGATGTGCCCTACGGTGGAAGTGTCGCCCGTTGATTCGACCGAGTCTTGATACCACAGGAGTCCCATCAATTCATGCTCGCTCTAGCCTGTGGATAGTAGCAAGTGTGCGTTCAGACAGTATACATTCGAAGCAATCTCTGAGAAAAATAATGCCAGGAATTTATCGAAATCGATATTGATGATGATTTGAAAGTGTTGTAACGAGGTGCGTTGTTTCTTGGCGGGTAGGAATTGATGAGGCCACTATGATTCCTCTGCCGCTGACTAGACATAAATAGTGTGAAGTTTACAAGTTTTGTTGATCGGGAGTTTCAAATTTAGAGGCATGGGATATACAGGTATTCGGTCGTACTTTGTTCCAATATATTTCTAGTGCAAGATACCGAAAGGTCTTTGGTGATTGGGTGGTAAGCGACAAGAGATGAGTAGGTTCGAGGACATCTCCCAGGCTGAGAGAACATAGCCTGATCCTGTATGTCGGTGTCTGATATATAATCATTGAACTGGGTCAGGACGACGAGTTGCAATAATTCCCTCAAACAGCAAGTATCAGCCATCTTGAAGACACTATCGTGACGCACTATTCGCTGACTCGTCTATCGATCACCGGAAACAAACAAATCTGAACGTCTACATATGTCCCGTCGTCCCTCCGCTCCACCACATGAAATTCGGATTCTCAACTCTCCTCCTCCCTATCCACAATCGCAATCATCATTCCAAAATGCACGCTACAACCCTCCTCACCCCCCTCCTGATCTCATCAAGTCTAGCTCACCTTTCTACAGGATCTCAAACAGGCACGATGATACCAACCAGCAAAGCAACACTGACCCACATCATCACACGTACCAGCACTAGGAGCATAACAACATCATCCTCGCCCGACCAACCAACTCTATTGCCACTTTCCGTTACCACCATGGACGAAACAGGATCAAGCTCGTCAAGCGGCCCAACGTTTTGGGCAATCTCCGGCATCACGACCTTTCTACAAGGACTGATACCTGCAGGTCCAGGGCAGACCTCAACAACCTCATCGACATCGACACTATCCGAAGCTACTACTTCCCGAATACGGACAACCACCATCTGGCCAGATTCGCCGACTTCATGGCAGCCTCGTTGGACGTCTAATACGCAGGCGGCGACGACTGTGACGGGGAAGAGCGGCGCTGGGAGATTCGGAGGGGGATGGGTGCGTATACTTGGCACGGGTATTCTAAACGTGTTTGTGTTGGAAATGATGGTATGGTTTGATGGCAAGAAGATCTTGATGGGCGATTTTTCGCTAGGAGAATTCAATGGCGATCTATTGATGTAATTGGAAGGATCTTGAGAATCATGAGATATCTAGATGGCTATTTTTCTTTTCGGATTTGCTTATTTGGAAGTCATGGTACATATCTAGATGGTGTTTGGCGTGAGAACAAACAAACGATGTGATCGAACCAGTCATTGCCTTTTATCTATGAATTCTTACCTCGCCATCTTCTCATCTCAAAACTTGTCATATCAGACTTATTCATAGCGTCTTCATCCACTGCATTTTCCGTACTAGACTACAACTTCAACAGGGCTCCTCAAACATGCGAGGCGCGGAAAATCGCCTCCTCTTCATCTCTACCTCACTCTTCTTGCTCTCCTATTTCTCTCCAAACTTCCCCCGCCACAAGGGTCTCTAACCATGGCCCGCGCAGGAAAACCCGACTCTTGGCGCGGTGGTAACAATCTTTTATGAAGGGATTTTGGTTTAAATCCGTACTGGGAAATTGGTTATCGGTATACATGTTAGTATAGAGATGTTGAGATGAGATGTAAATCAGGGGTCGAAGTCGTTCATTGCCAATCATTAACACATCCGTTCATTTCTTGCCTGTTAGATTAGGACGGTGGAAGGTCGAGAAAATCACACAGGAGTCAAAGATAATTAGCATTTGCTTAATTTCCAAAAGCCGCCACGTTGACCAAGTCCCCAAATGAGTCTCCCTCCATCAAACCTTCCTCTGCCGCATTCCTCTTCCCCCTTTCACCAACTTCCCGGCGCAGGTCCAAAAGTCTCCCCTTCACCAAGCGTGACCTTGACAGCTTTATTCGTGTTATCCAACGTAGAACCAACGACGGTATTCCCCCACCAGATGGGAGGTTCGTGGCCAGTCTGCGATGTCATTAGTCGATGTGCGTGATGACCCCCACTCAGTCGAGAGTGGAAAGCTACAAGGACGAAGAAGCTTGAGCAAGAGGAAGACTAAGAGCTTACCAAATTCAAGGTCAGAAAGATGACAATAGTACAGAGCGCCAATCCGGCATCGAGAGCTGCAGAAGTGAGGAAATTATATTGTAACCACCACCCTCGGAAACGGTCTTTGATTACTTTACTGAATATGAAACCGACGAGGATCCACATCAGGTAGTTCATTGGAACGGCCCTGAGATCTTTACGTGAGCAAAGGAGCCTAAATAATAGGGAGAAGGGAGAAGGAATAGCCAAGGAGAGGTTGGGGACAAAGAAGCTATGAAAGACTTACGGAGGAATCGCCTGCACACCGCCGAACAAAATAGGAGCATGAAGATACTTTGTCGGACTCTTCGGGAACTTGCGGGCAAGTAAGAAGAGAACAACTGGCAAAGCTGCACCAGCAAGCCAGAACCATTGCAAATTCCCGTAAATTGAGCCCTTAGAAAAGATACGTTGCGGTCCAATTACCCCCCACACAATCGAGTTTCCGAAGAAAACGCGTCCGTTGGGACATGAATATTTGTCTTTCTGTTCCGCATCACAAATGCCGGAAATGTTGCCAAAGGCCCAGAAGAGGACTCCCACCTGGACAAGACAGGACCAGAATGTCGCCACGATTTGGCCGCAGAAGAGTGTACGGGGTGGGACCTTCATGTACAATCCTATCTTTAGAGATTCACTAAAGGAGACAGCTTGGGCGAGAGTGTTATAGGAGAGGGAGCGGAAGACTAGCATACCTATCGGACGACCGGGTAGAGCATAGGAGATGATTACGTCACAGATTACGTTGAGGCCGATCCAGATGTTGTAGATTGCTACGATCAAACCGATTGGAATCTGTGGGGGGTTAGCTCTTTCTGACGCTCAAAAGAGCCAGTGCCATCGGCGAACTTACAAGGAAGAATGCGGCAATAACCAGTGCGAGAACATATCCCCACCATGGTAATTGCGTAGGCCAATGAAGAACACAAACGAATCCGATCGTAACCATTATCGCCATTAAAATCCCAAACCACCATTGCGGCACTGGTGGATATCGTTCGTACATCCTTTGGAATACGTCTTTGGGCTCGGAGCTGCCTTTCGTGATCTTCTTCCACAAATCCTTTCTATGATAGAGAGCGGTGTGAATAATCAAAGCAATAGTGGCAGCGAACGACAGGCCGTACTGCAGAGCGAAGGTGGTTGAGAGTAGGACCGGTGAATAGTCTTTATATTTTTGTAGGTCCAAAGAGAAGTCGGGTTTCAAGATCCTGGTAACATTGTATTCCTGGGCTGTATTGTCGTAAGTGTTGCTGTCACTCATTGGGAGGTATGCCGAGTACCAAGTGCCGGAGTAGTGAATGGCAGAGGTTGCAATCCAGATCCACATTACGAGAGAGATTACTACACATGTGAGCCAGGGCTTTGCGAGAAATACCGAAGAGGCACATACGAGTATTTGCCAAACTATGCCATGGTACAGTGAGAGGACTGATGAAGTAGGAAGCCACCATGGTCCAATCAAGAGTGAAAACTGTCCATGTCAGGGGCCATCATTATTCGACGGGACATGATCATACCTGTAAAGGGTGGGAAGAGCGATAGGCCACTGAAACCTCCGAACAGCTGATTGATTAGCACGTTGTTCGGCTTAATCCTGATATTTGAAATCAATGGATGATGCAGTTGACGTTGGGAGATCAGCCATACCATGTAACCCAAGCGATAACGCTCAATCCTTGGAAAAGAAAGCCTGGGAACCAATACCAGACCCAAGCTCCAAGTAGAACGTATCCAAAGTACCGAAATCTTGAGATGCTCCACCCATTCGTCACAGCCGGATCGCTCGTATGGACCTCGTCGTGCAGGGTGTTGAACAAAACGCAATTGGGCAGGACTGAAGGGTACAAGGAGGATGAAGGGAATACTAGAAACCGCCGGAATAGACCAGCCAAAGCGATGCCGGTCATTTGAGTGCATAACGTTAGCAGAATCGAGAACCAAACTCCAAAATTGACATGATAGAAACCTCTCATGGCCTCAAGTGCGAAAGTGCTGTAGGCGGCTCCCCCAGCGAAGGCAACGTTGGCCATACAGACGATGAGAGCATGTTCCTTCTTGTTGAACGGGCCAGGATTGAGAGACCACTTCAGTCCGAAAGTGTTGAATTGGTGCGTAGGTAGAAGTTTTGCAAAGGCCCATCCGAAGGGATATGAAGAGATTTGAGCGACCAGCATGCCCACGGATATCGTTGGTTGTCGCAAGGAGAACAGCATGTTCATCCCACTCCCCACCGTCACAAACATGAGCCCGATAAACCAGGATCGAATCGTGTTCGCTGGTAAGCTCGGGTCGTCCCAAGCCTGCACCGAAGCCACAACTTCAGGATAAGGTGAGTCCTCGGCCACACCACGCTCCAGGGCCTGCTCAGCTTCAACGTCGTGTGTGTAGACGGCGCTCTCAATTGCGTGAAGTTTCTTGTGGTCCATGTTCGGGTCCCAGGCGTGGGCTTCTGCGAATTCCTCCAACTCAAGTTCTGTTATTTGGTTTGGTGAATCGGATCCGTTGGTATTGACTCCAGTCACCATTGGAGCTTTGTCGTCGCCTGCTGGTTCCACGCCATTATTTTTTCCCCTGTGAAATCTGTTCATGTTGGTGGAATTCGCACCCGGGGCAGATTGTTAGTGGAAGCAAGATCGGAAGAGACAGCTCGCTGTCGAGTCAAAGTGAGGAGCGCGAGCATGGAGCGACAAAGATATGTGTCTTGTCAAATGCGATGAGATACAGTATATTCCTACCTTCTCTAGCAGGAATTCGAGTTTCATGGGGAGCAATATACTAGTAGATGATAATATTTGTCGCGATAAGGAATCCCAGCCCTGATGAATACATGGTTAATTAAGAGAGTGACCACGGGCCAATGATGGTGCAAGAATTTGAATGCAAGAGCAAGCGATTTCAGGCCTGTTGTACCACAGCTTCGGGTTGTCTAACGCGGCTCGGTGCGGATTTGTTGTTACCGTGGCAGGTCGCGTCTAATGAACTGCGCATCAATGCCCACAGAACACGCGCAGCTCTCATATCATCACGCCCGCATTCTCGCTATGCACGAGAAATGGGATACGCCTAGAAAGAGGTCTGTATAGATGCATGTCGTCCCAGTGGCTGACGAGGAGCTCAAAGACATGGATGGGGACAATCAGAAGCGCCAAGCGTCCAAAGAGGTTCCGAATGCATTGTTGGTCGCTCGTGCATGACTTCCCCAAGTTGGATGTAGAGTTGAAAAAGGTCAGTGCGGGGAGGAGGGGGTGGAATACTGAGCCAAAAAGCAAATAAACTCCAAGCAACTAATAGCATTGTAGATGTTGAGTCGAGAAGCTCTCACGTAAAGACTCCTGTCCAGACATCCATTGTCCTCACTTTCCCTTCCTCTCCCAAATTGCTGACAGCAAAGACAACAGCCTCTCTCATAGATTCTAGCAAGAGCCGAACCCTCTTATCCTCCACACTTTCGACCATTCTCACCAGAAACCCCTTCTCTACGACAGTCGCGACCTCCCACCTCCCATCCTCCAAGGCCTCATCCGGTACAACCACTCTTTCGCTCGCAAGCGACCATCCACTCTGCTTTGCCATGCGTTGCAAAGCCCCAATATTGAACGCGTTACGGATATTGGCCTCAGAACTCGGATCATACCGTTCAAGCGACGCGCGGGCAAGAGCAGCGAGGACATGAGGCACAGCACCTTCGCACCGAGTCGTCAGTTCAACCGACATGATTTCAACGTGAACAAGAGCAATGGTTTGACTGACATTTCTCGCTGGCTGAAAGCGCATACTCTGCGATACACAGACGCTTTGCTTTCCCTCGCAGCATAGCAAAAGTCTCTTGCAGCTCTTCTGGCGCGGAGAAGTACCAACTGGAATGCACAAACACGGCCACATCGTAAGCTTCATCTTGAACATCCTTGAGAAAATCCATGGGTCCGGATTGGTAGAAGGAGATTCTGCTGCCAATGTCACTGTTCAGGATGCGTGCCTGGGCTTCTCCCAGCGTTTCTGGCGAGCCGTAGTCAAGACGAGCAGGATCGATGGCATGCACATGGCCAGAGGAAGCACTGGCAACAAGAGAGGCTAGCGCAGTGGTGCAATCTCCCTGGCCGCAGCCGATTTCGATGATCCTGGCGCCTGGCACAATGTTCCATTGATTCAGGATGTTCAGACGATGGGCGGTTTGGCTTTCCTGGGTTGAGAGGGGCATGACTTCGCTTGAATGATAGATGCCGTGACCAACTTCATATATGAGCATTCAACAAATATGACTCATCGAATGGCTCAACCATCTACACCATGCCATTGCTTAAATGCATGTTCAGCCTATGATTATGTAAGGAACTGGTTGTCTCGAGGGAGATGCGGAAATAAGTCATCTTGGCGGGACTAGACGAAAGAGGAAGCTGACTTACAAGCACGATAAGGATAAGTTCATCGTCATCATTCAGAGGAGCATCACACGATTGCGTGATGATGTAAATGCTAAGCTCGTACCGGAAGGTCATCTTTCCCCTTCCACCGCGCTCCCGAGTCCCAACCCAAACTTCCACCCAGCATAGACGATCTTCATCTGAACTGCTACCCCAAGCTCCAAATTGCAGGCAAGCAGGAACCATGATAGCATGACACCAGCAATCGCATCGTGCCGTTCCTTGTCCATTCGTGCCGCCCTGCTTGAGATGCTCTCCGAGCTAGGTTTTCTACCGTTCTACCCGCTTCCACCGCTCCCACCGCGATTCCAACATGGGATTGTATAACTCCCCTTCCCGCCGAAGAACTGGCGGGGAATCGACTTTCTTATATCCCTAACAATGAAGCTTTCGCTCGCCTGCTCTATCCTGCTGCTCGGGGAGCTTGCCTCAGCCAAATTTCATGGTCTCAATTCTTTCAAGAAAGCCGAAAGGCCAATCGAAAAACGTCATGCTACAGTCCCCGCTACGCCTGAACAGCCACGCTTGAGGAAACGGGCGTCTCCATTCTACACGGACAGGACAAGGCGTAAGTCGACCCGCTACATATGCGATGAAGGTCCTTAGTGACTTTCCACAGCTTTCTGGGTGAATGGCTCAGCTATTCCTGATGTTCCCTTTGACATTGGTGTACGTTGTCTTTCTGTGGTCTTGAATTTCCCGTTACTTACAAGAATAGGAATCTTACGCAGGACTGCTTCCCATCAGCGACGACCCAAATGAGACACGACAGCTATACTTCTGGTTAGTTCAGCGAGAATAGGCCCAAGTTTCAATCCAGTTGATCGTATCCAAGGTTCTTTCCATCGACGAATCCAAATGCTACTGACGAAGTGACTCTATGGTTCAATGGTGGGCCAGGCTGCTCAAGCTTGAGTGGGCTTCTGACAGAAAATGGACCGTACGTCATATTTGTCCAGTAAAATCGATACAAGATATTGACCATGATCTCAGATTCACTTGGGAAGCGGGAACATTTGCGCCAGTGCAAAATTCATACTCATGGACTGTGAGCATACATTACGACAGACGAAAGCTGAGTGATACTAAACATTTGAAAAGAATTTGACAAACATGCTCTGGATTGAACAGCCAGTCGGCGTGGGCTTCTCGCAAGGCGTGCCGAACATCACCAATGAAGTCGAGTTGGGCCTCGAACTAATCGGCTTCTACAAATCCTTTGTTGATACCTTTGATGTGCACAACTATGACGTCTACCTGACTGGGGAATCCTATGGTGCGCACAGGAACCATTCATTCATGAAAAAACACAATCTAACTGTCTTCAGCTGGATATTATGTTCCCTATATTGCTGATGCATTCATCACTGCCAACGACACCGACTACTTCAATTTGAAGGGAATTGCGATCAACGACCCTATCATTGGCGATGAAACCAATCAGCAACAAGTTGTTATCGTGAGTTTTAATGTCCATTTCACTGGTCTACTTTGTGCTAATCTCCCCAGATGCCATACGTCAATTACTGGGAGACCCTCTTCTATCTCAACGAAACCTTCCTTGCCACCATGAATGAGCGCGCCGCTTTCTGCAACTACACGGCCTACTTGGACAAGTACCTTACATTCCCACCACCACAGGAGAAGTTCCCGGTGCTCCCAGATCCATATAACGATCCAGAGTACATGTAAGTCAGATCCGAATACTGTATAGAAGCATGCCAAGCTGACAATGGTTTACCCATAGTTGCGATATATTCGATGACATTTACTCAGCTGTTCTTGAAGTCAACCCTTGCTTCAACATCTACCACATCACCGAGACCTGCCCTCACCCGTATTCCGTGCTTGGAATAGTGAACACTGGCGACTATTTGCCGCCAGGTCTTGAGGTCTACTTCAACCGATCCGACGTGCAAGCCGCAATCAATGCGCCACCTACAAACTGGATGCAATGCACCGACGTCAACGTCTTTGCCGATGACCCAGTCCGCAATAACAGCTACTCCTCTGGCATTGACCAGTCGCTTGGGCCAGCCCAGGATGGAGTACTACAAAGAGTCATCGAGTACACGAACAACACCATCATCGGATCTGGCAACCTCGATTTGCTCCTGAACACCAACGGTACACTTCTTGCCCTCCAAAACGTCACATGGAATGGTCTTCAAGGTCTGCAAACATACCCCGATGAGCCATTCTATACGCCATACCATCCTGAATACAATGGTGGATCTCTCGCCGGTGCAGGCATTCTCGGTTCTTGGGGAAGTGAGCGTGGTCTCACCTTCTATCAAGTCCAGCTTGCTGGACACGAACTACCTGGTTATGCCCCTGGGGCTGCGTATCGTGCTTTGGAATTGCTGTTGGGAAGGGTTGATAGTCTGAGTGAGGGTGCTGGACAATTCACCACTCAGCCCAGGGGTAACTTCACTGGAACGAGCACGATTTACAAGAATGTGGCGAAGGAATTTATGTATGGTCGCGGAAGAAGGGGTGGAATCAATTGAGCGAAGTGGCCATCGGAAACTTAGACTCATAGGTTATTCTGAAATGCATACACCAATACATGTTGTCCCAATGTTTAAAATGTTGTTCCCCATATGGTCGAGCAGACCGCCAAGCAGATTTTCTAAACGATTAGAGCATTGCTACCTAAATAAATATTCGCCCGCAAAAACCACTTCAGTTTCAACAGCACCTCCCATTGCAAGACCTTTATCTTCCAGTGCCTGCAAAAGGTAATCTCTATTCAAAATCACAGACCCTAGGTAATACGGCTAGCTTCAAAATCACGGACCCTAGTACCGCTAGCATAGTTCTAGAGTAGATAGCGGAGTGCGCGATTCGACTTTCGACCATCCTCATTTCTGCATCCCATTTCATCACCCACCCCATTTTCCATATCTTCCTGTCCGTACACTTGTAATATAGACGGCCAGTATGGATGAGTTCCAGAGCCGCTGAGAAGTTCGATTTGTTGGGATCTTGGAAGAGACGGATGGCGATGAGGAATTCCGCCTGCCTTTGCTTGTGTGGATGCCAAGAAAAGGAAGCAGGGTTTCCGGAATGCTTCTCGGTGATGCAGGGATGCTTGAAACCATTGAGAACTGCTCGATTTTTCTGGACAAACAGTCAAAGACTGAGGAAAAAACAATACAACCATAAAGTTTACGCAAGGATTGGATAGCCGCGCCCGTGTGAAAAAGGAGGGGCAAAAGGTATGCAAAGAAGAAATGATTCGTATATTGTAAGCATCCTGTGCCAATACCATTCAAACATTATCATGCATCTAACAAATAGTGCGCCATAGAAATGTAGGCAACAGAAAACTCCGAACCATGTCGCTGCAGAATGGTGTCATGATCATGAACTCCAACCACCCCAAAGTCGAAACTACACGCGCTCTAATAGCTGTGGACAGCAAACCTCATCTGCGCTGCGCCAACATCAAACACAGCGACAACGTTGTTCAAGAAAGTGTCGCCCAAAATATAAGGCCCACTTCCACCATCCGACACTCCAAGAAGACACTTTCCGGTGGTGGTATCCTTCTGACCCTGCAAGATCAAATCTTTGGGATTGAGGTTAAACGTTGTACCGCCGATCTTAACGCCAAAGCTCGGTGCAGTAGCGGTGCAAGAAACAAAGTAGGCTCCCTGAGTCGAATCAAACGTAGCCTTTGGCGAGAAAAGACCGGCGACGTTTTTGGCGACGGCAGGGGGAAGATAGGTCAGAGAAGTACCAGAGTCGACAATGTATTGGGCTGTGTTCTCGGCAGCAGCACCTTTGTAAACAAGCGCGTCGGGGGTAATGGTGTAGAAGGTATCAGCCTTTAAACCGTTGGCAGTAAGAACCTGGATTGGTGTGGAAGCGAAGGAGCCATTGGTGGTGACAGCAGCAGGCAGACCACCGAAAGCGATGTAACCGCCGACGCTGGAGCCGTCACGTTGAATGGCAAGGGAAAATGTTGGGTCGGAAAGACCTTGCTTGTACATGGTGGTGAAGATTGGATCGTATTGGATTCTGTTGCTTGGGCCGTCCTTGGTTGGATCGGTGCCCGAGAAGGCAGATGTAATGGCTGGGTACGCAAGACCTAGGAGGCCAGAGGAGACTCCATTGCCGTTCCAGTAGGCTGAGTTCCCAAGGGCGACCTTTTCGATGTTAGGATTTGCCCGTCATGCTGGAGTAGAGAAAAACTTTACGGTTTGATTTGAGACCTTGATGCCTGCGATGGTCACATCTTGCGTTCCGATGATACCAGTCACGAATTCTCCATCTGCGTAGGCAACCTGGAAGTTCTGGTTGGGTGTTTGGGTGATGGTCCCGGTGTAGGCTGGCCCAAACTGGCAGGTCGCAGTGGGTTGAGAATTTCCACTTGCGTCAGTACAGTTGAAGCCCTTCTGGATGAGCCATGTATCTGCAGAACCGGTGTCGATAATTACCTTGACATTCTGGGAGCCGAATGTGATATCAGCGAGGTATTCAATACCACCCAGAGATGTCAAGGGGGCAGTTCCAGCAGCTGATTGGCGCTTTGGAAACTTGTGAAGGTCCGAAGGAGATAAATGCCTTCTGACAGCCTCGAGAGTGGAGGGAGTGCTTGAAGTTGAGACGAGTTTGGTGAGAGGGATGAATTTATCAGTGGCAACATCGACAGAAGGCGCTTGGAAGGCTGTGACGGAGACAGAGCTGAGTTGAAGCGCGCGTTTTTCAAAGGGAAGAAGCGCAGCGGCCTGCGACTGGTGGATGGTTGAAAAAAGCGACAAGGACAGGAGTGATAGTGCGAGGGCCATGTTGAAAGATATAGTGAATGCTAGGATAAGACGATGACTGAGAAGATGCCTCAATGGATTATCTCGATGATTTACAAGGCAAAGATTGTGTATTATATATTGTCCTTCCCAACATGAATACCGATGCTATGGTTGACCATCGGAGATGAGGCTTGCTGTATGAAGCGCTTGTCGGTCAGTCACCTTCTCGAAATGCAGAAAAGAGGTAGCAGAGTTGTTTGCTCCATGTTCCCTGGTGCTCGCACCTCTGCGTGATGTTCCCCAAACAGGAAGGATTGGGAAGGTAAATGTCGTGGACACTGGGGTGGGTGCAGTAGCGTAGATGGCGAGCAAAGCGATGCTGAGATGGCCATTGGATCGTGTCCGGACATGGCTCTATCCTTCGTGCTAACGGTCTTGGTATGAAACAATTGGTTGTTGTTGTTGACGAGGAGAGGAAAGGAGGGAGATTGACTAGGAACATTCCCTTCAATCAAGATTCGTTATCTAATCAGAGAAGCGATCCAATCAGGATCCGCGGTAACCAATCAAAGAATCCATCCAATCAGAATGCCGCACACGCCAAAAGACGCCCTTATCGATTCTCTCTCTAGGTCCCCAGGATCTCTGCGCTACCCTCTAGGCTACCCTCTAAACTACCCTCGACCTTGTGCCGGCTCCCGCTCGGCCGCGCGGGGGTCATGTATCGTACCATTCCGAAGAGCAACGAACTTGCGGGCCCTCCGAAGCAACACACAACACACGTTTATTGCAACCTCACTCGTTCAAGCTTCATCAAGCCTTCATTACATCAAGTACATCTAATCTTTGCTTGTTTGCCGCTATCTTTGATGCGAAGAAATTGCATCTTCAGCGCCTCCTTAGTGCGCCCCTCAGCTTTCGTCCAGAAACTGCCATCTCGGCATGAGGGTGCTCATTCTGACAGGTCGAAGACTCGATCAGCAGACAGCTTTTGTGCCAAACGCTGCGAATCTACTTTGGACGAATATCAATTGGCACTCTGCTGAAGAGAGGATGATTGAGTCGAGGATTAGAACAAGTATCGTACCATTTATTGTACAACCATCTTTTGACATTTCTGGACCATTCTAATCCACAAGAACTATATCATACCTCGTAAAGTTTGAAACAGGGCTTGTTGGTTTACGCGCTTCCAAGGATTGCGAGGTTCCTACGCCATTCTTAAACTCGATGTAGACGCCTCTTATTTGCTCACCGACACTCAACGTCCGATGTTGAGCGTGTTGGTTTTGAGTGAGCGATATCGAGCGAGCGAGCGAGTTCACGATACCCAGTCGGTTTGGCATTTGATCTGACTTAGAACAGATTTGGTTTAAATACTCAACTTCGTTTGGAGCGGCCGTCGTATCAGAGCGCTGGCGTATTGGGGCATTCTTGGTGCGAATCGAGGTTTGTTATATTGGGATGGAGATGTATAGAGCTCCAGTAATGCAGATTCGAGATTCATTCATCCTATACCACTATTATGGATTATAACAGGACGCCAGTGTTTGCTCATGACAATGTTCTGTGGCTTTTAATCCATGAGGGCTACTTCCATGGCGTGCATGCATGCCAGGCCCCTCGCGATGTAAAGGGCACATAGTAACCACCGACGAATGTCCGTCCAAGGTTGCGGTAGTCGTAATGCGCGGTCGAGAGTTGCAGTTGGGTGGTATTCGAGCAGGTGGAGTGATTGGCCTGGAGGAGAAGCTAGTGGTGAAGCCATAGTATGCTCAGTAGAAGTGCGCCCTTATCGAATCCTCAGATAGTATTGAACAGTGGATCGGAGTTGGCTCTATTGCTAAGCTGGAACAAGACGGGTAGAGTTGAACGATTCAAGGTCAAGCCTTTGGTGAAGAACAAGGAAACGGGATCTCCCTGTGCGCGAAATGAAGTCTGCGCATTGGAAAGGACACGTATTGATGCGCGAGATCGTCTGACCGATTTGGCTACATGATGGAAGCCGACGAGCAAAAGCTGGATCGTGTCGAGTTATAAACACTGTGAATGATGTGATGGCGTTGACATTTCGTTCTGGAAGAAAAGTGTGACCGATCGAGATGCCTCCGCGTCCCCAATTGAGAGCTGACACACACCAACCCTTCTCCACGGGTTGGCCAGAATTGACGGCGCACAGACCGCCTCAATATGTGATTTTAGAGTAATGTACAGATATCACCACAAAGCGCTTTGAATTCGCACTTGAGGCTGCTCAATAATTGATCTACAGCGCTGGGCATCTCCCTCATGCGGTCACGAATTTGTTTAAGTGTAATACGGTCCCATTCTGCCTGAATATCTGCCTTGAATTGGGCCACCGTTGTCCACTTTCTACCAACCAATCTACCCTTCATGATGTTCCAACAAGCTTCTATAGGGTTCAAATCTAGTGACTCTGGAGGGTGGGTGAGTAATAAGAGATCTGCTTCGCGTTTAAGGAGGGCTGGAGGTGAGTTTAGTGAGTTGATTCCGTGCGATGGATCGCCATCCTCCTGTAGCCAGTATCTGCACTTGTGCTTTGCCTCCAAGTCCTGTATAGCCTTAATATGTTGTGGCAGTATCTTTTCAGCGTAAAAGACATGCGACATGCAGTTTCCTTTTGGTGTAGCATCCTGTTTTGCCTTCCAGTCATCGTAGACCTTGCAGCCCTCTGCAAAGGCAGTATCCAGCTCGTACTTGAGTTGCTTAGGCTGGGTAGGAGCCCGCTGCTTCTCTGAGGGCTCAACAGGATCTTTGTAGAATATGAGGCTACCTTTGTGGTTGTAGTTGACTCCGCCGGCGACGTGGATTGTGATGTCTAAACCTGTGCCTTTTGACTCATTTATAGACTTTTCTTGCCCGGGTTTACGTAGCTCGTACTCGGGATCTTCCATCAGCTGCTTTGACTGGAAGTGAGCCTCGTCTGTGAACCAAATGCGAGACCAAAAGCCTGAAATCGTGGCGGTGAGGTGTTCTTGGCCGTACTGACGGCGGAGGGCTTGATTCTTTTTGCTAATTCTCTTTGAAACTTCTTTCTGAATCGTTTGGCTCCTATCTGATTGGCGTGGCGACGTAAAGTTCGTGGTGCGGCTTCCAAATTGAGTTCTTCGACTTGATCTCGGTAGCCCATCTCGTGTGTTGGGTCATCTTGGTCAATTATCTTCTCTAAATCAGAGGCAGATACCAATCTTTTTCTTCCTAAGATAGAAATCCTCTTTCTTGTTGTTCTAAGCGCTTTATTGCCCCAATCTTCTCGGTTTTTCCGCCATCTATGGCCGGTGGGAGTTGGGATGTTGATTCCAGGAAGGTGGCAAATAGATCTAAAGCTAGAGGAGGGACTAGCGGAGTCAAGGGCTTGAAAAAATCGATTTCGCTTCACGGTATCATATTCTCGACGATCAGTCTTTGGTAGCTTCTTTTTCGGCGTTGTGGGAGCCATAATGTGGTGGTTTACATGGAATCTACGTGTTGTTTTAGAGATCGGATGAAGGTCAGGGGTCTATGCGCCGTCAATTCCGGCCAACCCGTGCTCCTCTCTTTCATCAACCACCATCAACTCTCGACTCAGGTCATCGTGGAAGACCTATTGCATAAACATAAAGACGTCTAAGCCATCATACTCGCGCATCTGGCCTCAATTACCATTGAGCCAGTCGCTTTTCCCGTCTCCGCCGTTGTGGCATTTGTTACCCTGATAGCCTTGGAACCTGACATCGTCATCGCCGTTGCAGTAAAAGAGAGACCAGTGCTCGTGGTTCAGATCCTTGGACTGTCCTGCGTCTTCCAATGCTTTGTCGATCTGCTTGATGTAGTTGCCTGTCAACGAAAGTCGTTAATTATCTACACAGGCGAATTCTGCTTGCCCTGCTCCGCTGACCTTTCTTTAACAGCCCATCACCGCAATAGTGAAGACCGTGCTTGCAGTTGTCTGCAGCCGTGATTTGAAAGAGGAGGGCAGTAGCTACCACAAGGATGGTGGTGGGTTTGTGCATGTTGCTATCAGCTTGTACAGGAGAAATGTTATTGGTAGAAGCCGAAGTGTCGGAAGAAGTGATGTATTCTGATGCTAAGAATTGGTGAAGGCCGAAACCTTATAGAAATACGTCTGCCTTTGGCTCAAGTTTTTTGACACGATTCGATCCACTAGTTCCGTCTATCTTGGTCTTCGTGCCACAAAGTCGTATCTTGATACAGAAGGGACCGCTCGAGTAGCTTCTACAATGATACATATGTTCTTTCGACCAACACCTTGATCCCACCATCCAGAGATCACCATCCCCGATGCCCAGAATGGCATGAGATTCGTATTTTGACACTGGAAATACCGAAGCCATCCTGCCATCTTGTCGTCCTACCTCAAAGAAAAACGATTTCGCATTCACAACATAACTCACTCGTATAGCCATCATCTCATTTCTTCCTGAAGGCCACGACATATCAATAGTATTTGGATTACGCATCCTGTGTTCTGTTTTCGGGTCAGATGAAGTCCTAGTTATTACAATTCTCGATGGCTTCAGAAACTCAGCGCAGTTGCTCGCAGGAAAGAGGTGACGAAACAGAATCGTCTATTTTGGTCAGAAGATCATATTCCGATTGTAACCCGATTGTAGTGAAGCCTGTCAGCACTTTTACGCCAAACATGGTAAGACGATGGTGCCCCTCCAGTCACGAAGAATGCATTGTATCTTCCAGTAACAACGAGGTCAGCGCTAATTACGCATCGAGTAAACTACTTGTTCTGGGCAGAAGATTGCAGAGAATAGCGGAGCTGGAGACACAACCTATCTGAGAGCCAAGTGCTTATTCATTGTGTCCATTTTCAACGAGTTTCTGTCAGCTTGGTCACTCCTTCCCAACCAGTGACTCTTGTGTTAAACATCAGATCATTCATTGTCGAATTCCGCCATATAAACACCAGTGCCAATGAGTTTTTCTCTTCTCGTTCGTACCACGCCGTACAATCGCAAGTTGGCGGTTCCGTTGGTTGATGTCCTAGAAACATGATCTTTCACGTGCTGTATCAAACATCTAGTGGAGCCTTCTTAATTGGACAATGAACGTCCGCCGCGGTACTGTAGTGGGCTTGTCAGAGTCAAGTAGTATCGTACATGTATTGTGTTTCTGAGTCACGGCCTTGTCACCACGGTGGCTTGCTCAAGGTATCCATAATACCGATAAAAGCATGCACGCCCAACATACTGCCAGCCTTCTGCGTGCTTTGCCCACTCCCTTTTGCCCTTCAAGTCACACACAATTAGAACACGTTCGTAGACGAGGACATGAAGTCCAAAATCTCTGCGCCAAAGCAGGCCGAAGACTCCGACAGAGAGTCACCAGGAGGAAGAAGAGGCAGATGCTTGATCCGGCCTGGGTGGTGGTCATGCGAGGAGAGGTGCAGTAGGCACAGGTTTGCCGAGGACTTTAAACATGGCACGCGTCGGCCGGCCACGATAAAATGCTTGCCAGGTGAACGATGAGTTTTCAAGCTTCGCGATGCTGTTCACTGAGCACTCGTTCATGAGTGGTCAAAAGGAAAACCCAACTTTTTCATTTATGGTCTTGTCTGCGGACAGAAGATCGAAGAGGATTTTGTGATGCGTGACTTGGTGTTGCTCGAAGTAGTCGTCAAGGCTGGGCGGCCTCCTTCTGGACGTCTTTTTGTTGACCTGTAATATGTCAGAGCCTATAGGACGTATAGAGGATAGAGTCGCATGCCTTTTGTCTACGCGGTAGATTGACTTGTTCGATTGAGTCGACGAGAAATGACAGAAACCAAGCATATCATCCTCCTGCCTCAAGGTTCAACGCATCATCTCCCTGGCTACAGGATCGCAGAACAAGGAGATTCATGAAGTACACTCAACCTCATCATAGGCACATCAGATCACAAAAGAGAAGGTACGATGGTGGCAAGCGAAGGCGGCTGAAGATGTAGGAATGGGTGAAGACCAAAGCAGGCATCACGTTTGGGCTGCCATGGGTCGACCAAGTAGAGTGCGTTCTTTTCGCTAGCGAGCCTCGAGTGCTTTCATTTTTCGCTAGTTTGCTGATGCCTCCTGCCTACAAGAATAGACTATATCAGACAGTAGCTACATGACTATCAAAGATGGCAAAGACCACCCATCAACGCTCCAGATCCAGTCGCGATGATTGCGCCATATTCAACCCTCATCCTCAAAGCCCTCGCCACCGCCAGCTTCCTCATCGTATTCCTCCTCGTCGCTACCACTTTCTTCACTTCCATCATCGGCTCCATCCTCATCAACGTAGTCCTCCTCTTCCTCATCCTC
Organism: Venturia oleaginea; assembly: GCA_013176395.1. NCBI lineage: Eukaryota > Fungi > Ascomycota > Dothideomycetes > Venturiales > Venturiaceae > Venturia > Venturia oleaginea. The sequence goes on along the minus strand of JABMLP010000004.1, from coordinate 1,940,884 downwards.
AGCATCCTGCAATGCCCGCTCCGCTTTCTGCAATTCCGTCTCTTCATCGTCTTCGTCTTGTTCTATGCCCTCCATCTCAGCGGCCGTCGTAGGCGCACCATTCGTAGCCTTCTTGACTTTTGCATCATTGACACCGTACTTCTTTGCTCTCCTCGCGCTTGCCAGAGATGCATCATTGAGACCATGTCGTTTGATATATGCATCTATGCCTGCAAAGTCCAGTTGGTCCAGCATCGAAAACTCGATTTCTTCTTCAGCAGATTCGGCACCTGCTGTAGCTTGTACGTTGAGGTTGAATGTACGTTGTAGGACGGAGGTATACGATATGGAGGTTATGGAGGAAAATGGGAGGAATAGAAGTGGTTTTTTAAAGCCCCAGAGGATGCCTGGCGGGAGGAAGAAAAGGTAACCTAGGCATGTCCTGATTAGCCGTCGTATCTCGACAAGTTTTGGGCATTTACATACCATCTTTGGCACCTCTATGCGCCTTGACATGAAACGCCTTCTCCTCTTTTCGATGTGACTGCACAATTGCGCTTGCAAATTCTTCCTCGTCAGGAAAGACCACTTTCTTGCTGAACGATTTCAACTCCTTGTTCAGCAAATTCGCAGTATATGCCGGCTCCTCGTTCGCGCCCGCGTCTAATTCTTTCCTTGAAGGCTCAAAAACAGTCCATATTATTGGCTCGGTCGTTGAGGATGTAGGTACAATGACAAAGCTGTGCTGTTGTTTCGTTTTCTCAGGAACTGGGAGGCAGAGAATTTGGTCTAGAAGACAGTTGTTAGCTTAGTAAATTCCTTGGATCTCCTGCTCTCCTTCGAGATTACCAAGGTAATGCGCGTTTGATGTTTATCCTTCGTATTGCGAGATTTGCTTCGAGAGAGAAATACGAGAGCATCTCTCTGCCAGCAAGGATTATAGACATACCAACATCTCTCCACCCACACCCAAACTCGATGCCTCCATCTGCACCCAAAGCCCTTGCTCCTCCCTGTGCCCCTGATACCCACTCCAACTTCAATTTCTTCCGTTGTGGTATCGAGAACGACACATCTCCTACCACATGATCCGCTTGCTTCGATTGGTCTGCCCATCCCTGAGCGTTCGAAGACCCAGTGGTAGCACTCCCGTCGTCTAATTTCCGCCTTTTCGATTGCGGAACAGCCAAAGTTTGCGTAGCTGATTGTCGGAGCGTGCCATTCGAGGTAAAAGTTTTGCGAAGAGAGGTCACATAGTCTGACAGGTCGCATACGAGCGTGGGGTCTGAAAATCAGTTTTAGTGTTCATTCCTCAAAGGCAGATCTCGCCCCATTTCCGCACGTCTAATACATTTTTGATTGAAATGTATGCAGTCGGAAATCGTGAAGAAACATACCTTGACTTCCCAGAACTTTCAACTTCGCAACCAAGGTTGTCGAGGCATCGTGGAATGTCTCTTCGATAGTCTTCATGACCATATCTTCACCTGAAGATTTGGTCTCGATAGGAGGAGGTTTCTGTTGTATTGGCGCGTTGAAAGGCGTGAACGACATGTCAAATGCTAGGAGCAGGTAGCTCGCGTGTGTACTGGGCCGTGTAGAAGTGTAGAGGTTGCGGACCTTTCTGTTTGTTACAGGAGATTGGAAGGCAAGCAGTTCGTATAAGTCGAGGCTCAAGAATTAAACAGTTCTAAATTGTTTGCAAAAAGTTGAATTGCGATGATGTCGACGCGTCTTGAGGCGGAGTAGAATAAGCGGAGGTGCGCCTTTTTGCCCGCAGCGAACCTCACTCCTTCACCTTTTTTTGGTATTCGCCTATTCTATCTCATTTCGAGGCTTTTTAAGGCCAGGAGCTATACCGCTGATCAGATCTTGTATCTCTTGATTTGCTTGATGGGAACAATGGAATCAGAGAGTAGAAGAGACTACAAATTGATGAAAACCTCTTCCGTCAACTTTCTGTAATCAGTCTCGGAGGGGGATTACTCCCGAGGTGTTAGATTTAGGGATATCGATCTTGATTTGAACAATTGCTATCAAATCTAAGAATCCAGAGACCAAGAAAGAAGAGCCTCGAAGACGTCAGCAAAGCAGCGACTCAAATGGAGAGACGAAAAGCAGCGCCGAGAAGTACCGATTTCATTCTGATCGGTCTCTGTCATACTTGTAGCTGAGCTATACAGCTCCGCCAGTATTTTATTGATTTTTCAAGATTCCCGGCCATCTGAAACTGGAATTTCTCCAGAAGATTATCAACATCCATCTTTTTTAGCACATCTGAATTCAGATTCCTGCACCGACACGCCAAACCTCCTTATCCGCCTGAATATCCTCCGCCTTGATGGCATTCGCCTTGAGCATCTCAAATGCGGCTTCGGCCAGGTACCCATCCACGTAGAAGCTACCATGTTCGTGTCCTGCACAACGAATTTCGATTCCACCGACGACTTTTGGGACTGAGGAAGGAGCGACTAAGGCCGATTCCAGAGATGTACGAGAGACGACTTTGGCGGGGACGACCGGGGCAGGAGCGACTTTTGCGGGAGCAGCCGTGGCAGCGACTGGTCGACCGATGTTGGCGGAAGGACTGGCCGAGATCGAGGACTCTGGCTGTATGGAGCGGCCTGGTGGCTTCCTTGGACGCTCCCTGAACACGGTAGGAGCCATAGCTTCCATTCTGGTGACCTTGAGGACGGTAGGAGCGACATCGGCTTGAGCGCGGCGATTGGGGACTGCCTGGGCCCTGGTATTGGACCATCCGGTCACTGTGAAAAACATCAGTATATGTTCAAAAGACCAACATCGATACATTTTTGGAAAGGTTTCAATTCAAAATTTACACAAATTTATCGATATCGATCTCGAGTGGAGGTATCGAATTCACCTACTGCTAGTGGCGAGGCCATTACCGGTGTCTGAAGCATGTGGTGCCCATTTGGAGACCATTAAGCCGCCCTCGTTTGATTGAAGTATTGGCGTCGGGGTAGGTGTAGGACGCGCGACAGGCTCTGTATATGATGTTAATGGGGTGTACAGTGAGTGAAGGGTCCCTGGGAGTAGGGTGATTTACTGGGGGCTGGTTTTGCCATGTAGAGAGGCTTTTCAGCAGTACGACGGGCACGCGGCTTCTCTTCAGGAGTGACTCTCAGTTTTACCGGCTGAGTTGGGCGCTGTGAGAGTGGAGGATTGGTATGGGTGGCCGTTGGAGGTCCACGAGCTGCCAGACTGCGGCGGTGAGACTGTCCGCGACATATGCCTTCAATAGCGTCTGCCTGGATGTCATCGTGAGGTCTGAAGTTCTGCCATCCAACAAGTGCTGGATTGCGAGCGGCCTCACTTGAGAGGTAGTTCTCAATGACTGTCAAAGACGGGCGGCGAATACCCGGCTTCTCGTCCATGCGGCGATCGTTCTGATTGACCAGGAGGTCGGAAAATGCAGCAGATTGAGAATCCATGATGCTTGAGTGGATTTAGACGTGTTTCGGCATGTTTGTTGGGGGAATAGAAGAGATGAAGGCAATGTGCACGCGCTCGGACCCGTACCCACGTGACGTCAGCCTGGTCAGTCCAGACTCTCTTTCTGTTTGATAACGCTCGATTCGAGATCGATATCGATAAACTTCTGGCGAGATTCCTCATCAGGATTGCCTGAAAATTATTGATATTGATCTGGTCTGAAGGAATGCTTTGCAAATGCTAAATTGCTAACGAGGGAGACTGGAATCGCCCTCCAGGTCCCCTGTGCGCCTCAACCATAATCGTCCTGCTTTAGGAATGCTACATTGCAACATTAGCGATGCTCTTTGTTCTCTCATTATACATTGCACGATGCCAATGTGGATAGGGATACAGCTTGTTCAAGCTACAGGATAACCTTCACGCTGTTCTAGATCTTTATTGAGGATTGACCAGCAATTGTCCAGCCTTGCGCTTTTTGCGTTGCCTATTAAGCCAGGCCGAGTTTTCTTTGCTTTACTTATTATACTTACAGATGACTGTCCCTGATTTGTCATGTTCGCTTCTGGAATATTCCTGCTTGAAATTGTCAGAAATTTGTCATGTCGAATTGTAATTACGTTGACAGACAAGACTCATAATGGAGAGGCCAGCATTGGTGTGCTATTCCTGCTTCAGTTTGCTAAGACAATGAAAGTTGGTATGAAAACCATCGATTTTCTTTCACTGAATTGCATCGTCTTTGAAAGAGGGTGCTCAAGTCACAGTCTCTAGTGTATATTCGAGACATCGTCAAGTGTTCAAGATTAGGCTATGTCAAGTGGGGGCCTTCAGATCAAGACTGCCAAAACCCAGCTTCTTATATTCAATTTTTGAGTTTGATGGGTTTTCAGTCAGGCACTCTTTTCACCATCCATCTCTCTTTCTCTCTCTTTCCATGTATCCCGGAAGCAAAGAGGCCTGGTGGGTTTCTAGGTCTTTCATATCCAGTAGTGCAAGCTAGTATTCGACAAGGCGGCTGAACCCTTGTCTTTCATGCGTTCTATTAGATTTCCCTCTCAAGAGAGCAAAAAAGTGTCTTATCCTCAGCTTCAATCGCATCGACACTCTTCAAAGGAACGTTCTTGTTCAACACAAGCTCATTTACAAGAACCTTTCTCAGCTCACCAGTAATGATTTCTGACTTCAAGTGGGATAGCAAGGGGCCTGTCACGTAAGATGTGAGAAATAAAACACAAAACCGGAGAGCGCGTCTTTGGACACCTAGAAAATATGCTGTTCAGCCACTCTAGTTCTCAACAGAGTTGCAAAACTTGCCCAGCCACCATCTCCCCTCTTGCAAAGTTTGAATACCCGCAGTCATCCACTCAGGCTCATGTTGGCCGCAGAGTCCGGTAGCTCAAAAAATGTTGATTCGTTTTAAGGCACAAGAATTCTGGAGGTATGAATGAGATTACTACCACGTAGCAGACTGATTCCTGCGTTTCAACTGTATTAACATGTTGACGGCTCATTCTGAATGTCATGTCGCAATGCTTCGGTGGATAGCCAGATAAAAGTAGGTATGCACAGGCACGATGAAGTTCAGAAAAGCCCTGTGGGGGCGCGCATAGTACTTCTACCTCGTACCGTGATTGGAAGACACCTTTGACTTTGGATGCACCAAGATTACCACCTGTTGTTTACTGTCCAGAATCGTTAGAACATGGCTTGATCTGTAGAGCAGTTCCAAACTTGTCCTCGTGTACAGTACATTTCCTCGGGTACAGTACAATAGGCATAGGGTTTGGAATCAACCCGAGCCCCGAGTATTCTATTGATAGTTCCGCAAATCCCTGAGCAGCTCCAAACAGGGGTCTGCCTCCAATCCAAAAAGTTACACGACCTGAGGTCACATCCATACAAAACACAGGCTGCCATCGCTCCTACATCTACAATCCTCCCCAGACACCACTCAAAAGACCATGATAAGCAGCCAATGGCAAAGTCCAGACCGGCTGCTGAAGCAGCCAAGAATTCCATCGCAAACGAAGAAACACACTCCCTCCTCTCCTCGGACTCGGACGACCTCGTAATCCTCCCTCGCCCAACTCCGACTCCTTCGCCAGGTCACAGTGCCTCTCCCGGCCCTATACCGCTTTCCAGTCTCGCTCCTAGGAGACAGAGTAGTTTTGCCCAACCGAGACCTGATGGCGCGCCGAGGACGCCTAATCGAGTGCAATTCGATGATGCGCCGGCAGTCCATACACTCACGCCGCGGAATAGCACAAGTTGGATCGAGGAAGAGGATTTCTTAGGTAGAAGAGATGATAATGAGGAGGGGGAGGGAGTGAGGCTGTTGAGAGACATGGAGCCTGGAGCTGTCACTTTTGCGAGCGCAGACGTTGGATTTAGTCCTGAGCTTCTTCTAGAGAGCGCGAGGCCGAAGAGTGGGATGAGAAGCGCCTTCATGAATATGGCTAACAGTATTATGTGAGTTCTACTTAGCCTACATCAGGAGCAGCGGGGATTTGGACCGCAGTTGGGAAGTGGAATAAGTACTGACGGTCAATCAGTGGTGCTGGCATCATTGGGCAGCCATATGCCTTTCGCCAGGCAGGACTCTTCATGGGCGTCTTTCTGCTGATCTCCTTGACCTTCACAGTCGATTGGACGATTCAACTTATCGTGGTCAATTCGAAAATGAGTGGGACGGATTCTTTCCAGGGAACTGTTCAGCATTGTTTCGGAAAAGCTGGATTGATCGCGATTTCGATCGCACAGTGGGCATTGTAAGTCTGCTCCATGTCCCTATGCCTCCAAAAATTTCTTAGGACGTCATACTGATTTCGGTGGTTGATACAGTGCCTTTGGGGGCATGCTAGCGTTTTGCATCATAATCGGCGACACAATTCCTACTGTGTTTCGTGCCATCTTTCCTTCTCTGGAGGATACCAAGTTCCTTTGGCTTCTCACAGATCGGCGCACCATCATCATTATATTCGTCCTCGGCATCTCATTTCCATTGAGCATGTACCGCGACATTGCTAAGCTCGCCAAAGCCTCGGCATTGGCCCTCATCAGCATGCTGATCATCATCGTTACTGTTGTCACCCAGGGCGTCTTCGTCCCTTCCGAGCTCAAGGGACAGTTGAAGGGAAGTCTGATAATCAACAAGGGTATCACGGAAGCCATTGGCGTCATTTCGTTCGCCTTTGTGTGCCACCATAATTCGCTATTGATTTACGGCTCGTTGCGGAAACCGACTCTTGATAGATTCGCGAAGGTAACACATTACTCAACTGGCATCAGTTGTGTTGCTTGCTTAATTCTGGCGCTGGCGGGATATCTCACGTTTGGGGATAAGACTGATGGTAATGTTCTCAACAATTTCCCGGACGATAATATCGTGGTCAACATTGCAAGGCTGTAAGTCTGATTGCGCCCTTCATTTTACACGCCTTTCCTCGAAAGGAAAGAAAAGCTCACATGATGATAGTTGTTTCGGCCTCAACATGCTCACAACCCTCCCATTGGAATGCTTCGTTTGCAGAGAAGTCATGTTCACTTATTTCTACCCATCAGAAGCTCATCAGCAGACCCGTCACGTCGCCACCACCTCGGTGCTCGTCGTCTCAGCCATGGCTTTCTCCCTCTTTACATGCGATCTTGGTATCGTTTTCGAACTTGTGGGCGCGACATCCGCCTGTGCCCTGGCATATATTCTTCCACCTCTATGCTACATAAAGCTCAGCACACGCAGTTGGAAGTCGTATGCGGCAGCTGGTTGCGTCGTCTTTGGAGTGGCAGTAATGTGCATCACGATTTTCGGCGCGGTATTAAAGATGATTGATGGGAGTGGGACGAGTAAGAAATGTGGATGAAGAAAATCAGGAGAACGAAGAAAGATGTCTAAGATTTTGTAAAGATACGTGCAAAGAAGCATGGCAGCGTGGCGTCAATTTGTGCATGGGATGACGTATTTGAGCGGCATTCTAGTCAGGTATGTTCTTGGTCATGTGTTGTTGTGTGAGAACGATTTCGGTGCTGACTTCTTGACAGGTGTTGGGATAGGTATGTATGATTGATGGGGTAATTAGACGAGATCCTCTCGCCAAAGTCTGAGATGTAGATGTTGAATGGACCTTTGATGGATACGGGAATGTATACTGGATACGATAAGAGTACCGGCTTCAATCCGAAAGTGCACCATCGAATCTACATCCGCGCAGAAACCGTTCAGTTCCTTTGAGGAATATTACAACACTTTGTAGTCGACTGCTCAGCTTGGCAATTTAGCGAGTCTTGACGCCGTCCAGGTAAACGTAGTCGAAGTAGATTGCGTCTAATTCGTTGATATAAGATTAGGTCTGGTTGGTTGAAACAGCGTAATCAAGGAGTATAGGCCCATTTCCCGTGCTTTGTTTTTTACATCAATCCACGAACTTGGAACATGCCGTCTTTGAGGTTCAGTAGATGCGGTGGTTTGATTCATGGAGAGGGTCGTCCAGAGCGATGGCTGCGTTCTTGGTACAAGAATGAATGATTTTTTTAGCCATCTCGAGGCGCCTTTCAGCGAGCAAACTGCCTGCTCGCCGAGGGTAGGATTTCGACCAAGAGTGTCAAAAGATGGAAAACGTTGCTGAATAACATTGATTCCAATATGCAGGCAGCTCCCGCATTCAAGGACAACATTTGTGGCCAGTCGGACTTCCTCCTGTATCCACAGTCGATCAAACCAGGGACGAAAACAGAGTCTAAGAATCGCTGTACAATCGGATACAGTATAGGAAGATCAATGCACCTTCCCAGTCAACGAAGCAAGACAGTGATAAGGCCGACCTGCCCAAGACGTGCAGTAGAGGAAGTGTGCTATTACCATAGACATTTCTACTCACAAGAAGGCGATATGATATTTCCCCCATCAACATCCCCAAATTCCAATATGCCACAAGAAGACAACCAGGAAAGGAAATATTGAAGGAGAAATTAGACAGTTCCAGATGTCCCTCACATCCGTCCTATCTCAAATCCCAACTCCACCCTCTCGGTAGGGACAGAGAAATATATCTCATGCAAAAAAGGGAGCCTGCAACGCCGCAAACAACGCCGCCAGTTTCGTCCCATCAAAATCGTGTGGCCTCACTCCTTGTCCGATGCCTCGCTCGTACACATGCAAATAATCCAAACAACGAAGCTCAAATATGTGCAGAGATACTAACCATTTCCAGGTTTCTCTTCGGTATCGATATGCCATACGACGTAGTTTGGCAGACCGTAGACTCCATATCCTGCGCGCTTGGCCATCTTTGCGAAGCCTTCTGTCTCGGCTTGATTCTCGAATGCATAGGCTGGGAAATTGATGCCTCGGGATCGATGTTAGCTTGGGGATCTTGAGTTTGCGGGCCCAGGCACGTACCAGAACGATGCACATCAGCTTTGACCATGATGTTGACTCCACCAATGCCATCGAGCTTGATCTCGTCATCCTTGTTGTCGCGCCAGTTGCCCATCCGTGCCATATACTTGCGGTTCGTCTTGTATTGTTTGTACCCTGCATGCTGAGTCAGTTACCTTCACTGTCATGCATAGCATTACTCGCATACCTTCAGCTAGAACGGTGTCTTTGTCCAATGAGGCGGCCAGCTTGAGACCTTCTTCTGATTCTTGCCACGAATTGTAATCGACTGCTCTGTGTTAGTAGAGGTCGCAACATCGTTCCTCGCAAGCAATTACTCACATCTGCCCTCAATGTCTCTCTTCTTGCCATTCTCTTCCTTGTACCTGTGGAACCAGATGTTAGGCACCAGAACGTCGCGATCGTGGGCAATAAAGTCCTCTATAATCTTCGAAGGGCTGTCTTGAATATCCACGTCTCTCCAGTAGACCCACGAGTGCTCTGGCTTGAGTGCAACAGAAAGAAGGTAATTCCTGGCCTTGCCCATCATCTTTCTTCGCGGTCCCTGAGCCTCGAAGCCGTGTCTGTCCTTGACATCCTGGCTCAAACTGGAACCAAAGTCCTTCTCGATGATCATTGCGCTGCGGAACGGCACATTGTCCTTCCGCCTTTGTATCCGATCCAGTTCAGTGGCAAGAACTCCAAGGGTGTCATCCGTAGAGTCCCCAACGAGAAATGCCAGGTCAATGAGTTCGTGGGGGTAAGTGAGCGACGATAGGAGGTCGAAATGTTGGAGGATATGAGCGGCAGCATCTTTGAGAGGGGTGACGATAAGAACGCGCTCTTTGTTGGCGACACCCTGAGGCGTCGACTTTATCGGATTTAGGTCCACGTGCTGAATGGTGGTCGAGTTGACGGCGACGGGTTGGTGGTGGTTGAAAACGACGGGTGTATTCAAATGGGCGTTCCATCTCGCGTGCTCATTCGGTGTCATCTCCATGGGCGGCTTTGTTGGCCCCCAGCAAACAAATCTAGTCACATCTGTTAAAGGTGCACAATGCCCAGCAGGACTCGAAGATTGCCTACCTCTGCATCTCCCCCGCGGTGCCTCGCAGTCCCCGCCATGTAAATATCGCGATTGTTGCTATTACCACCAACAGCAGTACCCGTGTGCGGAATATGAAACGAATTACTGATTGGTATGGTGGTAATCGTGCGCGGGCAGATTTCCACGTAACTCCGCCCTTTGGAAGAAGCATGGTGAATGGACACGCCGGCGGCGCTGGCCTGTGGGAGGGAGAAGCTCTAGAGAAGTGGTGGCAGATGGATTGGCGATGCTATCGTGTATGTCTTGGTGCGACGTATGGTTATCGAGGACGGGTGTTTGTTGTTTGTGCTGTCATACGGGAAGACGCTGACGGCAGCAGGAATCGTGGCTGATGCAGGCGATTGTCGCGACGGGGAACACGCTGAAGGCAAACAGCGAACGTGATTGTGATTGCAGTACTTGACCGAGACTGGTACTGGTGGTTGACCAACGGCCGCCGGGAGGAGCTTTAGGGGCTGAACGCTTGCGCTTAGGCAATGATCCCCCAGTCTGCTCTGATTCGCCCACACTTCCGCCACAGGATTGCTTCTTTTGTATACTTTTAATGGGAATACTCTTCCAGCGCTACTGATTGTTCCATACAAACAAAATCCATTTTGCTACGCTTCTTGCGGGGATGGCGGACCAAATGATTCTTGAGATATTAAAAAGCCTACACTAATTACTGCTGGTGACATGAACTTTACAGAAGACAATCATCATTAAACCGCCACCGAGGTTTTCATATCGACTCATACAATTTACGCCGCTGGGCCCCTACCGATCCACGCCCTGTAACTTCTAAACGGACCAACACGACGATCGATATTCCTATACTGCCTGAGGGGAGCCAAACCCTGTTGGTTGGTAGTGAAGTACAACCATCCATCATGAATCGCAGCAGTGTCAGCAGCCTGCGCCTGCGCCGTCCTTAAGAACGTCTTAAATATCAAATTTTGGGTGGGAACGAGCCCTGTTCCCCCAGGGGCAATACCATTGATTTCATCCGTCATCTCGGATTGAAGCGTATCGATGTAGAGGATTGCGTTTTGCTCGCTGGCCATCATATAGATGCGACCTCGGCTTTGGAGAAGTTTTGTTAGTGAAGAATGCAGAGAAAAGTAGCGAGGTGGCTTACTCATCGGCTGTGTATCCTGCGCCTTCGGATGGGAACGTTCCTGGTACGGCAACTTGAGCACCTAGCTCCGCATCGGTCAAGTTGGAGATTAATGCTTGCTGGGAGACAAAGTGATATCGGTGGCTGGACTTGATACCCCAGTAGCAATTCCCGTTTGCGAGGGCAATTCCATTAGTTCTAAGATGTTGGTTAATTCCATTTCTCGTGTCAATTCTCGGTGGCATACTGACCCCGATGACATGTAAGATGGCGTGGTTCCGTTCCAGTTTCGGATTGGCTCGCCATTGTACATGGACGTGAATTGAAAATCAGGTCTAGTGTACGTTGTGTTGTACAAGTGGCGTATGAAGGTTCCTGCTTTCAAATCGAGCGTTGTGATGGAGCCCAAGTTAGAGTCTTCGGTGATGAAGGCATAACCAAGAGTGTTGTTGACCTTGATGTCATTAAGCTGAAGCTTTGCATTGTATTGCGAAGTTGGGTAGATGTAGGTGCGAATTGGCTGGGCAGTGGTGATATTGAAAGATATGATCTTCGGACCTCCTGCCAGCGGGAAGGAGCTGCGATGTTCAGATCAGCTTGATTTCCGACGTCGATCAGAACCCACTTACGCTCCGTTTGGAACACCAGAGTCAATAACCCAGAAGACGCCTTCTGCGTCAAGAACCACATTCTGAACATTGACGAAGCACGTCGAGACATCCTGATCTGCTGCGCAGTTCTGCCATGCTTCGGAAGGCCATGGTACCTCGCTCGTAAAATTGACCTTCTTGGTCAACGTCCACTTCTGCACTTCCATGTTACGGGCATAGGTAAAGTAGATATCGCCATTTGGCGCCAGCCCCAATCCCGTAGGCGCAATCGCGCTTTCATAAACAACCTCGAGCCGCGGCCCACGGATATCGAAATCTCCTGGGCAATAACCAATTGGAGTGGTGTTGGTCCGTAGTTGCGAGCCTGCTGCAGGACAAGCCTGGTCTGGAAAGACACCTAACGTGGTCGCGCAAGCTGTAGCGGCAAATGCCAATAGAAATCGGGCCATACTGAAATGCGATTGGGAGGTCAGAATAAGTATCATTTAGAGTGGGCATGAGCGACTCAGCATTTAAGGAACGAGATGAAGTCCGCAATCTCTAATGGTGGAGACGTTGGTAGGCCATGGCTTCGGACCGTTTAGATCCACAAGAGCAGGCTTCCTCTAAGGGTCGAATCAACTTTTGTCCTATCCCTGGTGAATTTCCTATGCAAAATTCGAAGACTGGAAAGGCTCGAGTCTGAGTTCGTTCAATATCTCCGATTGAATAGCGAGAATGGCGAGATTCTGGTGCTTTCGTTAGCGAGGCTTTACTAAACATGAGCAGAGCAATGTTGGTAGGAGCAACAAGATTTTGCTTTTAGATGCAAACCCCAAGAGCACGCAGCGATACTCGTTCCCGCCTCGAGCCGTCGTATCTCGCGCCTCCTGGGACCAAGAGCTGGTTCATACTGGCCTAGTACTTGGCAAGCAAACAGCAAGATAGCAATCTAGGAGAAAACATCCCATTTCCAATCTTGTTGCGGACCTCGACGAAAATTTGTCGGCGATTTCTAGGATTCAATCGACGGTATTTGCAACGAGAACCAACGGTGTTTCCATGGCTGATCCTACGTGCGTGTTTCCATAGTTTCTCGAGAACTATCTTGGCCTCGCTTGGCCTGGCTTGGCCTGGCTTGGTTTATTTATTTTGGTAGCTTTGACGGATTTTGACATTGTAAAAGTATGGAAGGCGGATCTTCGGAAAAATATCCGCTGTTACGCAGAGGCTATGGCTCAATATAATCTAGCTGGATTTGGCTAATCCGTACAGTAGGGTTCAAGTGGTCCGGGGCGACAATACCGTATCAAACAAGTGAAGCGAAGCTTGCAAGATATAAGAGTCGTGAATTGTGCTGAGTAACTAAAAGCAATAGTGAAGTAACTAGAAAGTGAAGATACGAGATACTGAGGGAGCAGAGTCTCGTCCATAATATAGGAAATCCTCCCACAAGGCTCGAAGCCTAATGCATGAGCCAGATGGCTCATGGCTCAGAGGTTGACTCCTGAGCTGACCTGCTCATGGCTCATGACCTGAGCCTTGAGCCAGCACGTGATCCCTAGGATCCTGTGCGACATTCAACCAATCATAAAGACATAGACTAGTGCACATTTGAAAGCATACAAGTGTAGTCAAATGCGACCGAATACCATTGAATACGTGTCCACGTGACAGTATCCGTAACATCCGCCCTCTTATCCCGATTAGACAAAATTAATAAGGGCGAGCCGGCCACACCACCGAGCCGGCCACTTTTCCTAGGCACAGCCCTTATCCTCTTCAACACGCAATGTCTCGACAACGCAACGCGATAGCCGTTCAAGAAGAAGGCAGAATTGATCTCGCTCTTCAGGCCTATACCTCTGGCAAATTTTAAAGCCTACGGCGCGCTGCTGCAGCCTTAAACATCACACACCAAAGGTCCTCCAGCCGCTTGATGTGGTCTGCTTCTCGCCGTTGAAGTGCAAGTACTCTCAACGAGTTCAAGACTTGGCACGCCGACGCGTCTACCATATCAACAAAGAAGGCTTCCTCCCGACCTTCAAAGACGCGTTTTTCGACGTGTTTACAGAAGAGAACTGTCGAAAGGCTTTTGAGATGGTAGGGCTAGTCCCTATTAACGCGGAGGTGGTATTGGATCGCCTTGAAGTACGGCTACGTACCCCACCAGCACCCCACCGCAGGAGACGCCGTGGCAGTCGAAGACTCGAAGCAATATTCAAGAATTTGGATCTCAATTAAAGCTTGTACGCGAATCTTTCACACGGTCACCAGTTACTGCGCAGATTGGCTTCTCTCAGCTTGTCAAGGGCGCTGAATTGATGCTGCACCAGAACGCTCTACTTATTGCACGAAACCACGAGCTTGAAGAGCAATTGGCAGAAATGACGAAGCGAAAATCGCGTAAAAGGAAGCGGATCCAGCAAGGTGGTACTGTAGAGTATGGGACTGCAGCAGCGCGGGTAGCTGCTGAGGCGTCTGTTGCGCCTCAGGGATCAAAGAATACTCGTAGTAGTGGTGATCAAGAAACAGCCCGACCAACTCAAAGGCGCTGTGGGAACTGCGGCGCGACTGGGCACAATACGCGAACGTGTAAAAAGGATATCGAGATATCTTCTGAATCAGATAGTAGCACGACGGACTTGGAATCTATTGTTGATAGCGATAAAATTGAAGAGTCGTAACATGAGTTGGTCGTGCCAAGGAAAAGTGGCCGGCTCGGTGGTGGAATACGTTATAGTAGTACTAGTATTTGCTCATTTGGAATATAAGTGTTACGGATACTGTCACGTAGACAGTTATTCAATTGTATTCGGTCGTATCTGATTGCGTTGATGTGCATTCAGATCTTTACTATCCTGTTTCCTTATGATTGGATAAAAGTTAGACAAGGATCCTATGGATCACATGATTGCTCATTACCCGGCGAGGTGAGCGTTCGATCACCTCGAGGTTGGGTGAGCGTTGATCACCTTGATCACTTTCGATCAAGGTGGGCGTAGAATTTCTTAGGAGAAGGATTCTCTGTATAACGGACGAGTCTTGACTCCCTTCAAGTCTCGTAGTTCTACTCTCTAGTTTACTTTCATAGTACTCTTTCGTTACTTCGCTATTGCTTCATTTATTTTAGCACAATTCACGACTCTTATATTTTACAAACCTCGTGTGACGGCACGGCACGTGACCTGTGGATCACGTGCCGTGGCTCGTGCACTTTGTACTTAACGTAGTCTATAACGTAATTCACTAGCGAGCGGGTCACACCACCGAGCGGGCCACCGAATCGATCATCTCATCTTTGCAAGCTTACACCACCACAACGCCTTTATTAATCAAGACTATCTATTATACAGAAGATTATCGATATTTAGGGCAATCGCTCGCAGCATGGTCAAAGCCCTTACATACAAAACAACTAGGTAAACCAAAGCAATTCCCTTGACTTGCACTACTTGATGACGAGGCTGTTGCAACAACTGTTTGCTGTATAGGAGCAACACTTGCCTGTATAGGCTGCTGTACAGTATTCTCCATCAGGCCTTGTGCCTCTGCAACTGTAAGTGTTATTTTCTTTGAGATCTGCTTTTTTTTTGACTGCTCTCTTCCTCTTTTGCCTCTCATTCGCTGCTCTCAATTTCTCATTCTCATCTGCCAACAGTCGCTTCAATTGCTGTAACCCACTCCCGATCGCCTGGCTGTAATTGAGGTGGCTTGCCCCGTCGATCTGAGGTAGTAACGACGCGTGAGGTGCTTGCAATACCCATTGCAAAGCCAGTCTCATCGAAGTTATAGATATCCCCCTCTTGAATGCCGTATTTCTGAATTGTATTACTCACAAGCCGAAACCAGGCTCCGATAAGCTCTGGATCTTCGCATTGAGCACGCTGATAATCGTACTTGCGATTGAATCTCGATTGCAGGGTAGGCTGTCGCTTGATGAACCTGGCAGACCAGTTGATACCGATTGAGGCTGAGGGACCGACGCGTTGTTGAAGCAGTAATTTCGCCGCATTCTGTACTGCACAGACTCGAGCAGGATAGCCTCGATTATCCATTGAGATAATCCATTGAGTTAAGACTTCTTCCTCTGTGGGAGTAAGTTTGTGGCTGTTTGCGCGCGTTTCGACGCGTGCAACGCGTCCAGAGAGGCGATATTTGAGGGTACTGTATGGTACATTATAAGCTAATGCAGCTTGGCAAATAGTTGTGATTTGGCCTTTTTGATAGGTTTGAAGAGCAAGAAGTAATCGGCCTTCTTGCTGGGCTTTAGTGTAGAGGCTTGCAAAGATGAAATGATCGATTCGGTAGCCCGCTCGGTGGTGTGGCCCGCTCGGTGGTGTGGCCCGCTCGGTGGTGTGGCCCGCTCGCTAGTGAATTACGTTAGGCCTATGCGCCATATATGCCTGTGCGCCAACCCTACCAAACGCGGACTATGGCAAGCCTTTTAGCTAGTCAACATGGCCAACTCGTCTCTACAGGCCAATGCTGGGTACGCAACTTTATTAACCGCCACGACGTACTAAAATCGAAGTACAACCGCAAGTACGACTACCAGCGAGCAAAATGCGAAGACCTAGACCTAATTCGAGCCTGGTTTGAACGCGTACGACGTACACAAGCTGAGCATGGCATCCTCGATGACGATATCTACAATTTTGACGAGACTGGTTTTCAGATGGGGGTAATTTCAACTGCAAAGGTTGTTACAGGAGCAGATAAGGCTGGGAGACCGAGGACAACGCAGCCAGGCAACCGTGAGTGGGTTACGGTTATTGAGGCTATTTGTGCGAAAGGGTTTCCAATCCCTCCGCTCGTTATTTTCTAGGCAGTAATGCACCAGGCAGCCTGGTATTCAGACGGGATCCTACCACCAGATTGGGCAATTGGCGTGAGCGAGAACGGCTGGACAACCAACGAGATAGGTCTCTGGTGGCTAGCAGAATACGCCTACTGAGGGGGTTGAAAATGTACCTGCTCAGGTACGGCAACGAGCACCACCAAAGTGCAGCGTATGCCAGTCGCTTGATCATAATGCTAGGACCTGCCCAGAGCGTCAAAGAACCAATTTAAATGTATATTACTGTTATAGATGGCGGTGTTGTTGAAACATATACGTTTTTTGTAAGAATACTCGGTGGGGTTGGCGCACAGGCAAATATGGCGCATAGGCCTATAGACTACGTTAGTCGGAGTTTTCTTAAGAAACTCTTACCTCTCTACCTTAGATCCTAAGTGTAATTCGGTGACATGTTCTGAAGTGCCTTGTGCCTTCGTATGGATATGCCGTGCCGTCACACCTCGCCCCGGATTATTTGAACCCCACTGTACGGATTAGCCAAATCCAGCTATATTACTTGAGTCATAGCCTCTGCGTAACAAGAAGTAAGTACTTTTTTATAGAAAAACCGTGCCCGAACGTACCGTAGTGGACTCTAAAAGTCTTAGAGATAGACCGCTTTATGTTTGGTAATAGTTTGGCTTTTTAAGGGGGTCTTTAGTAGAAATCTCTCAAGTTAAAACCTAAAGGTTATCAAATAGGTAAACGGTAAAATTCAGTCTGGAGGTATAATCTGATCGCAAAACGCCAAACGATCGCTAGTAAGCAAAATGCAGCATCTCAAACCAAAACCACATACATCGTAAATGCAGATCTAAACCAAAGTACCACCCCAAGACGGAACAAGATGCCACAAAAGGACATTGTTACACATAGCTCATGCACTCGTACCTTTGAAATCCCCAACTGCATCTTCTCCCCCTTCGTTTTCTTGAGTCTCCTTAGTTCGTTCAGGCAGAAGACTTATCATACTCTGATTATCGACATCACAATTCACAACTCGTAAACGTTGTCGCGGGACCGTGAACATGAGCTGAACAACTCTCGACTCAGCAGCACGCTCAACGTCCCAGTCGTCCTCATCCTCACCATGTTCGTCTTCAATAGCAATGCCCGTGGGTGGTGTTGATGAAATGGTAGCATTAACTGGTCTTGACGACCTGGGTATCGTCGTACTCTGGGCTCTCGGTCTCCTCGCCCTCTTTCCTGGGCTCGGTTGACTCCGCAGGGCAGATGTTAAAGGACCATGAGTTTCGGAATCCGATTTTTCATCATCGCTCCCCGTCAACCAATCTTTCTGTCCCTTCTTGCTCTTCCAGAAAGCAGCATCCGAGACAGCTCTCTTGACACCATCAGCAGGCACCGGACTCACGCTTCTAGCCCACTCGTCAACCTCAGGCTCATCCTTGTACCGCTCCTTTACAGGTGATGAAGTAGCAGAGATGGAATTCATGCTAGAAGTTCTTGCATGAGCCGCGTAAGCCCCTGAAATGACGCGGCGAACAGAGCCAACCCAGCCTGACCCTTTCTTACCACATTTGAGATTCGTGTTTATCTTAGTCTCGCTTTCTTCTATTGTGGGACTTGACGGAGGAGACTTGTACCTGCTCCGAGATTTCGGCATTGACGCGTTGATAGGTGGTGCTTGTCGTGTCGGACTAGGCAGAAGCAATTGACCTTCGTCTTGAAGACGAGAAAGAGTGGTTGGCGCCGCTGCGATAACACCATTTCCGTGCATGGTGCTTGGTCGAGGTGTCTGTGCAGTGGCTAGAGACACAGGACGGCGACGCTGTGACGGAAAGCTCATGCGTGCATCGCACGGTGATGTAATTGGTACTGGTGAGGTAGTAGTAAGAGTCGTGGCAGGTGCGCTACCAGTGAATGGGCTTGTCAAGCTGCTGATAATTGCTGCAGAGCGCATGGAGAGAGACCTGACGACACCACTAGTGCCGCCAGAACCAGACCGGTATGATTGACCCGAATGCGAGTGTTCCGAAAGCGTTGATCCAGTCCGTTCACTCTTTGATGGAGACTCTCGTCCCGCGATTGGCTTTTGTTGTTGTTGTTGTTGTTGTTGCTGTGAAGGACCAGGATCAATTAGTGCCTGGGCAGCTATCTCCCAGTCTTCCATCCAGCCTCGCACTTCTTCATCGCGTTGGCGACTTCTGTGGTTCGAGACTACACTATTCCCATCCATGCTCACGGGATTACTTCGTAACGGATCTGCGTCATTGAATGGATCAAGAGTTGGAGGGTTTCCTAGAAGTGCCGAAGCTTGAGCTTGCAGTTCTGTATCATCAGGAACTTGAGATTCAGGACGTTCCTCCAAGGCTGCGCGTTCAGCGATGGGTTCCATATTCCGACTGCCGTGTTTCTCGTATGGATAGGGCCTGCGTCCCGAGGCACTTCTCCTCAATCCACGAGTCGGACTTGGGATTTCGACGAGAAGACCAGTTCGTTCTGCCTCAACTGCGCCAGCAGTGCGCCATCCGTGTGCAAGCTCTCTTCCATATCCCGAATGGATCATTTCTTTTCTCGAGTCAGCACCATTGATATCCTTGCTCCGACTTCCCGCTGATGGAATACCCCAATCGTCTGGGCCGTACTGATACGAGGCGAAGGAGAGAGATTTGCTCTCGCGATCACGTGCATCTCTCCTGTTCTTGTGGCGTTTGATATACCAGAGATAGAAACCCAGGAACGCGGCTATGGCCACAGCACCGATGCCGAGTCCCACGCCTAAGCCTGCTTTTTGAGACGTCTTTGACAGAGCGCCAGAAGAAGACATGCCTTGTGAGGACGTCGAAGCAGGCGCAGTGTAATCCGTCATCCAAACATCCGAAGTGAAATTGTAGAAGTACGCATTTGCATTTGCGGTCTGCGAGACTGCTGTCGCACGGCGCCACTTTGATGCAGCGGGAGCTGGAATCGTGTATCCCCCCACCAGGAGAATAATATCGCCGGGAAGAACCATCGCTCCGTGACCGTAAATGCCAGTGTTAGTCGCGCCGCCAGGTCCAAGTGTGGAAGGAATTGACCAGTTCCAATCTCCTGCTCCGCCATAACTCTCTGCCACATTCAGGATTGCAATCTGTGGGATCGCAGGTGTATTCACATCACCGGCCCAACCTCCCACAACGACCATTTTTGTCCCATCCGACGAAAGAGTCGCTGTATGGCCTGATCGCGGCTGCACCTTGGTATCACCACTCGGTTGCGCCACTGGGAAGTAGGTCCATGCTTCCTGTGGTAAGGAGTAGAGGGCAACTTGCGACATGTTGATGAATGCCTTCCGTGTATGGCCTCCAAGTAGAACGAAGTTCTGCTGTTGTGTTTGTGATCCATCGGTGCGATTCGAGTATGTGGGATGTAAACCCGTCATCGTATGCCCTGCCTGTGTGATTGGAGGATTCCGCGTGGAAACAAGTCCCTCATTGTATACGATTGCCCTCCCGGTTGAGGCTGGAGTATATGCCAAGGTTGAGTTGGAATAATTGGCGGAGGAAAGCCAGGTGTCTTCTGTTGCGCCAGAGATAGGACACATGCCACCAAAGTAGTAGAACTTTGTGTCTTTTGCGTTCGAGGAGACATTACTCGAGAACGGTATTCCGCTTGCCAGATAGTTTGCGCCAGTCAGGCTCTCGGTCGTCGTCGTCGTCGTCGTTACCTGGGTGAGATTTTGTTGTATCCATGAGTCCAGACCCGTCCCTTTCCCTTGGGTATTGAGTCGCCATATTTGGCTCTGGCCCGCCGAGGCGCAATTGCCCGTGTAGATTGTAATGTTTCCTCCACTGTCTATAATGGCGTCGAGGGGCTGTGAGGTATCTGGGTTCAGGAACGGCAGAGGCGCAGAGAGTGTGGCATGGGAAAGACTCGAGGTCAATCTGGAGGAGAGGTTCAGGGAGGATATGGAGAATTGGTTCCCGAGGGAGGGGTGCAAGATGTATGCGACCCGATCATTTTGCGGCGAGAGGAATATGCGCGTTGGACTATATGGGAGCTGAGCAGCGTAGGTGGTGGTGGTGGTCAAGAGCAAGAGTAGCGGCCGTGGCAGTTGAAAGACGTCGTAAACACTCTTCATCCTGTCGTTCGTAAGGTAGAATATGTTTATACCTTAGACGGGCCGATGCATGTTTTGGCTGTGTCTGCAACGGCGCGCAAAAGACTAGGAAAACATGCGAGAAGAGAAGAAGGATCGGTTTGGGGAAGAAGTGGAGGAAGAAGAGGATGAAAAAAGGATGGACAAGCTTTTCTTCACGGGATAGTACGCAACAGGCCATGTTATTGTGAATGAGCGAGGCGGGGAAGATGGCTCAAGTCTAGGATTGTTTACAAGCCTGATCCTCTGTGTACCTATTATAAATTGGAATCACTGAATCTACCGAGGCCGAGCCTATCAGAGCGAATGCTATGCGAGATACCCGCCACGGATCTAGACGCGGCTGTTTATTTCATCGAGTGGCGTGTTGACCTGGATCGTTGCTAAGGGAATACCTCCGCTGTAGAGCTGGCCGATCAAGGGTTCCGGCTGTCAAACGCGTCAAAGTGGGAGGATTCCTCTCCTTGTCTTCTAGGTTCCTGCCCTATATAGCGCTATCGCACAACATAAGTGTCAAGCACGACATGAAGATGCGTTGCCATGAACGAGACGTCTATAGTCGTAGTTAAGATGCCGTGTCCCCTGGACGCCTCAAGCCTGACGCGTTGTAACGACAACAAGGCGAGCATCTGGCACGCTACCGACACTTCCGCCGAGCCCGTTTTAGCGACCAAGTGCAAACGACCGGGCCGACCTTGGTATCTCGAACCTCGAATCTCGATCAGCATATCCGTCATAAGTCAGACGCTCTTTTGGTCGCGTGCTCAGATTTGCACCCGTACCTCGTTCTTCGTTCTGCTCGCAGAGCATCTGAGAGTAGACATTGCATGTTTGGAGCAACTCCGAAATCTTTACTTCGTAGAATCCTTCTGTACCAAAACCTATTTTTCTACCCTCCCCCTTTGTATATTGTTATAAACCTATAAACATTAACACTTCTAAGAATCTTCTTTACAAGCTCTATTTATTTATATAAAGGGTCTGTTGCGCTAAACGAGCAAAACAGAGTTATTCGGAAGTAGATTCAACACGAACTTAAGGATAGGAGCCGATGAACAGAACGAGTGTCACCCTGTGTCTTGACTGTATTAACTCAGGAGGTTAAGTACACCGTAGCATCTGCATGCATATATATGCATGTCAATGCATTCCTTGGCATCTATCACGTGCACTATGCCTGAGGTATCAAGGACTGGCATGCCACTGTTCAACAGGGTATACCTTTAAGGGTATTTTCAAATAGCACAGGGTTCCTCAAATCTGACTGCGCAGGGCGCTCGGACCCACCATCCCATCTTTTGAACTTGAATGTATTATGCTATTTACCACCGTTTGACTTGCAATGGATCTCTGGTTTTTGCTGAATCATCTTACATCTCTCTGGCATCTCTCTGCTCCTTTTCCGTATCATTGTGAGCGTTATCTTGTCCCATTCTGCCTGGATTTCAGCCTTGAAATGAGCCACCGACGACCACCCCCTGCCAGCTAATCTGGACTTAATGATGTTCCAACAAGACTCAATGGGATTGAGATCACATGATTGAGGAGGGTGAATAAGTAATAGAAGGTCTGCTTCTCTTTTTATGACTGCAGGGTCACTGTTAGGTGACTTGATTCCGTGAGAAGGATCACCATCCTCTTGAAGCCAGTATTTGCGCTGCTGACGCTTCTCCAAGGCCTGAATAGCTTCAATGTGTTGCGGCAGTATCTTTTTGGCGTAGAAAACCTGTGTCATGCAGTTTCCTTTCGGTGTTTCGTCCTCCTTTGCCTTAAGGTCTTGCCAGACCTTCAGCCGGGCTTGGTACACTGAATCCAGCTCGTATTTGAGTTGTTTAGGCTGCTTGACTTGCCTACGGACCTTCTCTGATGGCTCAGCCGGATCCTTGTAGAATATGAGGTTCCCTTTCCTGTTGTATGAGATGCCGCCGGCGACGTGAATAGTAACATCCAAAACGCCTTCTAGCTCCTCATTGACACCTCTCTCTTGCCCTGGAAAGCGTAGCTCATATTCAGGTGCATTGGCGAATTCTTTGGACTGGAAATGGGCTTCATCTGTGAACCAAATCCAACTCCAGAAGCCTAGTATGGTCTTTTTCTCGTGTTCTTTACCGTATTCAACCCTCTTTGGCCGATTTGCCTGGGATATCTGCTTCTGATAACGCTTCTTGAATCGCCTAGCCCCTGCATTGTATACGTGACGCTGTAATGTCTTTGCGGAAGGCTTGCCGGGGCAGGAATTGGCTTGTTCCTGCCAGCCTTTTTCGTGTATGGGGTCATCTTGGTTCGTACGGCGGGTAAGATCTGAAGCAGATACTTTGGTAGGCCGCCCTATGATGCAACTGCTCTTTCTCTGTGATCTGAATGCTGCATCACCAATAAGTTCTCGTAGTTTAAGCCAACTACGTGCGGTAGAAGTTGGTATATTGATTTCAGGGAGGTATGCGATTGTACCGACACCGTCGGCCTCATTCTTGCAATCCCAGGCCTGAAAAAACCGCATTCTCTTCGTGGTGTCATATTCTCGCCTTGCAGTCTTTCTTTTGGGTGTTCTAGGCGCCATGGTGGTGGTAAATTGAGCGATAAGTTGGTGTATACGTGGAAATTGAGATGGGATGGTGGGTCCGAGCGCCTTGCGCAGTCAGATTTGAGGAACCCTGTGTAGCTATGAGAATGTTACGGATACTGTCACGTGAGCGTGTACCGGATTGTAAGTTATAACGTAATCCACCATCGAGCGGTACACACCACCGAGCGGTACACATTTTCGTATCCTCATCAATTACTCTATTATGCCGGAGCTGGAAGGCACAGAACTATAACAGTAGGTCTTACCTCGATAGGAGGAGGAAGAGGGCGGAAGTGATGCCCCCCAGGGTCCCAAGATCCTTGCCTCGAGGAAATATCACGGACCGGGACCGGACTACGCCCGGACTTGGATGGCAATGGACTGAAATGGATACCAGGGAGCTAGGAGAAGCTGCTTAGGCAGTGTTGACCCGGAAACGCTTCGATATATACGAATAGGATGGTAAAGCTCGCGGATATGCCGCGGGCCGCAGCCGGGGTAGCAAACAAACGGTTTTTGTCCCCGAAAAGAGGGGTTTTTCTTTGTAGATAGAGGATGTTGGCACAGGCTTAACCTAGCCCTACATACAACAATAAATCCTGATTATTATTATTATTATGCACCAATAAATCTCTCATTTTTAAATATTCCTATCTATATTCCTGACAGTTGATTCCAAAATGGTCACCACTGCGACAAATAAAACAAGTAATTACAATGTTCTCCTCTTCATTTGGTGATTCTTCCTCAATATAAGGCTCTTGATCAACCTGGTTACTGCTGATAACCGAAGCTTCTTTAGAAAGTTGAAGTAAGCTTGAGCCCTCTGCAACAGTTAAAGCGCTTGATTGACTAATATATCTCCTTTTTAGTTGCCTCTTTCGCTTCTGCCTCTCATTTGCAGCCCTTGATTTCTCATTTTCCGCAGCTAGTAAAACGGCGCCTTGCATCGCGATCTGGCAGCCCTTGACAAGCTGATTAAGGGCCTGATCTGTTGGTCTTGGTGGACTTTTTGAACGTCTCTTAAGATAGCCTTAGATTGTAGCTACCTGCAGCTCTAACTGGGTTAGATTCTGAGGTGTTTCTGGTTGCCATTGCTCTTGGTTTGCGGCCAAGGGCGCTGTAGGGGTAGATGGCCTAATCTGGATGGCTGAAAGTACCTGATCTGGATCAAAAGGTACGAGACCGGCAGCAGTGAAGCTGCGTTGAATATTGCTTAGTAGGAGGGCACTGTCATGATCGAACTATGTTGGTATTCGAATGTAGTTAAATGTGGTGGTTCTGCTCGATCAGGTCTAGCGCGATCAGGTCTAGCGCGATCAGGTCTAGCGCGAGATCGGTCGCAAGTATTTAGACTCGTCTCTACCTCTTACAACTTCGCACATCCCATAGAATTCAAGTCATACTTCCAAGTCAAGTCCAAGATCAAACGTGACAGTTTGTAAGGATCCCTTTTCACGATAAAAGTCGGGCTGCTATTGTCTACGCAGCCGACAAACCTCACCAACTATGCCCCGAATTCTCGACCTTCCCTCCCTTGCGGACGATACTACCACCCTCGAAAACAGTACTCTCGAAAACCCCCTAGCCTTCTACGACTTCTCTATAACCCCTAGACTCGCAGCAACCCTTACTCAGAAGATCCAAGCTACCTTTGCAACCCCGGCGGACGAAGCCTCAGTCAACGAAAATGAATACGTCCCAGTCTCGCACGTTACTCTCGACCGCGCTTCGACGCTCCCACTCCTCCAGCTTTTAGCTACCATCTTCCATATGTTCAACACAGCCCAGAGAGACCAGGATACCATGTCCCGTTCAATTCAAGAACTCAAGCTCGAAGCCTCTGAGAACGAAGCTCGCGCCCTTCGAGCAGAACCTCAGGGCGTTACCTCTCGCGAAATCTCCGCCCCTCGACCAACCCAAGGCGACATCTCTATCTTTGAAGGAGATAAAAACAAATACAAGAGCTGGCTCTTAAGCCTCCGGATAAAACTCAGCGCAGACTCCAGAGCATTCCCTTCAGGTAAACTCCCAAGTTACTTACGCCTTCAATCGACTTGACGACAAGTGCAAATCTACAATTCGCCGATACTACAACGAAACTACGAATTCATGGCCTTTTGTATCCCTCGACGAATTCATCTCAAACTCAACGACAGCTACGCTCCTCGTTTCGATACTCAAGATGCTATGAATAAGCTGCAGAACCACAAGATGGCAAACCGAACATTCGCTACTTACGCCGCAGACTTCCGACGCCTACTCCAAGAAGCCGGAATCATCTCTCCCTCACGTCTCAGAACCCGCAAACCCCTTGGAACAACTTATGATTGTCAACTTTCGCAACGGCCTGAGCGCAGAACTCAGCGGAGCAATGATTCACGTCTCTACGACAAAGAAACTGGAGGAGTTAGTCGATCTGTGCCACAACTGCGAAGCCAACATGAAACAGTTCGAGAAAATCTCTCGAGCTCGAAAAGCTCCCGTATTCTCAGGATCATCTACATCAGCTACCGCTCCCTCTGCCTCCCAACGCGCATTCCTAGTTCCCCCCGCCACTTCTCACGCTTTCGGAGACGCCATGGACATCTCAGTTATGAACCTCAACGGTAGGGTCGGCGCCGACATAGGTACCTGCCTCCCGTCTCTCCAGATGAAACCAATTGCATCCTGGACCCTGGAAGAGAAAGCCGCCAATATCCAATGGCGAAAGACCAACAACCGTTGCGGATACTGCGGAGAGCCCGTAGTAATTATGCCTAATGGTCAGAAGCACATCGCCGCCGTATGCCCTAAGAAAGCCCAGCGTGGACGCCCCTCCAATCAGTTCACTACTCCCAACCAGTTCGCCAGTGACCCCATGCAGTTTGGCAACTCCGGAGCTCGAAACTTCATTCCCCCTATGAGCTTTGGCAATATGAGTATGTTAGGAGCATCGGGAGCGTATCCACAGAACGTCCAGACTCCCCGGATCACTCAAGGCCCTGAAGAACGCTCAGGTTCTACCGCCTCTTCTAGCACCACAAGCTACGGCTTCGGATCAGCCCCATACACCCCGAGTTCGGAAAACTCAGAGTCTCGTTCGTGGTTTCGAGGTGGTGTTCTCCGGTTCTGACGGAGACGTGGATTTCGTAAGTAACGTGAGAGGGTGCAGAGGATGCCTGTTTGCCGTCAAAGGCTTTGAGGCTCTGAGTTTTCCAATCGGGGTGTATGGGACTGATCCGAAGCCGTAGCTTGTGGTGCTAGAAGAGGCGATGGAACCTGAGCGTTCTTCGGGGCCTTGAGTAATCTGAGGAGTCTGGGCGTTCTGTTGATACGCTCCCGATGCTCCTGGCATGCTTATATTGCCAAACTGTATGGGGTCACTGACGAACTGGTTGGGGGTAGTGAATTGATTGGAGGGGCGTCCACGCTGGGCTTTCTTCGGGCATACGGCGGCGATATGCTTCTGACCATTAGGCATAATTACTGTGAGCTCTCCGCAGTATCCGCAACGGTTGTTGGTTTTTCGCCATTGGGTATTGGCGGCTTTCTCTTCCAGGGTCCAGGAAGCGATTGGCTTCATCTGGAGAGACGGGAGGCAGGTACCTATGTCGGCGCCGGCCCTACCGTTGAGGTTCATAACTGAGATGTCCATGGCGTCGCCAAAAGCATGAGAAGTGGCGGGGGGAACTAGGAATGCGCGTTGGGGTGCGGAGGGAACGGTAGCTGATGTAGATAATCCTGAGAATACGGCAGCTTTTCGAGCTCGGGAGATCTTCTCGAACTGTTTCATGTTGGCTTCGCAGTTGTGGCACAGATCGATTAACTCCTCTAGTTTCTTTGTCGTAGAGACGTGAATCATTGCTCCGCTAAGTTCTGCGCTCAGGCCGTTGCGAAAGTTGACAATCATAAGTTGTTCCAAGGGGTTTGCGGGTTCTGAGACGTGAGGGAGAGAGATTCCGGCTTCTTGGAGTAGGCGTCGGAAATCTGCGACGTAAGTGGCGAATGTTCTGTTTGCCATCTTGTGGTTCTACAGTTTATTCATAGCATCTTGAGTGTCGAAACGAGGAGCGTAGCTATCGTTGAACTTTGAGATGAATTCGTAGTTTCGTTGTAGTATCGGCGAATTGTAGATTTGCACTTGTCGTCAAGCCGATTGAAGGCGTAAGTTACTTGGGAGTTTACCGAAGGGAATGCTCTGGAGTCTGCGCTGAGTTCTATTCGAAGGTCTAAGAGCCAACTCTTGTATTTATTCTTATCTCCTTCAAAGATGGAGATGTCGCCTTGGGTTGGTCGAGGGGTAGAGGTTTCGCGAGAAGTGACGCCCTGGAGCTCTGCTCGAAGGGCGCGAGCTTCGTTCTCAGAGGCTTCGAGCTTGAGTTCTTGAATTGTATGGGACATGGTATCCCGGTCTTGCTGAGCTGTGTTGAACATATGAGAGATGGTAGCTAAAAGCTGGAGGAGTAGGAGCGCCGAAGCGCGGTCGAGGGTGACATGGGTAACTGAGGTATCGTTATCTTCGTCGACTGAGTGGGGGTCTACCAGAGTTGCGAAGGTAGTTTGGATTTTCTGGGTGAGGATTGCTGCGAGTCTAGGGGCTACAGAGAAGTCGTAGAAGGCTAGAGGTTTGCGAGAGTACTATTTTCGAGGGTGGTAGTACCGTCTGCAAGGGAGGGGAGGTCGAGAATACGGGGCATGGTGGGTGAGGTTTGTCTGCTGCGTAAACAATAGCAGCTCGACTTGTCGTGAGAAGAGATCCTTACAAACTGTCACGTTTGACCTAGGACTTGATTTGGAAGCATGATTTGAATTCTATAAGATGTGCGAAGTTGTAAGGATGAGGAGCTAACTAAGAGGTAGACACGAGTCTAAATACTTTGTGACCGGTCTCGCGCTAGACCTGATCGCGCTAGACCTGATCGCGCTAGACCTGATCGCGCTAGACCTGATCGAGCAGAACCACCACATTTAACTACATTTAACTGCATTCGAATACCAACATAGTTCGATCATGACACCTGAGCCCATGGGTGAGATTCCGAATCGTTGTCCCTGATTCGTGAAACGTTCAGTGTTGTTCTTTTTGGGCTGTCGACATTTGTTGGCACAATGTCCTGTCTTTCCACTGTTGTAACACTTTCCTTTCTGACCTGTGCCTTTCTTGGATCCACGTGGAGCGCTCTGAATCTTGTCGACCTCCATTGACTGTGGTCCGTATGGATCAACTCGTGGAACACCTGTGTTCGCACGACTGTTGTTTCCAGGTCCTCGATAAGAACCAACTCCCTTCCTCTGAAGTTTTCTTTCGAATAGGCGGTTATCGATCTTGATTGACGTTTCAATCATCGAATGCAGGTCCTGAGGCTGAGTTTCCTTCCGACTGATTTCATCCTTGATGTCTTCTTAATAAGACCATCATAGAATCTTGCAAGCAAAGCTTCTTCCCCCCAGTTGAGATGGGCGGAGATTCTGACAAAATGAGCAGAATAAGCCTGGGCGGATGTATGCTGTCTCAAAGCCTTGAGCTCTCTTTCCGCAATACGTTTCTCATCGACGTTGCCGAACGTCATGTTGATCTGTTTGAGAGATTCGTCGTATTGGGTGAAGAGAGTAATCCATTGGATCTGAGAGATACTCGTTGAGGCGATGCTCGAACAGAGCATAAGCAGTTCCTCGCATGTAACTAAGAACAAACATGATTTTCTTTTCCTGAGTGTCGAACTCGTACTTGTTCCAGTACATGTAAGGGTTGGCTTGGGTATAAGAACGTCTTGAGTTTGCCGGGTTCTCCCTTGAACACCTCGGATGGATTGACCTTTGCCTTGTTGCGATCGTCATGGGTTTTGGTCCGTCCTGAAGAGCTTAGTGTCGCTTTGGATGCCATCTCTTCTTTCGACTCGTCTTCGTCCGACTCGGGTCCTGCCGTACGTTGTCTTTGAGGCGGAGGCGATGGAGGTGGTGGTGGAACGAATTCTTTTCGTTTCCCTTGACTTCGTGATGAAACCGTGGACATGGACTATTTCGTCAAATCCACTGTATAGAGCGGTAGCTCTACTATGTTACGCGGAGGCTATGACTCAAGTAATATAGCTGGATTTGGCTAATCCGTACAGTTGATTGATTGATTGATTTTATCCTACTCGGTTGCAGCCGCTTAATCACGCAGCTATGTCCGGTTAGGAGGACTTCATCAGACAGCCGACACGTGATAGATTATATAATCCACCGCGCCCCACTTCGCCCCGTTCACTGAAACAAGACCAGCTGTCCCCTCCGTCCTCCCTCTTTTCCCTTAACCAGTATCTCCAAATGCCCGCTGGCTCTTGTAGATACTGGTCACTCTGCTAGTATATCTGTGCTATGTAGACTCAAGAGGCAATGCCTCGTGTTTCGCTATCCTTCTACCTACAGTCCCCCTCTAGTGCTCAGCTTTGTCTATCTGTTTCGCCTTATCCCTCAAGGCCAATGGGTTCCCTAAGTATGATTCTGCTTGTGAAAGTTGCCTTGCACCAGATTCCCATGCGGCAGTGTATTTGGTTGTGTGATGCTGGAGACAATAGTAACCATCGTAGTCGTGATTTCGCTGCTTGGGTGTGATACTCCGGGTATGCCCGTAGACGAGGATGTCTGGTAGCTGCCGTATTGTATGGCGCCGATCGTGCTATAGACCTGCCGTCTTATAGTCGGAGCCTACCTGCTGCTAGTCGCTCTCCCTGCTTGCTATATCGCGCTCCTACTCTTGCCAATGCCATAACTGGGACGCAACAGTCTGGGGAGAGGCTCAAGGCTACGTCTGCTGGCTTGTAGGGAGGGGATTTGCCGCCAATAAGCTCCTTCTATACGTTCTTACTGCTTACTGTGTTGCGCACCTACTCTTGCCAATGCCATAACTGGGACGCAACAGTTTGGGGAGAGGCTCAAGGCTCTGGACATCAGCTTGCAGCAGGACGGTTTGCGGAGACGATAGTAGATGAGGTTCTCTAGCAGCTGCCGTATCGTGTCGCACCGATTGTGTTGTAGACCTGTCGTCTTATAGTCGGAGCCTATCTGCTGCTAGTCGCTCTCCCTGCTTGCTATATCGCGCACCTACTCTTGCCACTGCCATAACTGGGACGCAACAGTCTGGGGAGAGGCTCAAGGCTACGTCTGCTAGCTTACAGGGAGGGGATTTGCCGCCAATAGGCTCCTTCTATGCGTCCTTACTACTTACTGTGTTGCGCACCTACTCTTGCCAATGCCATAACTGGGAGGCAACAGTTTGGGGAGAGGCTCAAGGCTCTGGGCAACAGCTTGTAGCAGGACGGTTTGCCAAGACGTTGGGAGAGGTTGTCTAGTCGTTGCAGTAGTGTGTGGTGCCGATTGTTGCACACCGGGCGTCTGGTGTTTGAGTTGTGTTGAAGGTATTGCCGTTCTAGCAGTGACTCGTCGACTCGGAGCGTTGCAGTGTCATCTGGGGTGATGGACTAGCCGGGAGATAGTGACTAGATGGTTGCTGTTGTCTTTGGTGGACGCATCGTTCGTGTAGCTTGCTCATGTATTCGTCTGCTTGCTCTGCCGTGGCCGCGACGGCGACTCTAGAGGTATCTCATCGACGCTGAGGGACGCGCGATGGCCTCTAGAGGCCGGAGCGGCCACTGGCAGAGGTGTTTTGATGATCTTTAGATGATACTTCTGTAAATTCCAAAAATTGAGTTCTCGCTGTGTGTGCTGTTCTAATCCGTACAGTAGGGTTCATTTGACGGCACGGCATGGCTATCCTGCAGTCACGTTACTTTGTGGCCTTAGCGTGGCGTGCACAGCCACCTGTGGCTAAAGCGCTACATCTTTGCGCTTCCGAGGTCTTTTGCTCTCTATCTAAGATTTTCTTATCACATCCAGTACTTAGAGCAATAGACCTATCTATGACCTCTTTTGCTTGCCGTGACAGTTCAAGTGGTCCGGGGCGACATTATCGTATCAAACAA
Organism: Venturia oleaginea; assembly: GCA_013176395.1. NCBI lineage: Eukaryota > Fungi > Ascomycota > Dothideomycetes > Venturiales > Venturiaceae > Venturia > Venturia oleaginea. Next base: position 1,909,827 of record JABMLP010000004.1, on the reverse strand, counting down.
GTGAAGCGAAGTTTGTAAGGTATAAGAGTCGTGAATTGTGCTAAGATAACTGAAGCAATAGCGAAGTAACTAGAGAGTGAAGATATGAGACACTGAGGAAGCAGAGTCTCGTCCTTCATATAGAGATTTCATCTCCTAAGAAATCCTATGCTCACCTTGATCGAAAGTGATCAGGGTGATTAACGCTCACCCAACCTCGAGGTGAGCAATCACGTCATCCCAAGGACCCTTATGTAGCTAAGATCCTAGTGTAACTAGGATCCTCGTGCAACTCTTATCCATCCATAAGGAAACAGGATAGCTGTTATGGGCATGGCCCATGGTTGGTATAGGCTAAGAGCCTAAGGGCTTGTTCGAAAATGATGGATTGAGCGAGATTGGTTGGGTTTTGGCGGCTAAAGTTCAATCCATCGAACCAATGTAAAGATGTTCGAGAATGATTGATTGGATTTTCGATTAGAAACGTTGCATAAGGGCGGTGAGCAGAAATGGCCTAGATCGCTAGTTAATATGACCGAAGCTGCTTGCTACTGCGCCTCCATATTTCGTCTCAAAAACTTACCAAGTCCCTTCTCTCTACCTCATTCCAACTACACCACATCCTTAACTGACGATGTCTGATGCCTCAGAACCTCGTCTGCCATCTCGTGCACGATCTACACCAAAAACATATGACGATATTATTGCAGAGACCAATGCAAAGGCTCTGCAACCCGAGGAGCCCGTGGTGGGCGCGGAGGACGTGGTAGGAAGGGTGGAAGAGATGGTAGTAAAAAAGCTACTCAATCGAAGAGCGATATTGATGCCGGAAACGATGGTTTAACGGATCCCGCCCTCGAGGACGCCGTACCGCAGACACAATATCCAGATCCTACAGCAGAGGATTCGCCGAAGCCATATTATAATACGCCTGTACGAGAATCCTCTGCTCAGCAACGCGGTCAGTCAGTCGCAATGCAGTCAATTGAATGGAGTAGAACACCTACACCTCGTCCATCGGTCGCACGCAATTTAGGGCCCTCATCGGCGCCTCGACCCCATCAGACCCCCCAACAGGGCGGTAATATCAATCGCGATCGCGACTTTGAGATATCTCAAATGCCTGCCGAAGATGACGATAACCGCGATCGGTCACTCTCGCAAACGCCTGGTGGGACACAAAGGAAGCCTCGGAAGGCCAAGTATCCTTGGATTTATGAGCGCGAGTTCGCTATGCTGAAGACCTCAGTAGAGGCAAAACACCGAGGGCTTCAAACCGGCGCGGCATTCAAAGATGATGTATGGTTGGAAGCGCGATTGGCAGTTGACCGGGTCCCGCGAGATGAGACTATACCAGATATGGATGCTGCTACAATGGCCAACAAATGGGGGGACTGGAAGCGGTGGTGGCCCGATTACCAGGCACATTATGGCTCAGGCAATGTACGATCGCATACGTCGGGTTGGGAGAAGAATATGAGCGGCGCAGAGTGGGATTACCCGGGCATCGAGGCTGGTGTACTTGTTAGTGCAGAAGATACTATGAGGACCATTACTTCCATTATCCAAAGTGCGGTAGGTTCGAGAAGCTACGCGTCAACCACGTAGACCTTCTATCGCAGCTCTTGGATCACAAGCTGGCCGACGGACGAGATGCTGCAAAGATGAAGGAGTTAGCAAAGGAAGGGCCGCCGAAGCCTAAAAAACGGTTACCAAAAGCTACTCCAGATCTGCGGAAGAATGCCTTATTTAATTCATATGAGGATACCAGTTTAGATAGGCTTGCCGTCGCACTTACTGCCCAGAACGAGAGTAAGATGGGGCTCGCAATGCAACGTGTAGAGAAGCTGGAGATCTTCAAGGGAAATACGGAGACGATAGGGTGTTTGTACGAGGTTTTTTTCGCTGACGAGAAGAAGGCCGACTACTTCTTGAATCTACCGATTCATATGATATCTTGGTGGGTAAGGAAGGAGTTCGGAGGGACTATAATACTTGATCAGCACTGGAATGACCGTGAAGAAGAGCGTGTATCTCGTAAACGTAGTATGAAACAAACGGGAGTCGGTAAAAAGAGGGCGCGATGGCGAGCGGCAGAGGAAGATGATAACAGCGATCTCGAGGAGGATACTAAGGATGTTGAGGCCGTAGAGGAGGACGAGGATAACGAGTCTAGTGGTGGTGATGATGAAGAAGTTGAGTTTTCCGAAGAGTTGAGTCAAGCGTAAAGCCGAGTAGCAAGAACTTTGCCGGGCGTAGAAGTTAATTAATGGATATAGTATTTGAATAATCGATTTTTCTCGACATTGGTACGCTCAATCCATATATATATATAAATGGATGAATATAGACTCGATCCGTACGATTTTAATGCTGTAACCCGCTTATAATTTGACCATCTTGGTGTTGAGAAATCGAGGGCGGGAGTTTACGTATAACAGAGTTTGATAGGCGGCGTAGGAGAACTCGAGGTTTACCACGATGTTTGACGTCACAACACTAGCCGTATCTCTAAAAATATACACTCTTTTCAACCCCAGATTCTACCACAGCGTTATCTTATGGATAGTAAGTCTGGCGCAACAAAATGTACCGAAATACTACAGCTTTCAATTGCGATCAAAATTATTCAATTATCTAGCGATTTCGTTGGTGGCGCTCACGTACAATCTCATATATATTCCGGAGGCCGCACTTGTTCCTGGTCGGACCCTGGAATCTGGGGTAAAACTAGGGTCCGCTTAGCCGTTATATATACACCAACTTTGGAGCTTTCCATCTCGACCGCCCCAAGATCAAATTTCATAGTTTTTATTGCATTCTCTTCAGCGTGAGCTATTATACAACTTCAAATATCGCATATATCAATATCATACGTTGGGGTGGTTGTATATGCGCGGATCTCGAGGGCAGGTTTCAAGGCCGAGCGCGCGTAATTATATCTCCCCCATTATCATTTTCGATAATACAACACCTACAGCGTAAAAACTTCTATAACTCTATAACCTCATTCAGAATCGTCCTCTGAGCCACTCTCATCGCTCGAATCACTACCAGCATTACTCTCATCACCCTCGTCTCCGCTGGAACCCAATTCAGACTCTCCTCCGTCGTTTCCTCGCGCCCTCAAGTACGATTGGTACTGTATCCACATATCGGAAGCAATTTTATCGCGTTTGGCATACATATATCGCGCTCCTTCCTTCTTAGAAAGCGATACAGGTCCTCGATCAGGTACGGCATTGACACGGGCTTCCTCTTGCTGTCTAATGATAGCTTCGTATCGTCGGTAAGCTCTGCTTCCTTTTTTCGCGCTCTTCATCTTCTTCCACTCATCCTTTGGCTTGCCGCCGTGTTCATTGATCCAATTGTGTACAGCAGAGAGCGCAATGATTATCTTATTCTGAGTCTTCAGCGAGAAGCCATCGTGAGCTTGCTGGAAGATCCGGAATCGATTTTTGAACACACTATAGACTCTCTCCACCACATTGCGCAGTTTGGCGTGCCGTAAGTTGAAAAGCTCCTTCATATTCTGAGGTCTCTGCTTGCCCTTCCTCCACTCTTGAAGATGATACCTTACTGACATATATGGTGCCAGGACTTGCCCTCCATAGCCATCTGCTTGCGTATAGCCCGCGTCGGCCAGCCAAAACCTCCCTCTTGGAGTCACAAATATGCCTTGACGCCTCGCGTCATTGAACACTGTCGCATCGTGGGCTGTACCATCCCATCCCGGAAATACCAACTTGAAGTTCATATCGAAATCTACACAGCCGAGTGTGTTTGTCGCAAGAAAGCCTTTGCGACACCTGTACGAGCCCTCTTGACCCTCCCGTTTTCGATCCTCGCCCTCCACCGAGACGTACACCGAAGTCCCGTCAATCGCTCCTACACAGTCTCTGAAAAAGGGAAACATCTTGCCAACCTCGTCGCGAATTTGAGGTGGCACTGCTGGGTCATCCTCCTCCTTGAACATAACTATATTGTGGTCGGCAAGGATGACGAGGGCGGTCAAAACTTCGTGGAAAAAGGCGGATATTCGGTCGATATTAAGCTCCCAATGGTTGCCGGTATTACGATACGTGGTTCCTTGTCCGCATATATAAAGGAAGATTGCTAACTTTGCTTTCAGGCTGACATATCTGGAGTTGCAGAGAGCTGTATTGTCCTTCAACCACGTCGCCAGTAGCTCAAATTGCTGTATAGTAAGACGAGTCTCTTGCCGAAACCTCTCTGGATGTCCTTATAGCAGCTTATCGATCTTTTTCGTTGCGTAGTATCGGTCCTCGTAGAATACCACTCGTTGATTGCGACGTCGAATGGCCTCTCTTTTGGCGCGCCGGACGGCCGCACGCTCGCTGCGCAGCTGTTCAAGCTTCTTGGCAGCAATATACCGTACAAGTTCATTGTTAATCTGCTTGCGAAGGTCTTGCTTGTTCATCTGAACGTTGTGAGAGAGTCTGTCGGTCAAAATGTAGGTTTTTGAGGTGTATGCTGGCAAAATCGTAATCAATCGGATCATGGTCATTTTGGCCGTGGTTGGATTGGTTGAAATACACACATTTGATTGGCTAATATCGAATAGCCGCGCTAATTTCAATCAATCCAATCCATCAGGATTTTTTATGCTACTTGATTCATTTCAATCAGTCTAAATCGAACACGTCCCTCTAGATTGGTTGGATTGGTTGAAATCAATCCATCTGCGCTCAATCCATCATTTTCGAACAAGCCCTAAGTCTGATTGAGCCTAGTATAGAGATAGAACCTCATTGAGGTTCTTTGTTTGTAGATACCTTCACTCCTTAACTGAATCTAAACAATCTTTGGCTACGAGTATGCTGCGTCTTTCCAACTACCGTCCCGTAATATCTGAAAGACGTACAATGCCTGAACTCATCCAGCCGGGCGATCGCGAATAGGTTGCGGTTATGCAGAGCATCTGCGCAGCTGGGTATGCGATCCCGCCATTCATTATCAATAAAGGACGCGTTCACATCTCTGCGTGGTATGAGGAGGCAGATATATCACGGAATTGGAAGCTCTCAGTCTCTGAGAACGCCTGGACAAACAACGCGCTTGGTCTTGAGTGGTTGAAGCATTTTGACGCGTATACAAAGGCGCGGCAGGTGGGGGGGTATAGGCTACTCATTTTGGACGGCCATGAGAGCCATCTCAACCAGGACTTCAAGGACTACTGCCTCGAAAACAAGATTCTAACCTTCTGTATGCCGCCACACTCGTCGTATATACTCCAGCCGCTTGACGTGGTCTGCTTCTCGCCATTGAAGCGCAAGTACTCCCAACGCGTCCGGGACTTGGCACGCCAACGCGTCTACCATATCAATAAGGAAGGCTTTCTCCCTGCCTTTAAACACGCGTCTTTCGACGTGTTCACGGAAGAGAACTGTCGAAAGGCCTTTGAGGCAGTAGGGCTAGTCCCTATCAACGTGCAGGTAGTTTTGGATCGCCTTGAAGTACGGCTACGTACCCTACCAGCACCCCCACCACAGGAGACGCCGTGGCAGTCGAAGACTCCAAGCAATACTCAAGAATTTGGATCTAAATCCTAGCTCGTAAGCGAGTCTTTTACTCGGTCACCAGTTACTGCGCAGGTAGGCTTTTCCCAGCTTATTAAAGGCGTTGAATTGATGCTACACCAGAACGCTCTACTTGTTGCACGAAACCACGAGCTTGAAGAGCAATTGGCAGAAATGATGAAGCGAAAATCGCGTAAAAGGAAGCGGATCCAGCAAGGTGGTACTGTAGAGTATGGGACTGCAGCAGCGCGGGTAGCTGCTGAGGCGTCTGTTGCGCCTCAGGGATCAAAGAATACTCGTAGTAGTGGTGATCAAGAAACAGCCCGACCAACTCAAAGGAGCTGTGGGAACTGCGGCGCGACTGGGCACAATACGCGAACGTGTAAAAAGGATATCGAGATATCTTCTGAATCAGATAGCAGCACGACGAACTTGGAATCTATTGTTGATAGCGATAAAATTGAAGAGTCGTAATATGAGTTGGTTGTGCCAAGGAAAAGTGGCCGGCTCGGTGGTGGAATACGTTACATAGTGAGAAAGTAGAGATATAAAAGGTTAAAAATTAAAAAATCTCCTATACGAGAAATTTTAGAGCTACTCTAAAAATTTACTATCCGCGCTGAGATCCTCTAGGAGCGGCGAAGCGAGGCAAGAGTAAATCTGAGCATGCAAGTCAAAGATGTGTCACGGGGCGGGTTCGGGTATCAGGAGGAAGGAGCAGCAGCAGGAACAGGTATCATTCAACAGGCTATATACGAACTGGCAGGCAAACCAACAGGCAGGTTTAACGACAGGACGTAGCTCAAAGAGCTACATAATGGTTGAAGCCACGCAGGCTTTTAAACCCTTTCCTCTGCAGAATTACGGTTCTGCCTTGATCACGTACCCGTGGGGCCACCCCAACGGCGGGAGAGACTTGTCCGCGGTCGTACCGTGACAAGATGTCTAGTACCTGTGAGATATGTTTAGTCCGACTCGGCCCGAAACAAATTTACGTTACCACTTTGTATCAGTGTGAACCGTCAATGCCCACGTCCATGTTAACAAAGTGAGCACCATTTGCTTAGACATACATAAACACACTCTCGGTCACAAGTCAATCATCCCGATAGAATCAAAGTTGTAACAATCAAAATGGCCACCAACATCCTTGATCTCACGCGCAACTTCGTAAGCAGCACCCCGGTCGTTGCTTGCAGAGACGCGCTGCATCCATTCTAACGCGAATACTATTTACCAACAACAACGTCTCTTGTACTCCTTTACTAACACATCCTATCAGTCCCTCTACACCATCCCAGCAGCTTGGGTCCTGTCCATCGCACCCCATTTCTACGCTGCCTCCCTCGGCGGCAAGAAATTCGACAATAAAAGCCCACGAACCTACACCTCCTCCCTCGCCTCCGATCAAACCCTCGACCAGGCCACAAAGGACACAATAATCCGTGCCGAGGGCGCGCAACAGAATGGTTTCGAGAACCTTGGTCTATTCGCTGCTGCCGTGTTGGCTGGTAACTATGCCAAATTGGACAATGAGACGCTCAATTGGTTGAGCATGGGATATCTGGGAAGCAGGGTTGTGTACAATTTGTTGTATATCAACAACACTTCTAATGCTACTGGTGGGTTTGGTGTTTTTGATGAGATTGGGATGAACCTGACGGGCAACAGCAAATGCCAGGACTGGTGCTTTCCTGAGCGGAATTGGACTCATCTTCACTCTCTTTATCAAAAGTGGAAATGCCATCAGGAACTCACTGTAGAGTTCCACGATGCAAACTTACATCAAGGCAACTGTGGATGCAAGTGATAGCTATAAATAATTCATGATGTTTTCAAGCTCGCTGTATTAGCTTTGATTGCTAGATGGTGCCAAATGACTTTTCTAGCCATTCCTCTGTCAATTTACTACTGTTATCTCTATCAAAGCAAAGCTCTTCAGTTGCTCAATCTTTTACGAATGGGGGAATTGTTGCAATCGTCCTTTGATAAGAATATTCGATCTAACTGTGGCGTAAGTCAAACGCATGTCTAATGTTTTCCTCTGGCCTTTCTCTCGGTTTGGTATCCACTGAAACTGCGCGGTCCTCGATGACATGCTACCATCTCTTGATAGCACTTGGTCTAGGTGCGTCTATTGCGTGCTTTCGAACTATAGAAGGTGAGGGAGGCCATTAGTAAAAACCTCAATGTGAAGAAATACCTGTAACCTGTTCTCAATGCATCTGGACCTGGCCGAAGAAGATCTGTTCCCAGGACCAATTTTCCTGCTACCTTTGGCCTTGAGCCCCCACTTCCGCCGTAACATTGTAAACACCTAAAAAGGTTGTGCGACAAGAATTTCAAGAGCGTATGGATGTAACAGACTCCCTAAGCCTTCCTCTCTCGGAGTTTCGACGGGCCCATAACAGAAACGAAGAACGAAGACAAGAGACCACAATTCATTAGAACCTCTTGCATTGTTTGGATATCGCCTTGTTTGAATTGCCATCCTCAATCAACCGCCTTATCTTTTCAACGCTCCAAATTCTCAAAAGAACTACTGGAACCCAATAACCTTCTTAGGCACATAAAGCTCATCAATACTCTCGATCTCCTCCTTTGTCAACTCAAAATTCACCGCCTCAACCGCCTCCTGAATTCTCTCAACCTTACTCATACCAATAATTGGACTCGTCATAAAGGGCTTGCTCAAAGACCAGGCAATACTGACAATCGCCATACTGACACCCCTCTTCTTCGCGATCTCCTCAATTTTCTCGTTGATTTTCTTGTCCGTATCGGTCCAGGCTTGGCCCATGAAAGTACCGTTCATAGAGGTGCCGCGCTCGGAGTCAAGGAATTTGGCGTGAGGACGGGTTAGGAAACCCATTGCGACAGGAGACCATGGAATCATTCCCATGCCGAATTTCTTGAGGGCTTAAGGCGTGTTAGAATGCGCGTTCGCTGGTTAAAGGATGAGTCGGTGAATGAGGATGCTTACAAGGAATCATTTCCCTCTCTTCCTCCCTGTACGTAGCATTGTGCAAATTTTGCATACTGATGAATTCGGTCCATCCATGCAATCTAGCAGTGTACTGATACTCCAACAACTGATGAGCCCACATAGAACTTGCACCGATATATCTCACTTTGCCACTCTTGACAACGTCATGCAACGCTTCCATGGTTTCCTTGGGAGAAGTCATAGGATCGAACCGGTGGATTTGCAAAAGGTCGATGTACTCGAGATCCAACCGCTTCAGCGAAGCATCAACGGACTCGAAAATGTGTTTGCGAGAAAGACCGAACTCGTTGATGTAACCACCTGATTCGCGTTCATCGACGCTCATGGAGAGAGGATTGGCCTCTGGATCGTGGCCGACTGGTGACCAGAGCTTTGTCGCGATGACGAGGTTGGAGCGTCTCCAGCCGAACTCCTTGATTGCCTTTCCGAGAATGATCTCTGACGTCCCGTTCGAGTACCCATTGGCTGTATCGAAAAAGTTGATTCCGGCGTCATGGCAGGCTTTGAGAATTGGAAGGGCTTCTTTCTCCTCGATGCACTATCGTATATACAGGTCAGTATTATGATTTGTGATTCTTGACGGCTTAGACCAAATTTACCCATGAGAATCGACCTCGACGGTCACCGAAAGACATGCAACCGACGCATATGCGTGAGACGCGAAGGCCCGATGAACCGAGATTGGTGAACTTCATCTTGTGAGACATGTTAAAGACGGTGAAATGGGAGTGGGGGTTTGTATGGCAAGAGAGGATGGAGAGGTGGTTGGGTATTTATGTTTCGGGGTCACCCTGATCGCCCAACCTGCATTAAGCCCGACGCTATCCCCAAACTCCGTGTCATCCAAGGACAGCAAAAGCTTCAAGGAATTAAGCCCGACCCGACCATAGAAAGCCCCCTATATCGTTGGCTAACGCAATCAGCTCACGATCCTCAAGTCGCATGGCTCTCGCACTTGAACTCATGTGCGGTTTAGCTGATCATAGCAACCGGCGTCAAGTGTTCTCAGTGGCTTCATCAGTTCTTGCTCTCGAGGTTACTTACTATCGCTTCTAACTTAAGATCGATATCATGCAGTTTCCAGAGGAACCGTTTATTTGATTCGCCAGAGAATAAGCGTTACCCATCAAAATTCAGCAGCGCTCTGTGTTGAAGGAGAATACTAAATTTTCTAGATACCGAGGGGACAGTGATCACGTCGTAATGATACATCGTGCAATGCCAGGCAATGAACATGAACTGTATTGGATTTGCTTCACGTTCCATCAAGCTCTCGATCCCAACCTTTCTTTGTTGATTGCCGAGGCCGCCTCAACAGTGTGGATCTCAAACATCGAAAGCACATTCCTAATGTTGAGAACTGGTTGTGTTTCTTGAAGCAGCGACAGCATTTTGCCCATTGAGACGCGTTTGTCCAATCTGTCAAGCAAAGTCAGCGAAGTACAGAAGATCTTTGGAAGCGATGGAAGCTCACCTGAATAATTACCAACCAAATGGCAATAGCAGACAAGAAAGCCCCGACATAGTCCCTGGTCGATGACCCGAAAGCGATCACAACCCAGCTGAGCAACAGGCTTGATATCAGAGACCAAAAGATAGCCACCCAGAAAAAGTATCTTACAAAGATAGGCGAGAAGGTCGAGTTGGTGGCAATGATGCCAACCCCATAGAAACAGACCAATGCTGCTATGGAGAAGAGAAGAACAAATTTCCACCAGAAGATCCACCCTGTTTGGCGTGATAAAGAACCATCAAGATTGTATTTCAATGAGCCCCACTGCTCTTCGGATGCTCTTTTTGAGCGTTGAAACCATAATTTATGTGAACCTTCCCTTTGTCCTATGAAGTCCTGCAGCGTTGGTCAGCATAATGCCTAGACGATCCCGGACGTTCTACACATCGACAAAGCAAGAAAGATGAAGACGAACCACGACATGCTTTCGATGGTAAGGCGAAAGGAGCTTCGAGCTCGTCTCAAGGATGTTCTTTGATTGTTGGCCCCAATTACGACTTATCATCATCCATTGGTCACTGTGAATGGAATTTCCATCGGCTAGAAAATGTACCACGGTGAGACCTCGCTGGTTTGCATAATCAGGATCCTCCTTTTCAAATTGGGAGACGGCACTTTCCGTTGCTTGGTCTGGTAGTGAATCAGCCACAAAAGAGAACTTGGATATAGTGGGCTTATAAGAGGAAACGACTGACCCAGTTGCTGAAGTAGTCGCATGGCGGTAGCGACCTTCTCTGACCTGACGGCAGAACTGGGATTTACATGGTGCTTTAATTCATTCTCAATGGTTCGTAATTCGGATTGGGTCTGCTCAAGGCAAGTCTTGCGCAGGTTATCAAATCTAGGAATGAAGAGAGGCGGACGGGCCATTTGGACCTGCTGCGACAACTCTGAAAGCGCTGTATTGTCTTTGGAGAATTGTGTGGGGTTTAATATCGTCGAGAGACAAGATGGCCTCTTGGTGTTCTCGGATGACTGGATCGCGCTCGTGTTGTTGCGCGCGGAATGGCCATCGTCTACAGGCTGGTAGCCTTCTATATCATGGGAGCTGCGCGCGTTCAGGCGGAAGTGAGTTGGAGAAGTCATGGTGACAATAGCACTGGTGAAAGAAGTCTACACCTGTTCACCACGGTCATGACTGCTATATAGCGCCAGGCATCTTGTGAGTACCACAAACAGGGCGTAGGCGCAGGTGTTTGGATCAAGACGAAGACGCCACGAACGCCAACAGGAGATAATGAGCTGGTTCAGTGCTCGGGGGGCGGTTCCATACGCTTCAATTCTTCGAGCATCGCGATAGATAGATTAATACGGGTTGCTCCACTCCGTAGTGCTTACCTGATGTGCAAAATTGGGCCAGAAGCAGGGTGAGTGTCAGCAACATGCATGAGGCGAGCGGGAGGCCCTCCCATGTCCGAAGGTGGCACCCTAAAGTCCCGCGCGTGTGGTGCCCATGGCGAAGGTACTACTCAGGCACAGCCAGCTCAAGCATTTTTGTCCACCCATCGAGCTATGCTAATGTCGTTGGAGGCCTCCTGGTCGGCTCAATACACCACTCTCTCGTCCTTGGTAGCAATAGTGCTCATTTACACCCTCTTTGGTGCCCTTCGCTCTCATCGCCGTTCCATAGTGCGTAACTTGCCTGATAGCATCTGGCGTAACCGCGATGCTAATACATAATCCATCTAGTCTGAGTCCAAATTTGCTGCTTTACACGGCTGCGAGAATCCACCAACGTTGCAGTACAAATGGCCATTGGCTTTGGACCTCATCACACGAGCCTTTGGCAAGGCGCGAACAGGTCAAATATTGCAGCTTTTCCAGGAATTGATCAATGAGACCGGGTCTACTTTCGAGCAGATCTTGATCGGAGAACGGGGTATTGATACGATTGACCCTCAAAATCTGGAGGCACTACTATCGACTCAGTTTACAGGTGAGTCGAGGTGAGCCTGTATTGATAACAGAGGCACAGCTGGTTCGGCAATTATGTTTTCTTTCCAATTTTGAACCTAGGTATCCTCTAAATTCAGAGTCTATCAATCCTCGGTCGAAATGGCCAATTTTTCGACCAGAATCAAGAACCAAATGAATAGAAGATCAGCCATGTCGATTCCGAACTAAGAGTCTGGACACAAAGAGAGGTGGTCGATGACAATAAACCGTGATTGCCGGAACCACTGCGAATGCAGGTTCGAGCAAGATGCTCCCAGCTGACCTCCAGGTTCACAGATTTCGGCCTCGGTGTACGACGACCGACCTTCTTTCCTCTACTTGGGGATGGCATTTTCACCCAGGATGGCGCGGCCTGGAAACACTCGCGGGATCTACTTCGCCCACAATTTCTCAGCAACCGCTCTCAAAACTTTTCAGAGATACAGAAGCATGTCGAAGATTTGATTCAACGCGTCTCAAACGACGGACGCCCTGTCGACTTACAGCCGCTCTTCTTTCGGTTTACACTCAACACCACGATGTTTCTTCTCTTTGGGCGTTCTGAAGACTCCTTAAGAATGGAGGGTAGTAACGACGAGGCCGATGCAGAATTTGCCTACGATTTCAACGTCGCCCAGGACTATCTCGCCAGAAGAGGTCGATTAGGTGGTTTGTACTGGCTTATAGGTGGTCGTGGATTTAGAAGGGCGTGTAAGTCGGTTCATAGCTTCTTGGACGAAATTATCCGCAAGGCGCTGGCTACAAATGGACATGGCCGATCAAGCGAGGAGAAACCTACTTATGTCTTCCTCGATGCATTGATCAAAGAGACAAAAGATCCAATCGTTTTACGCTCGCAATTGCTAAACGTGCTTCTTGCTGGCCGAGACACAACGGCTTGCACGCTTTCATGGACTTTGTAAGGGCACATCCTTGAAGTCAGCCTAGAATAATTGCCTAACTCCATCATAGCCGTCTTTTGTCCCGCAATCCTGAAGTACTCCAAAAGCTTCGGGCGGAAGTAGCCTCTGTAGTAGGCCACGGATCGCCCACACAAGCAGATCTGAAAAAGATGTATTATCTCAGCCTTGTACTCAAAGAAGGTATAACATCCGCCCGTCACCCCGTAAAGAGGAATCTGATCCCAAAATAGTGCTCCGCCTTTACCCTTCCGTCCCAGTCAATTCGCGAATGGCTCTCCGAACAACCACTCTCCCTGTAGGTGGCGGTCCTTCAGGCAAATCACCAATCATGGTCCGGAAAGGCGAAGGCGTCGGCTACTGCATCTACGCCATGCACCGTCGCCGAGACATCTACGGCGAAGACGCCGACGAATTCCGTCCTGAGCGCTGGGAGAACGGGTTTGAGAAAAAGGTCGGCTGGGGCTATCTACCTTTCAATGGGGGTCCACGTATATGTCTTGGGCGTAAGTTCTCCACTTTAAAAATCCGAGCGAAAGAAATCCTACTAATTTGCGTATGTAGAGGAATTTGCTTTGCTGGAGGCTGGTTTTGCCATTGTGAGGATACTCCAGGCGTTTCCTAGTATCATGGCCAGCAGGGATCCCAGTAGAGTAGCGACGGAGACGAGTTCTCACACGAGAGATGTAAAGACCGGGACAGAGGCGCAGACATTGACCCTTGTCCTTTCAAGCGCGGACGGCTGCTGGGTAGAAATGCGAGGAACTGAATGAGAGACTAATCTTGTTGAGCATCTTAATGCTACAATTACTTATAAACGCTCGTCATCATAATGCATAGTGGCCTGACCAGATCTTGGAACGAAGATAAAGAGACGAGCTTTTCATAGGAAAACTTAATATCCTTGGGAGGTCACTTTTTTCATTGGACTCGCAACATGCTGAAGGATCTTGGCTACGTTACTATTTCATTCGCACCTTCCATTCGCACTTATTGCAAAAGGTGCTTCATTCAATCACAGCCACCATCATCTAATCAAACCCCCAGTATCCCCTAATCAACCAAGCAGTATACCCAGCCAAACCTGCAAGTACGCCAGTCGTCCCAAAATACCCTAACGGACGACCAATGGAAGCATTATCTGGGCCATACAGGCCATACTCAACATGAGCAAGTCGGAAAACAAAAAGAGCGCTCATGACATAAGCCAGTGCCTTCCGACTTCCACCGTTCAATTCAGCTGAGATGAGGAGGATGAATTCGAGGGGAACATTATCGAGAACTGTCGTTTGTTGTTAGTGGACTTTACTTTTTCCTACTCTCGTTCCTTGATTATATCCTGTTTCTTCCAAGCAAGCGCAGAAGAAGCAGACAAACTCACAATTTTGAAGCGCCCTATTAGCCAGATTCATAGGATCATCCTCCTGTCTCACGATCTTATTCTTCACAGCCTCCTTGGGTTGGTTCTTGGCTTAGATGTTCTCGCCCATGTACTGGTGTGTCTTCACCCTGTGGTAGACGATGCGTCCGCTGAGGGTGAGGAAGTAGAGTGTGAATGGGAGGGTGGCAGATCCTGTTATAGGCAGCAAGTTCTTGAAGGGAACGGAAAGGCCTAGATTCGAAGCCATGGTGTTGACTTGCAGATATGTGAGGCGGCAACTGTGGTGTTTGAAAAAATCAGGAAATAGCTTCGGCCGAAGGACTTGAGGTGAGGATAAATGGAAATAAAGGCTCACTGCGATTTCATGACCACGTCATTGTTGATGTTGATGGTGGTCTATGCTGTGCTAGATCTGGCGCCGTTGAAGTTCTAGGCCCACGCCTAAACTAGCCGGTTTCTGAGAGTGGGGCCCATCGTGAAGATGTGGATGGATGTCGTTCAACTGTGGTTGTGTCCAATCGATAACCTCATTGCCGCAATCCTTCCGAACGAGTCCCTTGAAATCCATCGCCGTCCACGTTGTTCTTGACTCTAATCAACATGGATCCTCCAAATCTCCCTCGCACAACCCCCCTGGTACCCCGTCCTGGTATGCAACATGGCAACATTATCGTTGACCAACAGATCTCCCTCTTCCCACTCAAACCTAACTGTAACCCTGCGATCATAAAGCGTCTTCTCAATCGCCCTCTCCAAGCTCCCGAACCCCGTATCTTCATCACCGCCATCACTTTCTCTTTTCTTTTCCTTTTGAACCTCCCCAGCCGTGTGTGCAGGCTGAATACACGACCTCATATTCGAGAACCTCGTTTTCTCCTCATTCCAATTCTCATTCCATCGCAAACAAGGAGCGCCAGTAACAGGATGCTTAGCAACGAGTTGAAGTCCAGTAATCCTATTCGACCAATATCCCGAAGAAGAAATGTCCCATTTCCTTCCCTCCAAGCTCTCGACCGAATGACGCGGCGCCGAATACCGCCAGAAAAGACGCGAGTTCATGAAAAGTGTTACACCACTGCCCTTTGGCGCCGTGGCTTGACAGGTGAAGAGCTGGTAAGTGGGTGCTTGTTGAATTTTCTTCACCAAACCAGTGTCGGCGTTCGTTTGTTCGACCATCTTGAAAGTGCCGTCGAAATGCATTGGAAGTGGCTCGTTAGATTTGGCTGGGTTGCCTACTGTGTTGTCAAGTCCATTATCCCGGACCTTTTCGATGGTACCGAAAAACCATGGTAGCAACTGTCCCATTTCTTCAGCCTGCTCAACAAATGCTTCTTCGTCTGTGATGGAACGGAAGTTTCTGCATACGACAGGAGAGAATGTGTTGGACAGCGCGCGGACCTTCTGCATGGGGATCCTGCAGGCACAGGGACGCTTTTTGTGTGTCGAGGAAGACGACGGATGTACGAGTAGACCGCAGGGGTACAGAAACTCGAAGTCGACATCAATGTCCCAATTGAAGAGTTCCGACTTTGCTCGGAAATGATGAGGTCGACCATTGCGGTAGACAAGATCATGCGTATCTCTGAATTCGGCAGCATGGCCAGTACGATATGTTCCATCCAGCTCAACAGCTACGCATGAATGCCATGGTGTATATCCCAGATTACCGCGGGCTTGTGGAATGAGCGAGATTGAAAGCTTCGTCCTGTCCTGACTCGGATGAATAGACAACCTCACGCAATCGTTCATGCTCTCCCTGATGGCATTGGCGTACATGCGGCCTCTTACTAACATCTCTTTCGCAATCTCTGCAAATCGCGCCTTCTTCTCTTTGCCCGATGCGGTAGCCACCCATCCTTCTTGAGCAAGATCGCTGGCAAGAAACTTTTTGTACCCCATGTATGTTGCGAGGGTGTCGGGATCGTTCTTGATTGCCTCGGCGGGGTCGTAATTGCTGCCGCCATAGCGGAGAGCCAGTTCACGGCGGATGCAGGCTGCGTGGGTGAGGTAGTAAAGGCGATCTCCGTGGCCATCGACTTGTGGTTGCGCGGGGTCGAGGAGATCCCAAAGACGCATGAACTTGATGTGATTGAACTCCTTCTCTTTGGCTAGAGCACGTAATGCCTCGCCATAGTCCCAGACGTCCTCGTCGGCGACGTGAAGTAAGTCTGTGGAGTACGATCAGCGTGTGCTAGGGTAGGGAGAGGAAAGAGACTTCCTACCACTGTACACGATACCATCAGAAGCGATATGGACCTCCGCTCCCGGCTCATAAAATTCAGTAATGGCCTTGCACAACCCGTCCAGATGGGCCAGCGCAAGTTCTTCCCCCAAGTCAGGAAGATGTCCAAGGACTTTGTCAACTCGGTTCGGTGACTTTGCCGGGAAGGCCGGCAGTACCAATCTGATAGGAGTGCTATCGTTTATATGGCCAGCGACGATAGGCAAGTATAAAGTGGAGAAGTCCTGGTTTTCGGTACGCTCGTTGACGCCATAGCTTTGGATGGTTTGCAGCGCTCTCGTGGCGATGATCTTGGCTGGGCCGTCGAGAGTCAATTGTGTGAACTCTGGAAGAGATGCGCCAACACCGGAATCTATTCTGATTTTCCCTACGGGTTTGTCTTCAACAACGGCATCGGTGTTGAGACCAAGCAGTGGTTTTGCGAGGTCTTCGGCACCAACCATTGCGTGGCTAGGGGCTTCATAGGTGATGGTAGTGGAACTGATGTTGCTTGTAGCCTCTACAGGGGTCTGGAATCATGTTAGACAAAGAGAACAAGTTTACCGCGGGGTTTGTGCTCAAAAATGGGCCTACAGAGCCTAGGGAGAAGGGAAAGTGTTGAATAAGAGCTGTGTGGTATATGAAACGTGTAGAAGAACAACGCTCGCACTACTAGTCCCGCTCCTCATGACCTTGCGGACCTTTGATGGCGCGCCCTTTGACAAAAGTATCTTTTCACTTCCAGGTATGACATAAAACACAAGCTCTTGAAAGCAACTTGACCCAGTAGAAACGATTTCTACCATATAACAAGGCTTGCATAATTGAGAAGAAGACTAACCTTGCAGTCCTGAACACTGTTTCCTCTTGGTAAATAGTATTGTTGGTCGTTTGGGTGATTATCCTGGTTCACTTGCGCTTAATATATCGTCCGGAACGAAAATGTGGTTGAAGCGCATCATACCTTCCCCAGACCCCTTGGACAACCCGCCTCATCCTCGGTGGTAGGCATAGTCGCGAATGCTGATGAAAGTATTTTGTCGATATTTTCAGCATTAGGGATAAGATCATCCAGGCCATAAGTGGACAAGATGTCGAACCGCATTTTCTCGTAGAACCTGGCAGGTAAGTAATGCTAGATTTGGTCTTTCTAGGGCCAAAGTAGAGTTGAGGCAGATGTGTGAAGGCAACAATGAGAAACAGACGAAATAGCTTGATTCATGGGAATACGTTGCTGCGAGTTCAACAGAAATACCGTCGGCGATGGTTCCACTGAGGACGGCATCCTCTAAGCGATTTATAGCTCTGAAAAACAAGACGCCCTTACATTTCAGTGCAAACACAATGTCAATGTCGTATTTGTGAAGCAGAAAATAAGAGAGAGCAACACTGTAGCTCTCCCAGCAATGGCTTCATCCGGCCATGGCCATGGTCATTGCTACAGGCTTGGCCGGCATTATCCTACCATAGAAGATGCCATGGTGACATGTTGGAGTGGAACAACGCAAGAAGCATTCCTTGGCCGATGGAGAAGTCTAGAGGTATGCGATGGTAATCAAGCGAACGGGAAAGTTCTACACTCCACCCGACGACGAGCTAAAAAAAATCATACAGCTAAAATGACTTACTGTGGGCATGAAGCATGCCCACGTTGCAGAAATCGTTCCGCCATGTCTAAGAGCGACGGCGAAAGTAAAGTCGAACGTAACCAAACGATGCATTGATCTCCTCGTCCGATGTGAACCATTGCAATATCAAGAAGAGAACAGGATGCGGTCGTGCGGCGTGGGAATCTGGAGTCTGGCCCTGAGAATTAGCGACGGTCCAGCACTGCGCGGGTGATAGGATGTAGTAGGGCTCGAAGGAACGACTCACCTGTTTTGACACTGTTGGTGAGCTCGTAGGGCCTCCGTCGTTTGACGAAAAGCTGCGGGTTTTGAGGACACGTGATTAGCATGGTACAGGCTATTTAGGGTCTCGGAGGCTTTGAGAGGGTCTCGCCACGGAAAAGACGTGCTCCGAATCTGTTGGGAATCGAGCTTGAAACAGTTGCTAATAGACAGGAAAGGGAAAGAGGCCACGAGTCTTGTTGGCGAGTGGAGACAAGCCCGAAGGACCCTGCATAAATTAGCTCCAGCCTCGAAATCCGGGGTAATTGTTGTCGAGTTGGTGTCTCACTGACTCAATTGCTTCCTACCGTTGGATGATACGATCGTTGTATCGTGACATTCTGACCTGTGAGGTGTTCCAAGCCAGCACTGACATATATCACTGCAATTCGATGTATAGCATCTACACATGTCCCGATTCCACATCGCTTGCGCAATCGATAAGGTGACGTAGATAGTGGGTCTCGATGAAGCAACAGCTCTCGTCGAGCGTTTCCACTGGCAGCCTTGACTTGACATGGAAGTCCGTGAAGCCCATAAATGGCCTCAGGACCGCCAACGATGGCACGAATACCGAAAGGTACGAGGCGGGCACAGGAAGAAAGCTAATGCAGTTGTGTGTCCCCCTGGCTCATCTCAGTCTCAGCCTCGCGGAGCAGCATCAATTCGATCGAACAATGATGGAAAATGGCGTTTTTATTCCACATCAGAAGCTATCATATCAGGTATCCATGGATATAGATACATGGTGGCCCCTTTCATTTGGAATCGAGCCGACCCCGCTTGGATGTGTCTCTGTCCGCATTCCTCCAGATTCCATCATTTTCGCACACAGTGAACCGTTGTAGCCCATCAATCGCAGAAGGCGCAAGGTACGAGCATGCCATATCTCACCTGACGCCGGAATCGCGGCCGTCGAAATCATGTCGCGTGATCGTGGCTGATCTATCACTTCACAGAATCCGATCCACCTTTTTCTTCCACATAACAACAACTCCACCGTCTCAACTACTCGAATAACTACGAAAGACTCTCTGCATCCGTTGTATCCTCTCTGCCATCAATCCAGTCCTCAATCACATCAGTAAGTTCAATTCATCGACCTTCCCATCTACACCTCCGGCAATGCCTCCGTGAGCTTCGAGCTTGGAGAGCTAAGGAGAGGGGTCACAACTGTGAACTTCCACCTCAACGAGCTTTATATGATTCAATTCCATTAAAACATTCATGCCTTTCATCTCAATGTCATTGCTAACATCGCTAAACAGTGACTCGCTCCCACAAATTCGGTGACCGCGTCCACAGCGAGGAGAATCAGCAGCCTGCTGAGCCAATGCTACCCAAGTTCTTCGGCAAGCATGGCCATGTCGACGTCGATCCTAAGAAGACCAAGAAGGATGGTGGAGGCAAAGGCAACTGGTGAGTTTGGCTCACTCCTCGCACGCGCAAGGCTGCAACGCAAAAAAAAAAACCTCGCCGTGTTGGCCATCTGAACAATGAACACTAACCATCACCACTAGGGGCCATCCAGGAGACGAGATCGATGACGTCGGCAACATTCACATGGCCAATCCACGCCGTCGCTCCAACTCTTCCTCCCACCTCAAGGGCGCCAAAGACTTCAAGACCAAGTTTGAGCACGTCGAAGTTGAGCCAGTCTTTGAGGAACACCTCCATGGCCCTCTCCCTGAGGACGAAGAGGCTGACATCCATCCACTCGAGCATCAGAGTACCACTAGCAGTGATGACTCTGTTCACAGCATCGAGGAGGACAAGTAGGTGTATCACACGATTGTGGAAGGCACACGCTCTGGAGAATGGTACGCGATGTTAAGGCAAGGTTAATGAATGGTGCCATCGGTTTCCTTCTCAGCCTGGCATGGTTGATGAGCAGAGTTCGGCGTTTTTTCTCGGTGGTAGCTTTCGCTCTACTCACAGCACTTGCCTTCTCAGAAGACCCTTTCCGCTCGTGAATGGACTTTCCTTGATAATTGACGCATTCATCACGTTTACGATTTCACGATGGCTGGGTCGTCGTTGATACGAATGATCTGAAGCAACAGACGACTGTACAATAGTTAATGCCAAGAGGCAAAACGCAAAATTAAATGATGATGATTGCACTTTTTGCCCTGTGCGTGGTAAACAGTGGTGAGGATGTAAAGTACGATGCTCTACTGTGTATCGGTTTCGGTCAATTCCTATGGATTCTAGTTCTACTCTATTTCTGAGCGCTGGATCCACTTCAGCCTCGTCGACGCCCCTCTCCTCCAACATGTGGGACTTGGTTGGCCATATTCTTGACCTCTCTTTTCAGGCAACATAGCTCGTCTCTACAATCGATGAAGACGTATCTTCATAGAAGTCTGGAGTTTCTGGACGTTTTCAGAGTGACGCTCCGCCCCCACAATCGTGACAACCTTGAACTGAATGATGTGGGTGGTTGTATCATGTGATAGTGACGTAGCTCCATCGACGTCAACGAGATGTTGGAGCAGCACGACCAGAAATCTATCTCATTCATCTTCAGCCCTCATTTCTCGTAAAAGAGCATATGCTGCTATCACTCTCTGCCAGAAACTCGAGCAGTGAGCACCACGGCAGGAACAACCTCCGAGACCAATGACAGCGATCGACATTCCTTGTTACACGCTAACCAGGTTTACCACCGTCTGCCTTGTTTTCTACCTTGCAACCGTGAAAAGTGGCTCTCATGGAACATGCCTGCTTCAAGGCTTGCGCAAGCAAAAGCCGATGACGTTGTGCTGCTTTTCTTGATTTTTGAACTGGGAGAGAGTATTAAGATGCTGTCATGTACCTAGAATGCTAGCAGGTCCCATTTTCTCCTCATAGAAACTCCCCGGTCACATCTCTACTGCATCATTACCTGGCCCCCCTTTACTACCTTTGCTTCTTTAGGCATCTAGACCACCCGAACACTCGCTACTCACCATGCCTCCAAAGAAGCTCGGCGGCGGTACCCCAAAGAAGCTTGGACAGGACAAGCCCAAGGAGGAAGCCAAAGAGGAGACATCCAACACAGAGGAGCCAGAGAAGGAAGCTGAGCCTGAAGCTCCCACAAAGGAAGAGTCAGAATCCGAACCAGACGCTGGAGCTGCTGCAGAGGCACCCAAAGAACAATCCCAGGAGATGGAGAAGCAGAACCCGACGAAAGTGGAAGAGCAGGATTCAGAGCCAGCGGCTGAAAAGCCAGATGTTGAAGAAGAACCGAAGCCAGCCGCTGAGGAGCCGAAACTAGAACCAGAGCAGACACAATCGCAGGGACAATCACAGGGCCAGACGAACGGAGCACAAGGTCAGGCACAGGGCCAATCTCAAGGACAAGTGAGTGGCGGGCAAGCATCAGGTCAGGTCCAGGGTCAAGCACAAGGTCAATTAGGAGCTGGCGGACAACAGCAGCAGTCACAAATCCAGACTATGGAACGACCTCAGCGACAGACCCGTCAGGAGAGACAAAATAACGAACTTGCCAAGCGTGCTCCCCCATCTGCGAAACAAATGGCGAAGAAGCAGCGATACGACGATTACGAAGACTCGGAGTCGGAAGATGAGTTCCACTACCCGTACAGAGAGAAAAACAACAAGAAAAGGATCATTCCTGTAAGGACGAGTAGGATTGCAGACAGACCGATGAGTGACAAGCCACCCACGATCAGTATCAAGATTGAACTTGACTTGGAGGTTGAAGTGAGCCGAAGTCTTTGCTGATTGCCAACACGACAATTGCTAATCCCCC
Organism: Venturia oleaginea; assembly: GCA_013176395.1. Taxonomy (NCBI): domain Eukaryota; kingdom Fungi; phylum Ascomycota; class Dothideomycetes; order Venturiales; family Venturiaceae; genus Venturia; species Venturia oleaginea. The sequence goes on along the minus strand of JABMLP010000004.1, from coordinate 1,887,685 downwards.
AACAGGTCGAGATTTACGCGAGAGTGAAGGGTGATGTTTGCATTGGTTTGATGTAGGGGAAGCTGTTCGAAGAAATGGCGTCTGCAAGGCGTTCTTTAATGGATTCACTGGCCCCAGGTTATGGACGTATACTATTGACTGGATGTAGAGCATTTTTCATGACCCCATAGCGTTATCGAGTCTCCGTTCTCACTCTCGACTTGTGTGATTTTAGGTATACAACCGTGTCCAGGCGTCATTTCGGTCATCTGAGGTGCTCATCAGAGGTTGTCCTCGGGACCTTATGCCTCTTGACCTCCAGTACCCGTTTCTAAGCTACATAAAATGGCTTCATGATACACTCGACAATACATACTCTTTATGGATAATCTACAATTCCGATAACTCTTACAGATCCCTCCATCTTAGATACACATCGCCATAACAGAACACGATCAATTTCACTCTACCCTCGAAGATAGTATCCATGCTGCTACTGCAACTCGCCACTCTGGTTACACTATTTCCCCTCGTTCCCTCGATTCTTGCCACCACAATCCCCTCGTCCACTACCAGCATCCTCGACCCAGTTTCGAGCATCGATACGCCTGCACCCACGGGCATGACCGACCCCATCGTCACTCGACGACCAGGCGGCGCTAACCAACATGGGCCCAATCAAGCTGGCGACGGACCCCAACGATCCACCACCATAATCGACAATTCAGCAGTACCCGTAAGTGTCTGCGGCTACCTGGATCTCGTCGTCGACAAGGTGCATTTCAATCAAGACTACGCTTGTGCAGAGGGCAAATGGTGTGGCACTGATGCAGCTCACAACTGGTTTGGATGTTGTCTTAGTAGTGCTGCCGATGGTTCCGGGAGTACTCAGGTTATTAGGCCGACGAAGTGTGCGATCCAGACGGAGTGTGTGGGGTTGAGGGAAGTTACGCTGGGAGGGTGTGTTGGGGAATGTCTTAAGGAATATGGGGTTTTGAAATGGTGAGTTTTGAGGCGTTTTTCAAACACGAGTGGATAGAGACTAATGAAGAGGGTGATTTAGTACTGAGGTGGGTGCTCATTTTTGTTCTACACAAACCATGCACGAGTCGTCGTTGACGCATTATCAATGCGGCCAAAACCCCCAAACGAAGGTTGAGGAATTATGGCTTACGAAGCCGAATCCGGAGGCTTCCACTACTTCTAACGATTCGGTGTCTATGAATATTACGACAGGTCCTACCTCCTCTTCTTCTTCGTTGAGCAAGAGTTTGAGTACCAGCGGCGAAGGCTTTGTCACCGACACATTCTCGGTCATATTCAGGACAGGCGGAAAGACAGTGACGAATACAATTACAAATATCTTTCCTCCGAGTCACACGAAATTTTCTTCGTCAAATGGTTGGAGTGAGACGAGTGCCGCGGCGAGTGAGTGGAGTGCGAGAACGAGTACGACTACGACTACGTCTAGTCATGATTCGAAAGCGACTACTACGACTGGTAAGAGTTCGGCAGCGGTTACGAAGGCGACCACCTCTTCTGCGGCTACTAGTACTGGGGGTGCTGAGGAATTTGGTATGAGAGGGATGGGGTTGGTGGGGTTGGTGGCGGGTGTTGTTATTGGTGGCGGGTTGAGAATTTAGTGATGGAGAGGCGAGCTTGGGAAGATAAGCACTACAGGCAGTTGTTGAAATTAAAATGACGAAGCACGAATAGCGATTGAAATAGCGTGCGAATTTCCTTGGCGGAAAGGTTTGGTAAAAGCTTACCATGTAAGCATCAACAACAATCACACTTGTCGCGAATCAATCCCACCAACAACTGTTTGAACATGCCGCAATCAGGAAACACGTCGCTCCATGAGTTGCCAACGTCAGTTCCAGGCGAGCAGAACCTCGAGAGAGCTCGAGACGCATCTCAACTCGAACATGCAAGCATACGACAGGCCGAGTCAAAGAAAACCAGAGCATGCGTACTGTTGGGTACTGCAATATTGCAATTGCCCATATGGGGTGAAGCGCTCAAGGAACGGATCATCACTTTGAGCTAACACACAAAGGATTCGCCATGAGCTACGGAGTCTTCCAAGAGTTCTATTCCGAAAATTGGACATTCCATGGCAACAAAGAGCTCACCGGTATCATCGGTACAACCTCGAACGGAGTCATGTATCTTTCCATGCCATTTCTCTTCGCACTCTTCACGAAGCGCTGGGCCCGACACAGACAAACAGCTGCAGTCTGTGGTGCACTGATCGCATGTGCGAGCTTTGTCCTGTCTGCTTTCAGCATACAGCTATGGCAACTTGTTGCAACCCAGGGAGTTCTGGCCTCTCTCGGATGTGCTCTCGTGTACAGTCCGGTCACGCTCTCACTTGGAGAATGGTTCAACGACAGTAATCGAGCTGTTGCCTACGGCCTCGCTTTCTCTGTTAAGAACATCGTAGGTGCTGTTTGCCCTTTCATGTTCCGATGCCTGCTCGATCGCTATGGTTTCAAAATCACATCCATCGTATTCGCAGCCATAGCAGCAGGAACAAGCCTTCCGGTCATTCTCCTAGTACCCACTCATCCTTCGAGTCTCCTTGTTGGCCCTTATCGATCCAGAAAACTGCCCTGGCAATTTCTCCGCCACCGAGCTTTCTATATCTATGGCGTTGCTATCATTCTGCAGAGCGCTGGATATGGCATACCTCAGACCTATCTCAATACATACGCCCATGAAGTGGCACATGTTTCGCAGACGTCGGCGACTCTTCTCCTCACGCTCTTCAACATTCCCGGCATTGCATCCTCAACCATTTTCGGATGGCTCAGCGACAACAAGCGCTTTCGCCTCTCAGTAGAGACGGTGACCTCTATATCTGCTGTCTCCACAGCGCTGTCCGTCTTTTTTTTCTGGGGTCTTTCGTATCAGGGCAGCATGGCACTTTTGGTGTTGTTCTCTCTCACTTTTGGCTTCTTTGCTGGTGGTTATTCCGCTACGTGGGGGGGATGCTCAATGAGATGGAACATGATGCTGCGCAGAGGAATGAGGCTATCGATACAGGAATGATATACGGTCTACTTAATGGTGCGAGAGGGATTGGATATGTGAGCGGCGGGCTTGCTGGTGTGCCACTGCTCAAAATCGGAGTCTCGAGTTCACTGGGTGGTTTTGGATACGGCACGACTTATGGACCTTTGATCCTCTTCACTGGTTTTTCAACGATTTGTGGTGCTTGGGGTTCAATATGGAAAGGGAAGCACGCGCTTCGGCCCATCGCATCACGAATATTGTCGACATGAAAATTGCGCCGGCGGTCGTTCCAGGACAGGCTTCAAGATATGAGGGAACTTCGTTGTTAGCAATACAACTCATCTGATGTTCTCTCGTTCCTTCTGCATTTCCATCTACCATACTATCTTTGTAGGGGCGACAATAACGTCCGAGGAAAATTCCGTCATTATATCCCCAGAGCTTGAAGTCGTCTTTGTCTCTGGGTTTCTACTTCTTCCCATCTCCAAGCTGGGTCGGATCTAGGTCGGTGTTGTGCTGGTTTTCTGTCTCAGCTGAGAGGTAAACATGAGAGTACTGAGAAGATCTTTCGGTCAAAGGAAGGCACGATGTTGATGTTGATTTATGATCAATATTAATAGATATTGCAGAAGAGAGGCCCTCATGAGGTGTAAAAATGTATTGCTGGTCAAATCAAAGAGCGATCCTGTTATATGATAACGTATTCCACCACCCAACCGCTCAAACCACCCAACCGCTCAAAATCCGCCAAGACTTCTACCATTCCTCTTATGTGATTATGTCTGAACAACGAAACGCACTATTACTCCAACACGAAGGGAGAATCCAGCTCGCCCTCCAAGCCCTCCAAGCCGGCCAATTCCGAAGCCAACGGGCCGCCGCTCGTGCCTTTGACGTTAAACAGCGAATCCGGTCTGAGCGCGTTAAAGGAGTCCCATTTATCCTCGAAACACCACCAAATGGTCGGAAACCTACCCTTACCGAAGAGCAAACGCTTGTCCGATACATCCTTGACCTCGATTCGCGAGGATTTGCGCCCTGGCTTTGTGAGGTAGCAGATATGGCCGATAAACTGCTAGCTATACGCGGTGGAGAGCCAGTGGGCAAAAACTGGGCTGAGAGGTTCGTTACGCACTCAGATGAGCTCAAGATGGCCTTCCACCGAGCCAAGGATAGGCAGAGGATACTACAGGAAGATCCAGAGATTATTGGCGCGTGGTTCAAGCTCGTTGCAGATACCAAAGCCAAGTACGGCGTCCACGACGAGGATACACACAACTTTGACGAGATTGGCTTCCAGATGGGTGTTATTGGGTCAATGAAGGCCGTTACAGCCTCCGAGAGACTTACAAGGCCGGAACTCATTCAGCCGGGCGATCGCGAATGGGTTACAGTTATCCAGAGTATCTGCGCCGCTGGGTATGCAACCCCACCCTTCATTATCTACAAAGGACGCGTTCACATCTCTGCGTGGTACGAGGAGGCAGATATACCACGCAATTGGAAGCTTTCAGTCTCTGAGAACGGCTGGACAAATAACGCGCTTGGTCTTGAGTGGTTGAAGCATTTTGACGCGCATACAAAGGCGTGGCAGGTGGGGGGGTACAGGCTACTTATTTTGGACGGCCATGAGAGCCATCTCAACCAGAATTTTAAGGACTACTGCCTCGAAGATAAGATCCTAACCCTCTGCATGCCATCGCACTCGTCGTATATACTCCAGCCGCTTGACGTGGTCTGCTTCTCGCTGTTGAAGCGCAAGTACTCCCAACGCATCCGGGACTTGGCGCGCCGGCGCGTGTACCATATCAACAAGGAAGGCTTTCTCCCTGCCTTCAAAGACGCGTTTTTCGACGTGTTTACGAAAGAGAACTGTCAAAAGGCCTTTGAGGCAGTAGGGCTAGCCCCTATCGACGCGCAGGCGGTATTGGACCGCCTTGAAGTACGGCTACGTACCCCGCCAGAACCCCGTCTCCCAGAAACGCCTTGGCAGTCAAAGACTCCAAGCAATACTCATGAATTTGGATCCCAATCCAAGCTCGTAAGCGAGTCTTTTACTCGGTCACCAGTTACTGCGCTGGCTGGCTTTTCCCAGCTTGTTATGGGCGCTGAATTGATGCTTCACCAAAACGCTCTACTCGTTGCGCGCAACCACGAGCTTGAAGAGCAATTGGCAGTAATAACGAAGCGAAAATCGCGTAAAAGGAAGCGGATCCAGCAAGGTGGTACTATGGAGTATGGGACTGCAGCAGCGCAGGTAGCTGCAGAGGCGTCTGTAGCGCCTCGGGGATCGAAGAAGGCTCGTGGTATCGGTGATCAAGAAATAGCCCGACCAACTCAACGGCGCTGTGGGAACTGCGGCGTAACTGGGCATAATGCGCGAACTTGTAAAAAAGATATCGAGATATGTTCTGAATCAGATAGTAGCACGACGGACTTAGAATCTATTGTTGATAGCGAAAAAATTAAAGAGTCGTAACATGAGATGGTCGTGCCAAGAAATTTTGAGCGGTTGGGTGGTGGAGTACGTTATGTGATGATGGAAACAAATTAAAGAATATCTCCTCATCGTCCTATAGTTTCCGTTAAGGACGCCCTCACCAGTTCTCCGCTTTTCGAAAACCAGATAAGCTCGCGTGACGTGGGCAAGACTGACCGGTCAGCTCGTACAAATACAACCGCACGGCTACCTCACTCGCAAACATCACGAAATCAAAGACTAAAATCTAATCGATCCTTCATCAATCTACGTGCTCATCCTCTCCACAGAGAGAAAAATTCGTTGCCATCGTTTTACGCTGCCAAACATTGGCCTATATCTTCTGTACATGCCTTTCCCGAGCTTCCAAGAGTGAATACGCCAAAGAAATGTTCGGAATCAGTACTCGGCCTTGCCAGCCATGGCCCGAGTTCTATGTTGGAGATGAAATTTTCTACTTTGTTTCAATAAAGGATGGATTACGCAAGAAAGAGACTGGTCTTGTTTCCCAAGTTGTCGTGGACGAGAGGGGTAAAAACTCACATGTATAATATTTGTGATGAGAATGACAAGGTCGTGGCGGAGAAGATAAAGGAATCGTAGTTGGAATGGGCTTGATACACGATGGAATGCAGTGATGAACAACTGCATCCCGCGTGATTGTCGTGATAGGTGATTACTCAATCTGACAAGAAATGAATTACTCTTATACTTTGCGTTTGTTCCAATTTTCTGCAATGGTTCAAGGCCGAAATAGATGGAGCCTATGAGGCCTGCAAATTCGCCGCAGGACTGGGACAACCGGATTTGTAGCCATATCGGCCTGGACGTGCAGCAACAATGACAGAAGCTCGAATTTGTGCGCAACCTTTCGGGTCTAGGGGGATTAACTTATTCGACAATCAAGTCGGATGTTCGTCGTCTCTGTGACTCCATTTCCTCAACACCTACTCATCCTTCTCCTCGAAAGTGAGCACGTACTTCCTCCGTCATCCAGTTTCTTCTCCCAATCCTTAACCTTCGCTTCAACGTTAAGCATCTCTCTCGTATTGTGCTGTGTACAGTGACGAGGGACAATGTCTTTGTTTACCTTGCGCAGCCTATCAATCTTGCTTTACCCTTTCAGAACAACGACATTATTCTTGTATGGTATAGATCGTGCCAGTCTGAGACAATGTTGCTTGTTAAATGTATTAGCGATCTCTCCTTCAATACAGAATGAAAGTGTATATCTCACTGACTTGAAAACCCTGTACCGATATAGAACAGAACTTTTCAACAGAGCTGAACACTGTGCAGCTCGATTCAGTATATGAGACTATGTTGCGAGAAATATTCTCGTCGGTTAGAAGTCTCACTTTCACCTCTGTCATTATTAAAACATATTTACAGGTACTCACCACTCACCATGGCTTGTTCTCAATACTCTAGACATCCGTCTTCCAAAGGCTTCAACACTTCTCGCAGTTCCAACACCTCGGTCAGAATTTCCCTTCAGAGTGAGCCCGCCGAAGAAACTATGATGTCTTCAAACACTCCGTCGAGCGGTGTCAGATCAAAGCCAGTCGGTTTTTCTGACCATCGTAGCTCTGCATATCCAACATCTGGTTCGTCTTCGACTAAAACCAGCATCTATTCAGGGCTCACCTCGACAAGATATGCTGCTGGTTCAGCAAACACCGAGTCGACGGCTCTGAGCTCCTATCCTTCTCATTTTAGGAGTGTCGACATATCTATTAATTCCTCCCGATCTAAAACCAGCACAATTGCAGATGCAAGACGCTCAACTCCCCGCCCGCCATACAAGACCCGCACTGTCGCTCCGTCCTCGTCAGTTCGCTTCCACGAACCATCGCACACAACCGCTCTTTCTGGGAGGACGTACCGGACCACTCAAGTCTCTCCCGTCCGCGCTACCTCTACATTGTCCAGCATCTGCCCCTGGCCAGCTTTGGCACCTCGACGACATCGCTGAGACTGTCCGCCACAATCAGACTGCTCCTGGTTCTCAGTGAACGTGTGCTAAAGTATCATCCTGATAAACAAGCGACCGACGCAGAGATGTGAGAGAAGACGCCTGTATTCCGATTAATACAAGAAGCGTATGGAGTGCTTAAGAACCCAAAAGAGCGAAGGAGATATGATGCGGCGTATGTAACGGCTAATAATGAGGCTAATGCTGTAACGGCTTGCTAGGCTACTGGAACAACCACAGTGTTCAAGCACCTAATAAGGCGCCACAGTACACGAGCCATGTGACGGCTTGCTAGGCTACTGGAACAACCACAGTGTCCAAGCACCTAACAAGGCGCCACAGTACACGGGCCACAGCAAGACCTATAAGTCGGCCTTGCCCCCAGCCCCCATTTACATAGCTACCTGTAGTTCACTATCACATTTAGTCCATACCTGATTGCTGCTCACGCCTTTCATTATTTACTACTAGCCGTGACAAATGCACCATGGGAGGATATCCGTAACATGGATTTCGACGTCGTTTAACTTAGAGCCGACTGCTTATTAATTGTTTGTTAACTAAGTTAACCATGCCCTTACTTGGTAGACCTTGGCAAACCTCTGCCAAGCCGTCACACGGGACACCGATGGGGTCCGAGGATAGCAGATGGTCACGTGTATATGATGGGAGTAAAATTGTCCTCTTTTCTCGTCACCATCAGGCCATCATACGATCTACAGGATGCAAGATATGATGATTGTATACCAATGCCAAACGTTACTGAGAAGGAGGTACTGGACGCAATACAAGCAGCGTCACCCTTCAAGGCCCCGGGACCGGATGGGATCCCAAACAAGGCCTTGCAGACGGCATCTTATATGTTGGTGGGACACCTGGCGACAATTATGAACCAGAGCCTACAACTGGGCCACTACCCGACACATTTCCAAAGCTCGACCACGGTAGTGCTACGCAAACCAGGGAAGAACGACTACTCGACTCCAAAGGCATACCGACCTATTGCGCTCCTGAATACGATTGGCAAGGCCATGGACGCAGTAATCGCTAAGAGACTTAGCTACCTGGTGGAAACACACCAAGTCATCCCAAGGATGCACATGGGAGGCAGGAAGTTAAGGTCAACGGAACACGCACTACACGCTGTAATCGAGAGAATCTACAACGCTTGGAACAACGGAAAAGGACAAGTCGCTAGCCTGCTGCTCCTTGACGTGTCAGGCGCCTTCGACAACGTATCCCACAAGAGACTCCTACACAATCTTCGGGAAAAAAAAGTTGATGAGAGAACAGTACGATGGATTGCTAGCTTCCTGAGCGATAGACGCACGCGAATTGTCATCGATGGCTACGAATCTGACGAGTACACGGTCGAGACTGGGGTACCACAGGGATCGCCCCTATCCCCCATCTTATACATATTCTACAACTCTGACCTTATTGAGCAACGCGACTCAGGCGACGATACTGCAGCTACAGGCTATATCGATGACGCAGCCATACTTACATGGGGCAACACAACAGAGGAATCGTGCAAGAAACTCGAAAACGCGCTGGAAAAGGCAAACTGTTGGGCAAAGACACATGCATCAAAATTCGCCCCATAAAAGTTCCAGCTGACACACTTCACAAGAAGACGCACCCGTATAAACACACAACAGCCCGTTCAAACGGCATGGGGATGCATTGCGCCTAAGACAACGTGCAAATATCTAGGCGTGACGCTAGACAGCAAACTCCAATGGAAGGAACACATCGAAGAAATCAAGCGGAGAACTACAAAAACAGTGAACGCACTGTGCTCTCTGGGCAGCTCAACATGGGGCGTCAGTCTGCTAGATATGCGAAAAATCTACCGCGGAGTAGTAGTCCCTCAGATGATGTACGCGTGCTCAATCTGGTCGAATTCAGGAATGAGGGGAAAACCATACACGAGAAAAACGCTCGATACACTTCAGTCAATCCAAACACGTGCAGCACGAATTATCTGTGGAGCGTTCAAAGCGACATCCAGAGTCGCCCTCGACATGGAGACCTACCTGCTCCCAGTCGAACAACAGATCTGGAAACACAACACCGAAACCCTCAGCCGTATACTCACGTGCCAAGACCTCCCTAAACTGCTAGATACTCAATTCGGAGAACCAAGGTCAAGACAACGAGCAAGCTACGATAGCCCATTATACAACATATATCGAGATGCCGAAGAGAAAGGAGCAGCAAATCTCGACAAGCGAGAGACAATCCCGCCGTTCGTAGCAGCACCATGGTGGCAAGGCCCAAAGACACATATCGCACCAAGCGATGAAGCGGCACACTCTGAGCACGACTCCGTCACTAGAGTCGAGGGTAATATTTGCATCTATACAGATGGGAGTAGCATAGACGGACATACAGGCGCTGTAGCAGTCTGGCCGCTGAAAAGACAGACGAGAAGCACGTATATGGGCCCTGAGACGACCTCCACGGTGTACGCAGCTGAACTTTAAGGAATAAATCTAGCGCTGCATATGGTTCAAACAGACATCGAGGCAAGAAACGAACGGAGAGACATCAATATCTTCACCGACAACCAGGCAGCGATACGCTCGCTGACAAGGCCGGAAGGCCGATCAGGAGCATACATTGTCAAGCGGATTGTACAACGGATCACACAACTTCACGAGTACGGAGCTATCGTGAACATTCGATGGATCCCTGCCCACGAGGGAATTGACGGGAACGAGGCCGCTGACCAAGCCGCCAGGGAGGCCACTGGATGGAGAGAAGACGGAGAGAAAGGACCAAGAGCTGATATGCCACCGGAACTGTACCCGCTAAGAACGACACTCAAGACGTGGTGCTGGAAGGTAGTGAATAAACAATGGTTGACTAGCTGGAAATCCGAGACAAAGGGGAAAGCCACGAGGAGATACACACCTAAGCCTACTAAAAGGGTGCTCCAACTCCATCAAGACCGGAGCAAGCGAGAAAGTGCGATCCTCGTACAGATGAGAACTGAAAAGATAGGGCTCAAGGCCTTCCTCTTCAGCCGACGTGTCCAAGGTATCCCAGACTCTAGGTGTGACTGCCGTGAAGGGATGCAGACCGTAGCCCATATCCTCCTGGAATGCCGCAAGTTCCGGGACATCCGGAGAGACGAGTTGGGCCGCTTCCCAGGACGAAACAACCTCCGGAATATCTTGACTACGCATGAGTTAGCCACCAAAGCTATCAGATTCATGGAACAGACGCGGATCCTTGGGCATAGTGGGATCGAAAACGCGCAGACGACGCTGAGCATTGAGGGGAGACTGTAGGTAGACGGAAAGCGAAATATGAGGCATTGCCTCCCGGAATCTAGATAGCACAGATGTACTGGTAGAACAACAGACATTTACAAGAGCCATTGGGCATCTGGAAATAGTGGTTGAGGGAAAAGAGGGGGGATCGAGGGGATAGCTGGTCTTGTTTTGGTAAGCAGGGCGAAGTGGGACGTGGTAGATCATATCACGTGTCGGCTGTCTGATGAAGTCCCCCTAACCGGGCATAGCTGCGTGATTAAGCGGCTGCAACCGAGTAGGATAAAATCAATTAATCAATCAATCGATCAACCATCAGGCCATCATCGCATCTTTCCCTTTCATAGCTCGAATATAATCTAGTCTGCGTTTTACTATGCATGTATCTTCTCCCCATTGATCCTCTTCTCATCTTCATCCTCCATTGATTACTCAACCGACATCCTCCTCTTGCCTCTCTCTTCGCCGCCACAGCCTACCATAGTACTCAGCGAAAAGCGACGGCAATCAAGGATGGTCATAGTCCCCAAGCACTATGCCATTAATTTGGTCATCGATATAAGTGGAGGTGGCTCAAACTGAGCACCTCGACTTACCAATTCCGAATGCCCATGCCTGTTGTAGGTACCCTTCTCCGTTTGTAGCTTCTTCCAACCTCGTACTCATGTTCCTCACCCTTCTTACCTTCTTGTCGCTCAGCAGCAGCGCCGAAAAACTAGGCCATAGTCTTGATCAGTCTGATGTATCAATATGCAACACGACGCTATGCATTCAGCATGCACAGTTTATTCGGGAGAATCTGGCATCAACCGCAGTAGACCCTTGCACAGACTTCCATACCTTCAGTTGCGGTGGTTGGCAACAGAAGCACCCACTGAGTCCAGTTCAATCTAGCAAGTCGGCCCACTGTAAGACCATCAAGCCGACGGTGCTTGACTGACTAGCATCAGGCGTATCTGTGTTGAACCAGTTAGGAGATCGCAATCTTGTCTTACTGAATAGAATATTGGAAGGCGAATATGCTGAGAACCATGAATTCTCCACGGCTGAGAAGGTCGCCGACGCTCAGAACTTTGAAAAGCTCAAGTCCGCCTATCAGTCATGCAAAGATGATGCCGCCATAAAACTTGCCAGAGTCACTCCCCTTATAGATATGCTTCAAGATTTTCGTCAAACTTGGTATAGACATGGATCCAACAAAGACAGAATTACAGCAGGCTTGTTGTGGGCGGTTCAAAACTCTGTGTCCGCTTTGATCAGAATCACAATTGATGTAAGCCTTCGTACAATGTAACGGCACTGAGTCTGACCTAGGGTACAGACAGATGATCGCGTACCTGATCAAAATGTCATCAGCCTTCGAGCTCCGAGGACAAGCCTACCTGCTCTCCAATACTACAGCAATAACAAGACGCTCTCTAGCTACACCAGCGCACTTGCTGATATGTATACTCTTCTCAAGATAGATCGGAGGCCAACGAAGCTTGAATCGGCCGTTCGGTTTGAAGCTGATCTTGCGAGAATATCCATCGTTCCCAATAAATATGTTGACTTGAATGTGAGTTTTCTATTCCTTGCACAAAATTCAACTGACAGAGTCAGTATTCTTACCATCCGACCACACTTATTGAACTGGATCAGCTATTGTCAAACATCACCACAACTTCCATATTGGAAGCGCTTGTACCAGCTGATTATAAGCCAACGAAAATAATCAACAGCGATCCTTGTTTCTCCGGCAATCTTTCCACCATTCTTACACACATCGGAAGAGATCACATATCAATACCTCCAGAACAGAATCAAAATCTCTTGGGCTGGTAAACTACATCGCTCCTACATCAAACCAATATCAGGCCTCACGGTATCTTTGACTAGACAACAACCGGCGACGGTGCAGGATGGAAGTGTTATCTGCACCGACGAAATCGACCAGAGTCTGAGGTAGCTTCTTAGTGCTGCCTACGTACAGAGACACTCAATTCCTGGTGCTAAAGAGCTCGCAGAAGAAATGGTGAAGAATATCATGGCTGCCTTCAAGCAAAATCTTGAGAACGAATCATGGATGTCAGCATAAGCGCGGACCAAAGCCATACTCAAACTGGATAAAATGGTGGCGCGAATCGGCTTCCCAACTTTATCTCCAAACATTACCAATCCTGTCCAGCTGCAAACATATTACAGAGACACGACCATAACGACATCGTTCTTCAATAACAGCCGGACATTTGCGTCACAGAAACTCAACAGACAGTGGAAAAGCTTACTCAAGACCGATACTGATAGCTGGGATCTATCTGTCTCGGAAGTTAACGCAAACTACCAGAGCACAGGAAACAGGCTCATCCTGCCACTGGGTGTTTTGCAACATCCTATCTTCAGCAGTCAACTGCCAGAGTACATCTCGTACGGTGCTGTTGGAAGTATTACGGGTCATGAGATCACGCACGGGTTTGAAAACAGCGGAGCTATGTATGACGAGGTAAGATACAACTAAGCTTCCCAAGTGAGGGACCAAGTTGACATTGTTAGAATGGGCACTACTCAGATTGGTGGGATCAAACCACCCGCTCGAGATTCGACAACAAAACTCAATGCTTCGTCTCCCAATACTCAAACTACAGCGTCCCTTCGGCTACCCCAGGTCCTCAAACCCCACTTAATGGCCGCCAGACCTTGGGTGAAAATATCGCAGATGCTGGTGCCCTTTCTGCTTCCTTTTCTGCATGAAAGCAACGCGCCGTTTTGAGCCCACAAGCCAACGCGCTACTTCCTGGTCTAAACTTTACGGCTGAGCAGCTGTTCTTCTTGAGGTATTCGACGTTTTGGTGTTCGAATCAAAGTCCAGAGAGATTGATCAAACAAGTATACTCGGATTGGCATAGTCCGCCACAGTTCAGGAGTATGGGAGCTACAAGCAATTCGAGAATGTTCAGAGAAGCTTTTGCATGCAAGGTCCGTCAGCCAGTATGTGGGTTATGGTAAGAAGCAAATGTCAATGGGTCATGGCTTCAAGAATCCATAAGGCTATATACCAAGGCAAGTCCGTCGAGTCGCCAGCCACCTTATATGCTTCCAGCGGAACTGGATAGCGGAAATGATTGGCTGCGCGGCCAAGCTGGGCGTGCTACCTTCCGTTGGATAATGAGAAACAGTGTACCGTCTTAGATTCAGGACTGATGTCAATGAACCCCTTGTAACTTTGTAAGACTCGGCCGTATCGAAAGCCGATCGAGAGCCTCTTTCTCGAACTGTATCTTGATTTTGGCTTCTGGGAAGATTCGGGTGGACATGAGTTAACGGCTCCATTATAACCCTGGCCGCTACTTCTGGAATGTGTCGCTCGTGCACTTCTTTGCCCCTTATAAAAGCTCTTTCTCCCCTACCCCTGCCTGCAACACAGCATTCATCATTGATCCGGGTTTGATTCTAGAATTCATTAGCTTTCGTTATTGTCCAAAATTACGTGCGAAGACTTTCCTTTGGAGATCTGGCATTTCTAGATCACGATCACTAATAACGATGGCGATGGGGGTACGTTTCGAACCTTTTCTTCTTCTTTGTAGTAGGGGTGCAATAAATTTACCTACCTCGAAAAAGATGACCATCTGACCGCACGATTGCCATTCCACGGTCTGGAGCGCGCTTGAATTGAAGACAGCTCACTATGCCGGTTTTACCTACGACAAGTACCCGCTCTTACCCGCTGCTAAACTCAATCAAGCTCCATCACATCCTCACCTCTACCTACGATATTTTTAACCCTCCTTTCCCAATCCTCCCCAACAAGATTTTGAAATGACAAAGCGAATCATCTCAGCTCGACCCCGCCGCCCCTCAGACATCCCAACCCTCTCCATCATCCTCCGCTCAGTCCACAAAACAAGCGGTTACCCAGTCGAAGGCGTCTCCAACCCCCCCTCCTTCCTAGATCCCCCAGACCTCCTCGAAGCCTGGGTTCTACTCCACGACGACAAAATAGTCGGACACGTTGCCGTCATGTCCACCAGCCCCAATAGCCTTACAGCGAATATATACGCCCAGACGAGTAACGATATGACCAGGACGGCGAGTGTAGGGCGTATTTTTGTGGATCCAGAGGTAAGGGGTAGAGGTTTTGGAACGAGCTTGGTAGATGTGGCTGGAGAGTGGGCGAGGGGGAAAGGGGTAAGGTTGTTGCTTGTTGTTCTTGAGAAGGATGAGGTTGCGAGGGGGATGTATGAGAGGTTGGGGTGGGAGATGCTGGGGAAGGACGTGTATGATGATGGGGGGAGAAAGCATGCTGCTTATGTCTATGCTAGTCCAGTGAATCCGGCTCTAATTTAATGTAAGGCTCATTCAAATTTCAGAATTATAGATAAGCTATGAATTTTCCGCATTGACTTCGGCGACTATTAAGCAAGCTTGGCACCATAGGTCCTCTTAATCCGAACAGCCGACTAAGGAATTCGTCGCTATCTATATAGCCAAAAGTCCTATCGGACACGGCCTTGTAATAGAGTTGAAATGCACTCCAGCGTCGACCACACCTGCCACTTCCTCCTCACCTGCACCAATCTTTTCATCTCGAAACTCCCGGCTGCTCGACCATGCCCTCGCATCGCGAACGTCTAAAGCACCGCCATGCGCTCCAGCGTACCCATGAAAGAGTCGTTTAACAAAAACAAGGAATATCATACCGAGTGAATAGACTAACCCTGGCCAAAGACGCAAATGTCCTATTCGAAAATTCACTCGCTAGGAGACTGAGACCGCATTCAATACAAAGCTCCTCTCCTCATCCGGGGGTTATTGATACGGCCATGACGGCTGTGATCTCTGGAGAAGCAAGAGCATACTCCTTAAACGTTAGACGAGATGTAGCCGCGGGAGAAGGCAAGGAAGACGGTATTCCGAAGAGGATAACAGTTGAGCAAGGCTACGCTACTACGCTTGTTGCAGCATTGGATCTTAGTGGCACTATTCACTCAGGAGGATTCCTTGAGGATAGTCGTGTTTCCTAGCGATTATTGCTTAAGCATCTTGTTGATGAATAGGAAACAGATGATTTGGAGATGTTGAGCGAAGAGGCTGTTGGAGGGCGATTTTCCTGGGGATGACTATCTGGAAGGATCAGCGGTCGGGCTTACAAAGCAGTCCGAATGTCGCTGTTAACGATGCCATGCAGAGATGCAACTCATAGCTTTCTTTGTCACACAACATTGCTTTCTTCCGCGAGACGGAAATCCAGAGTTGCACAAGAACGAAATCTGGAGGCTTGAGGAGGAAAAGGTTATCGTTCATGAAAAGTCACCGGGCGTTGTTCGTCTGAGAAAGCTGGAGACTGAGAATGATGCAGCCTGGAACGAGAGAGATCTGTTTTTGAATGCGGCGGAGGATTGGGAAAGAGAATAGCCGCTACGATTGCGGGAGAAAACAAAAGCTCTCAAACGACTGCGGGAGGAAATAGAGGCTTGTGAGCGAAAGGTTTCGGACGCTGAGTTGGATCCAGAGGTGAGGAATTTACGAAGGTTAGAGCAACAACAGCAAGAGCTTCGATCACAAGACGCGCCACGGCGTAGACAGGTCA
This sequence comes from Venturia oleaginea, assembly GCA_013176395.1. Classification (NCBI taxonomy): domain Eukaryota; kingdom Fungi; phylum Ascomycota; class Dothideomycetes; order Venturiales; family Venturiaceae; genus Venturia; species Venturia oleaginea. The sequence continues at coordinate 1,871,384 of JABMLP010000004.1, read as the reverse complement.
AAATGTCCCAGCAACCGCCACCGATTTCTCTGATCAGAGCTGGAATATTCATCAGCGCTCCAAGCTATGCCGTGTGCCAAGACTGTAGAGCTTTCGTGGAGAAGGTGAACAAGCATTTTAAACTGTCGATTGAACTTCGGAAATGTACGAGGCGCAAGTAAACGAAGACTGATTCGACTGACCCAAATGCATGCGGGACTGGCTGGTCATTGATCCATAGCGAACACGCAAAGGAGACAAGTTGCGTATCTTACAGTCCTGGAAATATGCTACCACAACGGGACGATGAGTTCTGTTTTATGTCGTCCACCTTTACCCAAGCTGAAATCGCACCTCGGAAATCAGGTCCGATGCATCAAGGATTGCGCTAAATCGGTTTCGAACACTGTCGGCTCGGCTTTGCCAATCTTCATTTGTGGAGAACAGATTGTTGTACACCATTGTAGTCCTTTTGGGCTTTGAGGTTGAGGTAAAGAGCGCGGGAAACCTTTTTCTAGCCAGTGCTCTTACCAATTAGCTTGTCATGGAGTACCAACCATTCATTAGCCGGTTCGTCTCGTTTCTCTTCATTTCACTCTCTGACCTCAACCTAGTCTCCACAGCCACTCCTCGAACTTGTCAATTGCAAGATCATTTGGTACAGCATCGGCAGCTTGTTTCCACTTGGTTGAGCCACCGAAGCTGTCATGGCTAGATGGCCTGTCCGAGTATGCCATCATCTCCACCACATCTGCACTATCGTTACCCTCACATACAGCTCTTGTCTCTGCACACCTCTTGGAAAATACTCGTGCTCTTGCCTGATCGCTGTGCAAGACGCAAATCTGGAACGCGTCGTGGTACAGCCGCTGCAATCGGTTGTCCGTGATTCTCTCCTCGTTGTAAAGCTTCAATAGCGCATGGCAGTCGGCCAGGGCGAGATTTGGTGACGTCTTGACCCGTTTCGGGCTTCCGATGGAGTCGTCCAATTTTGCGGCGCGCGTATACCTCTCGTCACTCTCTTTCTGCTTGTCGGCGGGTAAAGAACATATTTCACAACGACAGTCGAAGCCAAAGAAATCCTTCAGCTTAGATTTGCGCTCTTGAGACGGCCCGCCAATCGTGTATGCAATGGTGAGTTCTTCCCCTGGCTCGATATTCCGCACAGCGTATGCTGTCTCTTGCTTTCGGGTAGAACTCCATGCCTGTTGACAATTGGCCCAGCAGCTGTGATTTATGCGGGCGATGTTTGGGAATATTCCACCGATCTCTGATGACGGTCCTAGCGGGTAGCCGTTGCTTCGAACGATATTGCTGAAGGGTTCTTTGCCGCCTGGGCTGTTGTTGTGTAAGGACAGGAACGCTCGCTGAGAGTCTTTGGGAAGTGCCTTGACGATTCGTACCAATTCCCGTTCTACATCATTTGACTTGATCTCGGCCGTCGTAAAGAGAGGCTTTTCGGAGATCAGGCAAGTACCGGTGGGGATGGTTTGTGTGGCAACCAGCCCTTTACCTTTTCCAGTTATGGATTCGAGAGTGACGAGGTCATTTCTGATAGTGTCTTCGAGGGGAGGCTGCTGAGGAGCCATGTTAGTGTTTGAATCGCTCTGACACGAGGATTGTTTTGCGACTGAGCAAAATGAAAGCCGACATGGGGTGTCTTTTGTAAAAGACGGAGTTTGCAGCGCACTCTTTCCCTTGCTAATTCGACTTTCCCACAAAAAGTTAGAGCAAATCGGTGAATTGCTTCGGCCCTACTCCGAGCCAATATCCATGGTTCTGTGAACCCAAACTAATTCTTTCTACTACCAGTGTTTCAAAATGCATGTCTCTGCCTGGAATCCTTCTCTTCCCAGGACCCCAACGAGCTTTGATGAGAGAGGCACGGTTGGACCATTCTTCTCTATTTGGTAGTCGTCAAACCGGACGCATAGTCGAAGCTGGGAACATGTCCATCCGCTCGTATTCTTCCATCATCTCAGTCGCCTTCAACCTGGAATTTGAACTCTTTCAACCTTGAAGTTCAACTCTCGTCAACGTCTACAGCTTTCCCAGCATCCCACGGACTGACGATAGCCCTTGAAAGTCGTGTTAGCAAAGTCACCATGGAGGACAATACTCACCGGTCTCGAATACGACGTAGCTTAGACCGACTCACCCTCAAGGGTTCCAGAGCTGACAAGAACATAGCGTAAAATGGGAGAATAGGAGATTGAAATGATGGCGGTGGAATTGTGTCGTCAGTGTCCCTAGGTCGATTTGATTCGATGCTGACATCGTCGCCACGTGATATGCGGGCTCAACTCGATGTTTAGATCAATGGTCTAGACAGGTGCACAACTTCAAACGAAGACGTATTGATTGATTGAGTTTCAATTCGTTCATACTTGGTGGAATCGATGCAATTGCTTTAATCCGCAGGATCGCGTGGGGAAGTAGTGAGCACAACAATAGCTCGTTGTTGTTCAAGAGCTTGAGAGACCTTGCATTAAGGGATTGTAAATAACTTGAGCATGGAGAGAGGGTTTGTTCTGCACGATATAATTAGGGAATATTTGCTGCTAAGATCATGTTTAAGTATTGAGAGCAAATCGGGTACGTCAGTATAGACGCCGTTAGCATTGGCTGATTCAAGAAAGTAACGCTTTTGAAGGACCACAGGGCACCAGGCCAAAAATTCCTATTTTCCGCCATCCAAATGTAGTTCTCAAGTTCCGTCAACGAGAACCAGTCCAACAGCTCCACTCCGACCCAGCATCAAAGGCTTAGTTAGTAGAGAAAGGGGATGAACCTCGCAGTCTTCGCAGCCCATTTCTCCCAATCCTTCCCAAACTCTTTCTTCAACATCTCTTCCTCATCCTTCACCCTAGGTGGAATGACACTAGCCAACCAGAGCAACCAACCAACCCCATGGCACAAAGCGAACAGATTCCCGTATCTAGCCACAGCGACTGGCATCACACTACCAAAAACACCATCAGGTCTCAGCAGGAGCGAGACATTGGCGACCCATGTGGCAACCACTGTCGTGTAACCGGGATGTTGCATCCATGCGTAGATACCGGTCGTCCGGAGAGCAGCTGGTTTGTTGATTTGGTAGACGAAGTCTTCGCCGAGGGCTCTGTACGAGGCCAACCTCAGAGAAGCGAAGAAAGTCGATGCGGCGAGTAGGATAGTGGACTGGAGTGACCAAGTGAACAGTGCTGGATTCAGTGATTGAGGATTGAGGCATAGGAGTGGTGCTGGATAGCTATATGCGAGGTAGGCATGGTAGATTCCTAGAGCTGGGTGTCCGTATTTGATGCATGCTTCCACAAACTCAAGCAGGGGTGAGTTCCATTTGTCCTCGTCTCCACCGACCGTGGGGTTCTCGACCTTTTGATTTGGGGGTTGGAACGACTTGTGAGAAATGTATGTCGAGATAAGTGTAGCGGCTGCTAGGCTGTGAGGCATTGTGAGTTTTGAGAGGGATTTGGAAGTTGTTGGGCATGGAACTGATAATGCACTGCACTGCGACATATACATATTTTCATGGTCAAGTGTTCGGAAAGGACTTTCAGCATGAACCTAGATCAGAGTCGTCTATTTGAAGTAGGAAACCTATTTCTGGAAATAAGCATTTGTTTTCCGAATAACGCTGACCGTGGGCGTCGTGTATCGCAGACCAGGATTGGTTCAGGAACCAGGATTGTCAATCTGTCAAAGTTTCTGAAGATCAATCTAAAAGTCGCGGCCGTGTTTGAGGGTGATGAACTACCAACCACGACTTCATCAAGCATAGCAATCTGCGTGACGCAAACACGTTCTGAAACAGATTGACATGGTGAGCCACCGTGGACAAGGCCAGCCATCTGCTATGTCGGATAATATATACATACTATACTATGGTACTATGGGAAACACATGGTCTACTATGGTATCAGGGAAAATAAACGTTAATTGGCACCCTGGTAGCTACCCGTGCAGTGGTCAATGCGGTAATCTAAATGAAGTTATTATTCTGCTTATTCAGCGTATTCTTGGTGTAAGTTATCAGTGTCGTTGACGTAACCACTTTGAGGTCACCTTTGATGCTACCTTTGAGGATATCTTTGAAGCCATTTTGAAGCTGTATACATACGATTTTGGAGTCACAATGCGGCTGCGGCATAAGGAGCTTTCACGAGATGAACGGAATGAGGTTCTTACCCTCCACCTTGCAGGCTTCAAATACAAGCAAATTCAAGACTTGTTCCAGCAGAAGAAAGGCAAAGAGGTTACTAGTCGTCAGATCCAATGGGCTATTGAACACGGTCATCCTACGCCGCAGAAAAAGGGACATTGTGGTGCTAAAAGGTTTCTTTCAGAAGAGGACGTTGACTTACGTCAACTACACTGATAACTTACACCAAGAATACGCTGAATAAGCAGAATAATAACTTCATTTAGATTACCGCATTGACCACCACAGAGGTGGCTACCAGGGTGCCAATTAACGTTTATTTTCCCTCATACCATAGTATACTATACTATCAACGTCTTGCAATCAAGCGGAACATACCCGGGTTGCTCGGATCGTTGCCTCTCGACTCCATGTCTCAAACCAGTTCCTGCATCTCCTCGTGGTATTGCTCTTCACATGAAGCGATCAAATGCTTGTACTGTGGTATACATCACGCCATTCGGAGAACCCCGATAGTAATAAGGAAGTACTCTGGCATATCATCGAGGGTGGCCTCATTGTGGTACTAGTCTAGCTAGTCGATTGTTTGATGCGGGTATTGCGTGGTGTTGATACTTATGGATACTCGCGTCTTGGTGTACTAGAATACTCCACAGAACGGTCCCTTGGCGTGCATGGCTACCTAACTTCATCTCGTCGAGTATTCATCCTCAACGGTAAGATACAACAATGCCGTTGTTCAGGGCCCGAGCAGCTACACGGTGCCTCCATCGCCGTCTGATCCACCTTTCCTTGGGTCCTCGAAGCCTGCCTTGGCCCGACTTCCCAGCCTGCGTCTCGGCTCCTTCCAGCAAAATCCAGGTTTATACATCAGCATCGCTTGACCCCTTCTTGAACCTTGCTACTGAGCATTACCTCTTCCAAAACACTCCACCGGGCTCCAGAATCCTCTTTCTCTACAGGAATGAGGACTGCATTGTCATCGGTCGAAATCAAAACCCGTGGCTCGAGGCCAATCTGAACCTCGTCAGTGGGTTTGCAAAGACAAGAACTTACAACCGGGAATACCTCTCGGTTCCTTTGGTACGGCGAAGGTCTGGTGGCGGCACTGTCTATCATGACTCCGGAAATGTCAACTGGTCTGTCATTTGCGATCTCAATGACTTCGCACGGGATAAACATGCTGAAATGGTCGTCCGTGCCCTCCGCACGCTTGGAATCAAGAGAGCGAGAGTCAATGAAAGACACGATATTGTGCTAGATCAAGGCATCCAAGAGTCCGAAGTCGACCCCAACGATACACATATCACGCCCTTCACCAAGCCCTCTGCTAAATCCGCCCCTCTCAAGGTGTCTGGTTCAGCATACAAACTCGCGCGCAATCGAGCACTTCACCACGGAACTGCTCTCTTGAACTCACCGAACTTGAAAAAAATACCCCTGTACCTACGATCGCCGCTGAAACCTTTTATATCTGCAAAAGGAGTCGAAAGTGTCAGCTCACCTGTTGGCAATATTGGAATCTCCCGGCCCCAGTTCCAAGATGCTGTCATTAATCAATTCACCGAATTATATGGCGAGTCATTGCACAAACGGTTAGAGCGCCCGGGCTTCCTGTTCGGCGATCCTTTGGCCATTCCCGAAATATACAACGGAGTCCTGGAGTTGAAGGTAATTGCTATCAAGAATCATCCAGGACGATAGCTGCTAATAGCCTCAGTCAAATGACTGGAAATTCCTCCAGACGCCTCAATTCGAATTATCCAGCGAGCCTTTCATTGGTGAAGATCCACCTCGAACGGTATGTTTGAGGGCTCAACATCTCCGTCCCCAGCCTTGTCTAACATTCATCAAGTCACAAAAGATACTTTTGAACGTCAAGCATGGTCTAATTCAGAGCGTGGACCTCGGTGCTGCAAGGATTGAGCAGGCCCCAGCTGTGACAAAACTTCTAGCAGGCCAGGAGCTGCGTTTAGTGAAGTGGGATAATCTTTTGGCCGGGCACAATTTGGTCGAAGAGGTCTTATTTCTCACTCGTCAAATACCCACTTTTTCTGGACTCGGATCTCACTAAATCGACATCGCCCGCCTTCATAAGGCTCTTGGTCAACACAGCACCTTCATGATTGTGTGCCGGCTGTACTTGCAAGTCTTATGGCACTGGGTAGCTGACAGTTGTCAGTGATCTGATGCTTACATAGACTGCAGAGAACTATCTCATGTATTTGCATGAACTACACTCCGAACCAGCCTGCCGATTATGGGTACATTGATTCAATTTTCACAGCGAACATCTTCCATTACCTCAAGTGGTACCAATTACCCTGGCAACTATGTGATCGCTCTACGAAAAGCTCGTAGTCCTCAGCATCGAAGTCCATACAGGCTACTTGGAATCAAAAGAATGGAAATTCGAAGTCGATGTGCATCTCAACACTTCCTCAATGTATTCCTGCATCTCAAACGTTCAGATGTAGTCGAATTTCAGCACGGACAAGCCCATTCTCGTCGTGTAACTTTTCACGGCAAGGGCAGCCAGTGGATACAAGGGATCGAGCCCATGTTCAGCAACACAAGGTAACACAATCGCCAAGCGCCGTAGACTAGCCTTCATGTGCCATTATTGATTCTTCGATTGGCAGCAGCATCACAACTTCAGTTCTCCTCGCGAAACACTTTCGTGTCCATGGTCTCCCACCATGTTTTTACCTGTCATCTTCTTCACATTTTTTCTTTCGCTCCCTGCACCATCATCTCAGGATCAGAAAGACCCTATAAGAGATTTCTGTAGACGCTTTGGACATGCCACTGCACGCATCGACCAGCGCTTATTTGTCGACGGGGGTCTCTTGAACTGGAACCCGCTGGATCAGAACCCTAACAATTTTTCGAGTATGCCAGTACATACGTCTTCCACGGAGCTTCGAGCTAATGAATGCGTATAGATCCGTATCTCCTCTACTCCTCGCTCACAGATCTAGAGCAGGGAATGCCACAGCAATATGCCAATCTGACAAAGCCATCCACTGTCCCTGATGTTTCAGGTGGCATATTGTGGGCAGACGAAGTCAACAAGTTCTTTTACCAATTTGGAGGCGAATTCCAAGGCACAGCTCAGAATTTTGACGCTCTTCCTTATTATGACGCGTTATACGACAGGTGGAATACGACGAATATACCAGGCGGTCTCAATAGAGTTTCCTTTGGCGCCGGAGTAGCCGTCAACGAGCGGGCGGAGGGATACTACCTTGGAGGATGGATGAGCAGCTCCACGATACCGGGCTGGGTTGGCAATCCGATCGCGACAGGCAAATCTTGTGCGCTTCGATATGATCAAGCAGACATTCAACAATAACACTGGACCTGATTCAAGAGGCAGAGCAGAAGGATCAATGGTGTTTCTACCTGCTGGAGACAATGGGTTGCTGGTTTATTTCGGTGGGATAATTGATCCTTCGCGGAATGGTACCATGGTTGCTTCGCCCATGAATATCATTCATATCTATGACATACTTTCCGGCAAGTGGTATACGCAGACGGCAACAGGCGATGTTCCGGCTTCGAGGAGACGGTTTTGTGCTGTTAGTATGATGAACGGCATGATCTACCCGTGTCTAATTCATGCATAGGGAGTAACTTGGCCAGACGACCATAGCTCATACAACATTTATCTATACGGAGGAATCAGCATACCACCAAACGGAACCGTATTCGACGACGTGTACATTCTCAGCCTTCCCTCCTTCAAGTAAGCCTCAATCCCTCTCAGTCCAACAACTACACTAACAGTAAATCACGTAGATGGATTAAATGGTGGTCAGCTCCAGGCGCCCGCGGCCACCACACCCTAACCTGCAACGTAATAAACCGCTCCCAAATGCTCATCATGGGCGGCTCATTCCCAAACACCCAAGAGTGCGACGCACCCAACCAATCCGGAACACACAACATGGTTCTAAGCGGCAACTCAACAGCTCTCTGGGATGAATTCAGCCCCAATGGAACAACCTACAGTGTTCCCCCCGAGATCGTCGCTCAGATAGGTGGTGACAGAAAAGGAGGAGCTACACTAAGAGCACCGGAGAAGAATTGGGAAAGCAATGACCTTGCTGTTTATTTTACGAGGGTTCCTAGCTTGACTGCGAGGACGGCAACGAGAGCGATTCCAACGCCTACTTCTCTGGCGAAAACTGGGAATGGGGAGGGTGGAAGGAGGATTGGGACGATTGCTGGCGCTGTGCTTGGTGGTCTTGTCTTTCTCGCTCTTCTACTCCTCAGTTGTCTTTGGTTACTTAAGAGGGCTAAGAAGAAGAGGGAGGAGGAGAAAGAGGCGAGTGGACCGCCGGGAGAGTTGGATGGGTCAAGCAGGGCGGAACTAGATACTGAGAGATCTAGGGAGGGTATTGATCCTAAATATTTCACAGGGAACGGGGAAGACGGAACAAGATCGATGCAGGCTTATTTCCAGACTGGGGAAGCGCACTCATCTCCACAACAGCACCAGCAGCACTTTCCGGTTTACGAAATGGGTGATGCTTCTGCGGGATATACACCTCCTAGACACGGGTCCGGTGGGCAAGGGAGAAGCCACAGCGCTGGTTCTGGAGGCCAGGGCAGAAATTACAGCACCTTAGGAAACCAAAGTCCCCCTTCCGCTGGACCAGTTTCCCCACCGTCAGCTGGTGATGGTGTATTTTCCACGGGTCCATATTACCCAGCTTCTCAGGAACCGGCCGAGCATCCGGCGTTGAGGAAGCAGAGGAGTGAGAAGGGGTTGGGTGGGAGGATGGTATCGAGATGAGATGGCATTTGATGGGATGAGGAGGAGGGTGTCGGGGGGACGTTGAGGTTCCCAGTTGTGATATGCTCCTAGTTTGGAGTTCAAGAGCTGGGAGTGTGAGTAACTGGGGCATAGTTAACTTGGTAATTCATGTTCACTGTACACATACCCCTGAACCAAAACTCTCATTACGTATCTGTCAAGCCATTTAAAATCCTAGAAACTTCTCTCGTCAATCTGTTTTTGTATTTTCTTACAAAGATCTGAGAGGTTCATTCTATAAGTGCGGAGTTTGGAATACTATCTCCAGCTGCTGAAGAATTAGCAGGAGTAGTAGGAGGACCAAGCAGTAGAAGAAGATAGGAATGGGCTGACGTACACAATGTGATCTGCGAAATTAAGCACCAATCTTCATCTCTCTCAGCTTATCAGTATTGGTTGTTTTCCCTTCTCGATTTCACAACGGACTCGGTGATACGCTGTTTTTATCTTTAATATGTCATATCTTCTTTGCCTCTAATTGGCCTTCAGCTATATCAGTTATTTTCACATCATGGCTTCGTTTCTTCGTGATCCTAAGCGAGGAACGATGTGCTCTAAAATATGCTGCCCAAAAGGCCTTCTCGGCGGCGTTTACCCAAGTCACTCATGGTATGAGCATGTCTCTGTTTTTCTCTTCTTTCTCTTCCTTAGTCCCTTCAATTCACCTTTATGTTCAACCTCCACTAGCCTCACGGTAGAAGGATATACTCCTACCCGCACCCGCAACAGCAAACAAGTCCCCTCTCACCCCACCAACACCCATGCCAGTCTGTCCAGGTGATCTTGATAACCACTTTACACTCCAAAGTCCCTTCTCACTCTCCCCATGCGTAGCTACACATGTCCTTGTTTCTATATTCCAGACCTTGCATTTCCCATCGAACGCACCGCTTAACAAGTATTCGCCTGTGCTGTTGAAATCAAGAGACATGATCCAGGCGGTGTGGCCGGAGAGGTTTGCTACTACTTCTCCTGATTGGACGGAGGAGAGGGAGATTGTGCGACTGTCGCCTGCTGCTGCTAGGAGGGTGCTGAGAGGGGAGAAGGCTAGAGCGCGGACGGGGCGTATGAGGCCGGGAAGGGAGTGGAGTAGACGGCCGGAGTCGTTGTTGAAGATGTAGATAGAGCCATTTTCGTGGCCGGATGCTACAAAGCGAGAGTCTGGACTCTGCAAATTGACGTTAGCTTAATGTACGAGAAAGCCTCGAATGCCTATTCTCGTCCGAGACAGGTTGAAAGCTGTGCCAATGAGAACAGAGAGAAATACCATAGCAACGCAACAACCAAAACTCCCTTTCGTCTCATACTCCCTCGCCTTGATCCAATTTCCTGGTCCCGCAGCCAAATCCCAGACGCAAATTCGTCCATCATAGGAACTGGTCGCAAGATATCTGCCATCCCCACCAAGATTGATCGCCCACACCTCTCCCGTCTTTCCTTCCACCGGTAGTTTCCCCAGCTCTTCCCATTGTCCACCCTTTCCTTCCTCGTCTTCGCCCACTTTCGTCCATACCTTTACTTCGCCGCCAAAGCCGGCGCTGGCGATAGTCTTGCCATTGGCGGAGGAGGCAAGGTGATGACAGCCTAACTTGTGGGCGCACTTTATTGTTTGCTGGAGAGGAAACTCGGCGTCTGTTGTGCTCGTGATTTGGAGAGACGAGCTACCGCTTGCGGAGACGACGGCGTTTGGGATGGGAGCGAGGGAGAAGATGTCGGTTGGATGGGCTTGATCTAGCGTGTGGATCGTGAGGTATTGTTTCGACATCTTCAATTCGTGCGCTGATGCGCAATCGAGACAGTGGCGGGTGTATGTTTGGTTATGGAGGGCGCTGGGTTTGTGTTTGAGATGACGAGGGCGGAATTTCGCCGCTCGAAATTTTGGAGGGAAGATCAGGGACGCGAGAATCATCTTGTTATGGTATCAGAAATTTCCCAATTGCAATTGGATTTCGGTCGAATCAGACGGTCGGGCAGCAGCTGTTGCAGTCAAAATGACCCAGATTGGATCAAGCCTTTCGTTTCTAGGACTAATCTTCCTTGACCAAAAATCTACTCCATTATCAATTTGTATGATCGTAATGATAAAAGAAAGCAGAAATAATCTCTCCGTATGAGTAACAAGCAGCTGATATTGGCATTCTTGAGTACACTCAAATATTGTATTCTGAATGACCCAGTTGGGCATACTTGAATTTCCTATGTCCGAGCCGTGAGTATGTCGAACAGTGACGGCCGCTTATTCCTCATACTGATAAAACCATTGCCATATGCTCTCGGTCTGAGTGTCGAGTTCGTGATGCAATTGATCGTCGTTTGGTACAATTCTATATTCCTTCCACCCTCCGTTGCCCTTTGCTACCCTCGAAATGTTGCGCCGAACCCAATGCTAGTATACACTACGATCTCTTGCTTCGAGAGCACCAAGCATTCCCTCATATCCCTCCCATCCTCACCACATGGTATAATCCTTCGCCTTCTTCTCTCTCTTTTCTTTGGCTGTCTTTGCACGCTCTTTCTTTATGTGTTGCCACACGGGACTGTGCTCAGCCAAATTGTATCTGTCTTTGCTCGGCTCCTCTGCTGGAGTGCTACCGGTACCAAGCGTTGCCTTCATGAAACGCCTTACAGCTTGAGACTCAGTCAGCCATGTCCGAGTCTAGCCTGGAACCAACATACCTTGTACACAATATGGGCAGAGCGTATGGGCTTGCTTAACCTTCCCGCACGCCGAGCATTTATTCAATGCTGTGACATCCTTCAATGCTTTGCCGGCCATCTGCCTGTGTCTCTTCTTCATATGCGACGTCTTCTTCTTGGGCACGGCCTTCAATATTCCCTCCCATATTTCGCGTAGAAAGTCTGATACGCCGGCGAAGGCTGTGATTGGAATTGCGAGTGCGCGTGCAGGTATCGAAGGAATGGGTATCCGGCGCAGAAAGGGCGATGTGAGTAATGGCTGGCGGGCAACGACTGGTTGCAGTAATTGAATTATCGAGTGTATCGGCGGGAGTCGCAAGGCCATGGTTGGGCTTGATGTGTGTGATGGGTGAGTGATCTTTCTCTACACAGGAATAGTTCTCAGTGCAAGAGCCAGGCCGGGCCTCCGCCAATCACAGCGTTTGGGCTTCCATGAGTTCATATTGCAGGTACCGTTGGTGTTCAAGCCCATTAACTTGGGATCGATATTGATAGATTCCCGGCAGTCTCAAAGAAGAATCCATCCGAGATTCATTCCCATCTATTACCAATTGGACGTGTTGTTTCTCACTTTACGTTGTTGACGACGGACGCTGTGATTGGCCAAGACGTTTCCCCTTTCCCTTGCACAACAATTGAACAAGCTCGACCCTGAAGAAAGGACAACCCATCGACTGCGATATACTCCCGCGACGCCTCCAACGCACCAAGCAACAACAACTCCATCCGCTCATTGTCGCCAGTCCCACCCACAGCATTCCCTTAGTCGATTTCGCAGCTCCCCGTCGCCAACAATGGCTACCGTCAACAACATCACACCAACCGTGTACCCAAAGAGCCACGTCGGTTTCGACAGTATCACCTCGCAGATTGAGAAGAAGCTCCTAAAGCGTGGTTTTCAATTCAATGTCATTTGCGTCGGTGCGTTATCTGTCACCTGCTCTCCATTACACGCGAATGCCTTTCTAATCAATATCACAGGCCAGACCGGACTAGGGAAATCCACCCTCATCAACACCATCTTCGCCTCGCACCTTATGGACAGCAAGGGTCGTCTGCAACCAGATGAGCCAATTCGTACCACCACCGAAATTCAGACTGTCTCCCACATCATTGAGGAAAATGGCGTCCGTCTACGCCTCAACATTGTTGACACGCCCGGCTATGGCGATTTGATCAACAACGAGCGCTGCTGGGATCCAATCGTCAAGTACATCAAGGACCAGCACTCGGCATATTTGCGCAAGGAACTCACCGCCCAGCGCGAGCGTTATCTCCAGGACACCAGAATCCATTGCTGCTTGTTCTTCATTCAGCCATCTGGACACGCTCTTAAACCAATCGATATTGTTGTTCTCAAGAAGTTGAGCGAGTTTGTCAACGTTGTGCCAGTTATCGCAAAGAGCGACAGCTTGACATTGGAAGAGAGAGCCGCCTTCAAGGAGAGAATAAAGGAGGAGTTCCAGTTCCACAACCTAAGAATGTACCCATACGACAATGAGGAGCACGACCAGGAAGAGGTGTCTCTCAACACCCAGATCAAGGCCATGATCCCATTCGCCGTGGTCGGCTCCGAGAAGACCATTGTGGTCGGGGGCAAGCAGGTTCGCGGACGTCAAAACCGGTGGGGCGTCGTCAATGGTGAGTCTACACTGCGCAATCACTGCGTCTCAATTGCCCGAGCTAATCGATCAAACAGTCGAGGACGAGACCCACTGCGAATTTGTATACCTCCGCAACTTCCTGACCCGCACCCACCTTCAAGACATGGTCGAAACCACTTCGCAAATCCACTACGAGAGCTTCCGTGCTAAACAACTGTTGGCGCTCAAGGAAAGCAGCGCTGTGACACATTCCGGCAGCAGACCAATCAGCCCTTCGGCAGATCGCGAGTTGAGCCGAAACTCGCAGCGTATGACGATGAACGGTTACTAAATTTTGTAGGTCTGGCATTGGCCTCGATTCGATGTACCGATCTGTTCGCCCTAGGAGCGCTCAGATGCTGCACCGAGCACAGATGCAGGGTGTGGAGGTCTGATGATACCAACGGATGGAGTAGTTTTGTTGCTACGGTTTTGCAAGGCGCTGGTATGATTTTCGCAGTACAAAGGAAGAGCATTGCATACCTTTCTTCTCGCGGGGCGGCTTAATATATAGTTGGCCAGTATAGCTGGGCTTCGATAGTAATCGAGATGTTTTTGATATTGCCATTACAGGCATCGTAGTTGATAGATTTCTGGCAATCGTTGCCTTGAAAATCGCCAGAATTATATTTATATTCAACCCGAGTTTGGAGACTGCTATCAAACAGTCTGATTCCGGGCCCCTTCAAATACGTTGAATCTCCTGATCGACCCAGAGTTTTGACAGCTAGTAGCAACTAGCATACGAACATTGACTCTCATCCCCTACATCGACAATTGAATTCCTTCCGAATTATTGCCTGAGAGCCTTAGCGACCAGGTACGAGACATTCTCTACAAGATTCTCCTTTGGCTGTAACTACCAACATCAATGCGTGCGACCTCTCGTCTTGTTTTCCAGGTCATTCGTGAAGTCTCCCTACCCACATTCTCGAAATTACAATCGACAAAGCTCTCGCGCCCCTTCTGCAGCTCCACATTCCAAACAACCCACCTTTCCTCGAACTCTTCCTCGAACTCTACCTCTAACTTCAGTTCGACCTCTCACTTTCATACAGCCCCTCACAGCTGCCAATACAGCTACCTACCACAACTCGCCTCCACCTTCAAACTACGCACAATTGAAGGCGAACGAACTAACACCACCACTTCAATTCCAAACCATACTAGCCAAACCGCAAAAATGGCACCAACCACTAATCTGGACAACCTGCCAAAGGAGAGACAACCCATTGTTATTTCTGGGCCGTCGGGTAGTGGGAAGAGCACTATGCTTAAGATGCTTTTTGACAAATATCCTGGACGGTTTGGGTTTAGTGTTAGCCGTGAGTTTTTGTTCCTTCTGTTCTTTGCTTTCTAAGGAGGTTGGAAGGGAGCTTCAGTGCTTTGGGAAGAGGAAGTTTGGAGGGGGGATCTGGGGGAAGGGTCTGGCTGGCTTGAGGTGGAGCTGAGGTAGCTTGATCAAGCACGAACGGAGCAAAAAGAGCCCAAGCAGCTGGAGAGAGAACATTTGAACAGAGTTGACGTTTAGGCAGATACCACACGCGCACCTCGAGGCGCAGAACAAGATGGAGTTGACTACTTCTTCACCACCGTTCCGAAATTCGAGGAGACGATCAAGGAGGGTGGGTTCATTGAGCATGCCAAGTTTGGATCAAATTACTATGGGACGAGTTTTAAGGCTGTGGAGAGTATTGAGGAGAAGGGGCAGGTTTGTGTGCTGGATATTGAGATGGAGGTATGTTCTTCCTATACTGTTTACTTTACTTTCCGCAATGGTGTTGGGAGGGGAGTAATTATACATTGGGATTGCAGACTTAGCGTGGGCGGTGATGGGAGCTAACGACCACAACAGGGCGTAAAACAAGTTCACAACTCTCACCTAAAAGCGCGGTACCTCTTCCTTCAACCTCCCACCTACGAGATCCTCGAACAACGGTTACGCGGCAGAGCAACGGATAAAGAAGAGGATATTCAGAAGAGACTCAAGCAGGCGAAGGTTGAGCTGGAATACGCTCAGACGCCTGGTGCTCATGACAAGATCGTCGTCAACGACGATAAGGATAGAGCTTTTGAGGAGGTGGAGAAGTTCTGCTTGGCAAAAGAATAGGGTGGAGGTTGAATGATGTTTGATTGAGTGTACAGAAAGAATCGCTGTCGCGAACACTGATAGGACTCTGGCATTTGCTTGGAAAGAGATGAGAAGAGATAGAATCACATTCGGAACCATGAAGATCGGGGCGTCATACCTGAAAGCATTATAGAAGAGGTAAAAGCAATTGACTATACTAGAGCTTCGAACGCTTCGTACGTTTGTAAGTACCTATCTTAGCTGGATTGGCTTGGTCGAACTCTCGCCGGTCGGAGCAGGAACCGTGCTATGTGTTCTTGGTGATATCAACACTTCACCTTAGCTCTGGGATGTTTCGCTAATTAAAACAGGCGAACAATCCTTGAGGATACAAGCCAAGATGGACTCGAGACCCTTTAGTGTTATCTGACAATCAACGACATCATCGCATTCTCAACCACACTTAAATTTTGACCCTGAACCAATATGGACACTCACTGATCGAGCTGTTATGTTTACCAAGAGGTATACGTACCCTTGTTACCACTGGACAGCAGAGAGACTGACTTGTCATAGGAAGCAGAGAACTATCTGGACGAGCACTCTCCGTATGGTGGCTAGCAGCCAGACAGGCTCGAAAAACAACTGAAGACATACACGCAAACCTCCTTGGCGACGAAGTACCGGCCACGTTCCTACTTTCTACATCGCCCAAACTATTGGCACTCCCCGCTTACCTGCAGAACTCTATTTTTGACAATTTCGTCAACGAGAAGCTGGACAAGCACGACTTGAAATCTGTTTCAAACAAAGAAATCGGAACTTGGCACTAGAATCTGCCTGACCTCGCCATGGGCGACGTTTATGCATGGTTCTGCAATCACCTCCATTTTAGGGGCGACATTGTACAGCTGGTGAATAGTCGGTGGCATCAATTCCTGATCTTGGCGGAGCGATCCATGGCGGAGTTAATGAACAATGGCGTCCAAAACGTCTGCGGCACTGGCAGGCCGATCTGCTTCTTGGCCTTGCCGGCTGAAATGCGGTAGGCAATTATGCTCGGGACCTACGACTATAATTACACCACGCTTCCACCCAGCTCGAACCAGTTGATTTCATTGTAGAATCACGAATGGTCGTGGTCCAAAACTGGGCGTCTCCTTTACGCTCTGTGCATCCCGCCATCCTTGGAGACGCGGACTTCTTGGAGAGCGTGGATGGGACAAAAATTCATCTTCGCTGGTTGGCTAGTGAACATGAACCGAATGTTACTGCGGGACTACGATATGGTACGAAATATCGTAAGGCAGCTTCGCAATCCCTCGAGCCTTGAACTGTTAGCTATCTGAATGTGTTGCTAGTTCCAATTGCTGACTGCTAATGATTGTCGAGGACACAAAATCTTTCAATTCGTCTTGGAATTCATGAAAGTAGGGATTGAGAACGGAGAGCGTATGATCTCCATCGACAATAGAGAAGCGTGGGCACCCGAGGCTTCCGATAAGTCCAATGGCACATAACGCTGCTGGTAAACCCGTCTGCTTCTTGGCGCTTCCGCGCAAACTTCGTCAGGCGATTCTGCATCACTCATACAACATTCTCTTCTCTCCCACGACCTGTATGAAGCAAAGGTCAAATGGCTGCCGGAGTATCAGGAATTCTTGATCCAACCGCAGAATCAGTTCTTGCGATTGAACCTGGTCGGGGAAAAGCACTATGTGAGCAGATTTTCATTTGCTGGTAGTTTTTCTGGTGATTACTTGGCTATGTAGACACTTGAGAAGGCGAACGATTGCTCTGGTGGAAATTCTTTCTTGGGAGCGGGTTTCAAAGGATGCAGTGGTATTACGTGAGTCGTTAGCGTTCGCGACACTTTATTTTGGCACAATCTTGTATAGCGATTGAGATTGGAGCTGATGAAGCACTTTGCAGCTAAGAAACACAGCAATCCATGCACAAATTTCAAGGTCAGTGGCTAGCAAAGGCACTGTTGTGTGGCTTTTCCGGAGGCCGACGTGATGAACCGTTGCTTCTCAGCGCAAGGTAATGTCACACTTTTCCCTTATCAATTCAGCTACTGCCTCTTTTAGCCTCTCAATGGGCTATTCTCTCATGACCCACCTTCATAGCGTTGGTCGGGCTATTCATGAAGCCTATAGACCTGGTCGCTTGCTGTGCCGTCATTCGACGCTTCAACAGTTCAACATACTCAGAAAATGTTAACTCGTGTTGACTTGGACACACCGGACAACACCTCACTTTCAGCGCAGTCGAGAACACTGGCTGCCCGGCCTCTCTTATGTAGAGTCTACTGACCCTTGTCGACCAGAAGAGAAACACTTGTAAATCTGCCTTGCCGTCTCTGGTTGATTCTTCACTACCCAACATCCTCGATACATCAAGAACTTCAAGCACAACTCTTCGTTGAATTTGTAACCTCTGATACTCAAATCATACTTAATTGCTCACCACTCATTTCAATTGCATTATAAACCCTAACACCCTTAATATGGCTTACCAGAATCAGCAACCCCAGCGCTCCAACGGCCGAAAGCATCATCGAAGCAACATGCAGTCCCATGCCTACCACAGTGGCAAGCACAACGACAGTTTCCAACCCATCAACAAACTTTCCAACAACCATCAAGGCGCTAACGCGAACTCGATCGGTGGTCTTTACCATCAGATGAACAGCAATACGGTTCAAGGACTCCAACAATACGGCCCCATGAACGGTATCTTGAATGGCATTATGCACGGCACTTATCAAGGTCAACCATTCCCTTCTCCACCTAATCCAATGATGCAACCGCAGTTCCTTCATTTCCAGCAAGGACAGCTCATGCATAATACCCCACAACTCGCACCAGCCCAATTGTTCTACAAGAAGTTCAAAGCTGAAAAGTCTCTACGACAAGCAGTCGCATCATTCCGGGCACAGCAAATGTATGAGCGCACCTACGTATGGGACAAGCACTGGCGCGAGTTGAAGGACCAATGGAAATCGCGCGAGTACCGTGCCATGAACCAGCACGTCGAGAAAACCATAGAGGATTGGGAAAAGGAAGAGATGCGAGACTAGCCTAGGTTCAAAATCGCGGCGCTGAAAAAAGGAGCGGAGGAGTGCCAAGCTGCACTCGAACAACTTGAGGCTACAAATAAGGAGGAGCGCGAGGCTGCGATCAAGGAGGACATGGAACCTGTTGTCAAGAAGGCCAAGAAGTCACACTTTCCAGCCTATTCAGAGCGGGAGACTGAATATGAAGAGTTCTTTGGGGTCAAAACTCGATCTCAACAATTTTTCGTACACCCCAGCCCCGAACTTCAAAGCCTCAGTCACAAGCGATTCGCCCGCCGCACAACCATCATCTAGCCCTGCTCAAGATACAGTCAAGCGTGTGGTTAAGCGCGGTCGTGAGGATGATGTTGTGGACGACCACAGTGCCAAGCGCCCCCGTCTAGCTGGGATCGATACGGCCACATTTCCACCAGCGATTTCGGCTGAGGTTGAACCACAGCGACTTCCAGACACAACTGATACACCTGTCGTACCACAAGCGACCTTGGCAGAGGAGAAATCCGAACGTATACTAAAGCGTGGCCGCGAGGAAGATGTGGAGGAAGATCATTCTGTCAAGCGACCACGTCAAGAGGCAGTCATGCCCACCTGCCCACAGGCCTTGATTGAGGACGTCACTTCGTCTCCCGCGCCAGTTGCGAATGAGGGCACCATCTCTGATTCTTTGCAAGCACTATGGCCTCCAGAGGTCAACACGCCTCGTAGAGAAATTGCGACCCTTCCTGTCAATGATCGGGCTTCATCTACCAAAATTGGCACGTCCAACAGCAGTCACATCGCCGTGGCTCAATTGGCTTCTTCTCCAGCTGGCCTTCGATCTTCCTCACCTGGTACGATTCTATCAGTACCTATAATTTCACATCTTGTGCCGACCTCAACAGGTACCTCGAGGGCTTCTCCAGTGGTCACCTCGATATACAGCTCTCAGGGGTCCACCTGTTCCTCCAAATTTTCGTCTAACACAAGCCCTTGCTCCCCAGCGTCTCCACTGTCAAGCACTGGTTCTGTAGCGACCTTGCCTAGCAACAAGAAGCGCAGCCGCCAGTCCGACGACGACTCTGGGGAAGCTCCTCCTGTCAAGCGCCAGTACATCCGTGCAAAGTCCTTGGAATCCCCTCCTGGACTTGCCACGACATCTGACACCTCCACCCCCATTACCAACGTGGTGAATGCTCCTCCTTCTGCTCTTGGCGACTCGATGTCCGCGAGCAGCTTTGATGGCGAGACTTTTCCTCTATTCGACGATAATGAGGATGAGCTTTGATGTAAGTACGGTCTTTCATATGTTTTGATCAAAGTGCACCACTGACCATTCATAGCCATCAAATCCTCTCAATCTCTTGTTTTAATTCTTCCAATTGCATCCTGGACTTCGACCACTACATCCATCCATCAATACTCGAAACACAAAAAAAAAAGTTTCTTCTCGGATAATCTTTTTATTGCTCCTTGGGCTCGATTGTGCCTTAAGCTCCGGGGCGGAGATTACATGATTTATTTCGACAGATCAAGTGGGGGAAGTTATGATTGAGGAATTGGGGCATTGTTTGGGGAATAAAGGTATGAGGATTTCATTATGTATCCAATACATTGACAATCACCACCAAACACAAACAGCTAGAAACAGGAAAGGGAACTCGCGGGGCAATCTTAGGAGGGTGAACGGGAAGACCAAGGTACGAGGATTTTATTACGCTCTTCATCACACGTGGACGAACACCACGAACACAGACACAGGGAAAACCAAGGAAGAGGGACGGTTTGGCATTATTGATGGAATTGGACATTGGAGGGAAAGGGTGTAAAGATTCAGTCACTTCGTTTATCACAACGAACACGGACAGAAAACGAAAAGAGGGAAAGGGAGATGAGATGGGTTGGGCATTGTTCCAAGAGGACAGACATGGAAAGGAACAAGGTACGTATATTTCATTACGCTTCAGCAAACCCAACGAACACAAAGAACAACAAAAACCGACCAGTGAAAATTACCTTGGAATTGTTAAGGGGGACGGATATGGAGGGAAAGGTTCGAGGATTCCAATAAGCGTTCGACGTTGATCACAAACACGACAACGAAGATTCACAACGGCAGACCATATTGAGAGGGCGAGACTATGTGAGAACAGGCAATAACAGGTATTTACAGGAACATAACTAATTAGCAAATGGTAAAATGGGTTTCGACTATGGAAACACAAAGGGCTGTAGGTAGAGGATTCCATTACCAAAACAAATAAATTTCATACATGATCCTGACTATGCTAATACTTTGAAATGAAGTGCTTAGGGAGAAACCAGGTGAGGAGATCAGGCTCCAGGAGACTGCTGCTTCTGAGGGTTGTTTGAGTCTCCAATGACTGTCCGAGAGAGCTAGTATATCTCATAGAAGTTGCGACGCGAAAAGGTCTCTCTCTCTTAATTTCGCTATCTACTAATCATTCTATCCCATAGCTACAAGCAACACGTCGCCTTCATTTCAAGGTGGACAGCTACCATCGCCTGGTACTTCGACTTCGAGATTCGCTAGGAGTTTGTAGACATCGTGGCGATATTAAAAGACTATGTTTGAACAGATGATTTCAATCTTCACTGAGAAGAATGTGATGATGGTTTGGTGGTCCCGCTTCGATGTTTACATCATTCTGCAATCCATCTTGGGAAAGGCAACGTAGGGGGAAAAAATGCCAGAGCTCGCCCACGAGACTGAAACAAGTAGTGAAAGGAAGTCATGGCCGTTAGCCAAGGTTTGAAACGCGAGAAGAATAACGGGAGATGCCTGGGCCACTTGGATCTTTCTTCTGGATGACAGCGGATACCTACGCCGCACAGATGTCTGTTGGGAAGAGGAAGTTCTGTGCTACTCAAGTCGGGGAGGCCTCTGTTGGCACAAGAGACGCATAAAGCCATCGGCCACCGGCCACCAACAGTGCAGCAAGTTTGGACCATCAAATTCTTCGATTTGTGCTTGAATGTGGACGAGCTCGAGATATCTTCTCTCCTTAAAAACACAGTGCGAGGTCGAGGTCTGCACTTCCTGGTCGGGCAGCTGCTTCCTTTTCATGAATGGCAACGTTTACGGTTATAGTTTGTCTCGGTTTAAAACTGCTATGTGCTTGAAGGCTGGCGCTTGTGATTGAGTGGGTGGAATGTGAGTTGTAGTTGATGAGTGGACGTCGTTGAGACTTGGTTGATGGGTGCTGGACGATCGGTTCCATTCCAAAACGGCTATTCTGAGAGCTGTAAGCATCCCTTTCCCAATTCCAGCTGAGCGATCCGAAACAGGACAGACCTCTGCAAACATGTTGCAAGAAACCAATCCTACAACATCAATAATATTATGAATAGACAAACGAGCACGATGATACTTCCTTTTCCTGGGATGAGATTTTTGAGGCGCTGGAGTACTTCTTTTGCTTGGGTGATCGTTCCTTCCTTCTCATAATGTTTAGCTATAACACTAGCGAGTACTAGTGAACCAAAGACGGTGAAGTCGCGTCTCTCGTGTTTGAACGCCATTGACACACGCAATATGAAGGCCGGGTCCCCTCAATCAACTGGCTCAAATCCGCCAACCTCGTCTCTATTCTAAATCCGCACCCACCAAACACCACAATGGCAGCATTCCGCCATCGCTCCCACTCAACAGTCTATCGTGTAGCCCGCCATCTCTCACGCGTCCATCTCCTTCAAGTCGGTCTCCTGATACTCATCCTACAATCGGTTTTCGAGGTGTTGCAGATACGAACATGTCATAGGAATCAAGCCATCCTACAGAACTCACAGGAAATTCTTCACGGCCACCATCATCGGCCTCTTCGCGGCAAGATTTTTATCGCGAGTTTACATTGGAATAATGAGGCCGTTTTACCATGGTGGAGTGAGGAGTTGGTGAGTCTGGTTGAGGTCCTAGGGAGGGAGAATGTCTTCGTGAGTGTTTTCGAGTCGGGATCTTGGGATGGGTCTAAGAGGTTGTTGAGGGAGCTGGAGGAGAAGTTGGTGGGTATGGATGTGGAGAGGAACATCACGTTTGGAGAAGGGACGCACGAGGAGTTTGTGTCGCAAGGGCCGGGTCAGGAGGAGGGATGGGTGAAGACGCATAGAGGGAAAGAGGAGTTGAGGCGGATTCCGTATCTTGCGCGGTTGAGGAACCAAGGTTTGCGAGAGTTGCAGAGGCTGAGCGAGGCTGGGATGGGATTTGATAAGGTGTTGTTCTTGGGCGATGTGGTGTTCCGAGTGAAAGATGTGCTTACTCTTCTTGACACGAATGAGGGGGAATACGCCGCAGCTTGTTCATTGGATTTTGAGAAGGCACCAGCTTTCTATGACACGTTCGCGCTGAGGGACTCCGAAGGCTTTGAAACCGTCACGCAAACGTGGCCGTATTTTCGGTCACAGAAGTCAAGAAGGGCTGTGCAAATGATGGAGCCGGTGCCAGTGAAAAGTTGCTGGAATGGCATTGGTAAGTCGATCGAATTACTGAGTGTAGTTCGTCGTACTGACATTGTGTAGTCGCTATGCCTGCCCAGCCGTTCGTCTCCAATCCACCACTTCGCTTTCGTGGCGTTTCCGACAGCCTCGCCGAGTTTCACGTCGAAGGATCTGAATGCTGCCTTATTCACGCCGACAATCCGCTTTCCAGATCGAAGGGTGTTTTCCTGAATCCAAACGTCCGGGTGGGGTACAATTCAGATGCTGACGAGGCGGTCCATCCTCACGGCCAATGGCTCTCGTCGTTTGACATCTGTGCAGGAATCTGGAAGAACCGACTCGGCCGTTGGGTCTCGATGCCATGGATCAAGAGACACAGAATCTCAATCAGGTTGAAGCTGTGGAGGGAGTCGGAACCGCAGAGCAAGGAACCTGGAGAAATCTGCTTGAATGATGAAATGCAGGTCATTGTTAGGAACGGGTGGGCTCATGTGTGACAAAAATGACAGAACGGCATTTGTTTCCTTCGAGAATGATCCAGAGCCGAGTCTTCAGGTCAGACCATCTTCACCCGATTCCTTGAGCTCTCCCAAACGAGCGCCACCAGAGTGGTGGGGGCAATAATCCCTTCCAAGACAGCAGGCACTCTTCATGACCCACCCATCCACCCACATTCACGAATACCGTGTTGGTGAGCAGACGCATGGGAACAGTCGCGACGAAAAACGCCCGATTTTCCTGGTAATCAGCAAGCAGATAGTACAAGTCCATCGCCGTAGCAGCCAATCCATTGCCATAGACTGTTGGGATCACGTATGACGGAAGAGAGAAGTTGTCGATGCACGCTGAGGGATATTCCAGAGTGTGGATGCCAACGATGAGGCAGGAGGGGCCGAAGAGAGCGATGGCTGTAGTGGTGCGAGGGGAGTACCTATGGACAAAGAGACAGCTCGTGTTGTCGCTAACCTAAGTTCATTCGTCAATTCTGTTCCCCGGGACTCGAGCTTTCATCTTTGTGATTGGCAAAACTGCTGCCGTATCAGTTTCATGACATGACACCGCGGTATCTGCGAGTCATCAGCAAAAAAGGTAAGCGCCTTATGTTACCGCGTCTGAAAAGAAGGCCCGCGAAGAGGTCTATCTATGTCTATCCATTGCAAAGTTCATTGGCGAGAGGCTTCTGTCTCCACAGGATGGTAGAAGTAAACCCCAGAAGCAACTCGATCGCGTGCCAATCGCCGTGTCCAGATCATGAAGGTCAGTGGAACTGCCCACTGCGGGGTCGATAACATCTTTCGGATTGGAAAGATTAATGCAAAATAGATGCACAAAGCACCAGCTCGGTTCATGATTGAATGGAGAATTGCCAAGGGCACGAGAATTGCGGAACTTGACGTTGCAGGAAGACGGAGACGCTTGGAGGAGGCAAGTCCTCATCGGCTAGGTAGGTATACATGGAGAGCAGATAGATGAACACGATTCAGAGAAAAATATTTACACATTAAAGACTACTTATATAGACAGTCATCCCGACCATCTCATGCTGTATGCATCCTCAATCATTTCCAAATCTCAAAGACGCGCAAATTCAGAGGCTCATATCCTACAAACAGCAATATCGCCAAAAAGCTCGCGTCTTGAAAATATCTCCAATCATCTCCTTCCTCTGCTCGCTAAACTTCCAAAAAATAGCAAAAGCGGCCTGGGGGAATAAGTACACTAAATCAAAGATTCGAATTACAAAAACTGAAAGCCAGATAGAGACAATGAAATGATGATATGAGGATAAAAAAATGGAGCCGATCTTTGCGAGAGGAAAAGAAAAGAGCAAATCGATATTCCGCCCATCATTGATGACTTGACTTTCCAAATCATCTGTAAATGTGTTCTTTCCTTGTCTAGTGCAAAACGCCTACACTATACAATTCAAAAGCTCAAGAGAGAGGATGACGACCGGATGCGCGTTTCGTGAGATGAGTGGTCGAGCTATGCAGATGCAAGCAGAACCGGGTATTGCAATAATATGTGCTTAGTCGTGATGATGATATGTTGAGTGGGTATTGCTCATCAGTATGGGTATAGACGGTATCATAAGGTACGTTTCAGTGGGTTTGATGGTTGCAAAAACGCTGGAAGAGTTGTGCGGAGATGATGACACGTGGTCGTGGAGGTCGTGAGCATGTAATGAGTTGTGAAAGTTCAGGATCCGTTACCTGGGTGATTTGCCGCTTTCGAGGCTGGCAAGGCCAAGTATCGAAGCAATAGGCTTGCGTTTGGCCTTGGCCTGTGGAATTCTAGGCGCTCCCTGGATAACTCTCGGTTCTTTCATGAGTACGGGATCCAGCTTGGCCGGCACACGAGAGATGACTTGTCTATAGTCACCTGGAAATCTTGCGCTAGGAGGATTCGCCTGTGCAGTGCGCCAAAGGTGGTCTGATGAGTCGGATAGGAAATCCGTGCTGGACTTCGAGAACATCGAGGTACGACCGCGATTCTTCTTCGAAAGGATGATTTGGTCGAAGAGCTTGATGGTCGGGTCATCGGCCTTTCTAGTTTCTCGCTGATGGATGAATTCATTGAAGGAGACGGTCTCGCGAAGAGATGCCATGTACTCGGATGTTTCGTGGGGCAAGCTCTTCAAGAATCCCTCCATATCGAACTTGTGCACCATGCCATTGATCTTCTGCTCCGTTGTTGAGGGCTTGAGGAAGCGACGGTAAGTATACATGAGACTTGCGAAGCACCGAACAAATGCAGCTCTGATCTGTTCGGGTCGGAATGCCGTTGGACAGACAAGGGTGATATTCGACATGCAACGGCTGTGAGCACACACGCTACATCCTGGTGAGAAGTTAGGAAGAAGCTCGTCATCACTGATGGCAAATGAGATACTTACCATTGCACTTATAAATACCATCATCCGAAGTTTCGTCACAAATGGTACACGTCGTGCGCTCGTCGTGAGGTCTGAACTGCATGCAATGACCCTCAACCCATTGGATGGAGGATGTGTTTCTCACGGGCTGCATAAGCATGCCAGGCATAATTGTGGAAGCAGCAAGTGTGGACTGTGCATACACAGACGGCGCGTAGCTTGATGCGCCTGTGTGGCTGTTCAAAGTAGAAGTCGAAAGTGCTGGAGCGTGTCCAAGGACAGGTTGGCTCGGTCGTCGCATTGTGGGCGTTCTGTCGAAGCCAAACTTTCCTCTCATGTTAGGGGGCGACGGTGTAGATGCGAATGGAATCACACTTACAGAGGAGCTGCGTCTTGACTTCTGGTCAAAGTGCGCGGAACGTTTCTCTCTGAGGCCTGCTTGTAGAGCATACCCAGAATCACTGCGAGAGACGCGATCTGTAGGGAATTGTGTGGATAGGGGAGAAGTTCTGGAAGGAGATGGCGGCGAGGCAACCCGGGTAGTACTTCCAGTCGAGCTTGTTGCAGGTCGGTGATCAGAGCCACGGCTACTAACATTGCGAGCTTGCAAGAAGGCGTTGAAGACAAGACTGCGAGCTGAAGCCATGATGCTACCAATGTCGCTGAAAGATGCCGAGTTCAGACTGACAAGCGTGGCAAGAGTAGACGACGCTGGCCTGTGACAGTAAAGAGACGCATGCTCGGAAGAGAAAGCATCGTTGGGGTAAGTCTCCTTTGCATAGGCTGGAGCCCCCAATTCCACGCCACAGCGATTTTGATGGGGAGCTGCTACTTGCAACAGAGACACTAGCTTTCTCCTGAGTTGTCTCGGTAGCGATGTTGGCTGTGCTGTGCTCTCAATAACATTCTTGTCGAGATCGACCAGCACAAAATCGTCTTCTGGGAACTCATAGTTCTCATAACGGCGTTCAATGCCCACGATATAAGGAACGGGAGCCTCAAGTGTCTGGATGAGCCGAGATGGGAGAACGGGTACGAAGACGCCGGTCCACTCGAGCGGATACATCAAAGCCACCAAAGCATGGCTGACAAGATGTAGCATGGCAGTGTGGGAGGAAATTAGGATGATCCGAGACTCTGCTAGCAGATACTCGAACAAAGTGACAATGTTCGGGATCGATAGCGCCTTGAAGAGGGGATAAAGATCAACATTGCGTGTGCCGGGCAGTTCGTTGGCAGCCTCTTTGCGGGCATAAAGGCGCAACTCTCGGATTTGAACCTCCACCTGAGTGATGGACGAAATGGGGCTCAGAGCTTCAGCACACAGATTGACGACGTAACGCTCGAGCGGCTGCCAGAGACCAACCTTTGGTGATGTAGCCGGTACTCTCAACACTGCCCCGTTCGTCATTGGTACGCACACAGCTCGAAGCCATTCCTTCCAGAATCCGGTCAGGGTCACATCTCTTCCGAGGACTCCATATGCACGTGGTATCCAAAGTCCAGTCTCGCCATCTGTCAGCCCGTCAATTTTCGAAGCAGCACCATGCCGGACTGGTCGTAGCAAGTCTGTCATAAGACCAATCTTCTCTTCTACGGCACTGATGTCGTCTTCCAGTTGTTCTCGTTCGTCGGATCCTTGAAGGACAGAAGGCAGGCTGGCTAGAAGTCTCGAAAGTTTCGCACGCTCAATGGCGAGCCGCTCACCCAGACTGCTAGCAAGTTCTCTTTCCTCGCCAGACATGTTCGCCTTTCGCCACGCATCGCATTGCCTTTCCAGCTCTTCAGCAGCCGGCAAGTTCAAGGGCATCCAAATGGTCAGAGTTATGCCGTATAGTTTCGAGGCGTCACCGGTTGTCATTGCAAATCCATGCCAAGTCGATTTTGGCCGCTCGTCGGAAGAAACCACTGTGATGTCGTTGGGAAAAGCGAACATGGGTATAAAGTCTGGAAATGGGTTCCTCCGCTTGAGCTCATTGACCATGTCCTTTGGCGGATATCTGTCCAGGAGTACAGGCTCATACCGTCGTTTGAGCGGATGCATATTTGGGTCGGGGTGAAATGGTTGGGGGTTAGGAATGACCGAATTGTAACCACTTAGTCTCTTTGACGTACGTATGGATGCTGTACAACGCGTTAGTATGGTGTCGCTTGAAACGTGACACAAAAACGAAGAGCACCACTCACACTGCCGGATAACAGAAGGCTGTCTCTTCAAACTATTCATCGTAGATATCCGTCTTCGCAGACTTCCTACTCCCGATCTTAGTCCACCGGCCTCCTCATTGACAATCTTTTGAGTCTTCGCGCTGCGCTTGGGCTTGCTGTTGAGCTCCGGTAGAGTTCCAGCACTGAAATGAATTTCCTCGAGAAACGAATCCCTCTCATTCGCAAACTTCCTGAGGGCTGTGTCGAAATCTTCGTCGCTCAACCCTGATCCACCAATTGGGCCCACAGGACCTCCCTGGTCGGTCAATGGTAATCCCTTGAGCTCGCTGCTAAAAGGGTCGGTGAAGGTGATAGCCCGTATAGTGGCACTGCTTCTGTTGCTCGCGGTGCCAGAGCCCAACATGCTGCTGACCGACTTTCTGGCTTCATAACTGACCCGGCTTCGTCTCTTCGGTGTCTCCACGCCATTGAGTCCTTCCGAAGATATCGGGCGTCCATTGTTCGTGTCCAGAATGCTGTGCTCTTGTATCGTGTCTTCGACGGGAGCAGTTGCTGCGAGCGCAGCAGCCAACTTCTCATCAAAGATCTGTGACGACTCGATACCGGCGAT
Organism: Venturia oleaginea; assembly: GCA_013176395.1. Lineage (NCBI taxonomy): Eukaryota > Fungi > Ascomycota > Dothideomycetes > Venturiales > Venturiaceae > Venturia > Venturia oleaginea. The sequence goes on along the minus strand of JABMLP010000004.1, from coordinate 1,842,846 downwards.
GAAAAAGTAATCGGCGAGAGGCAAGGGATTTTGGTCGATATTGACTTTGTTCGGTTTGCCTGAAACCATAGTGATTCGTTTGGTAAAGGCTCATAGGTGGGCGGGTGTAGGAAGTCTGCGGATGGAATCCAGTGGGCGTTTGGCTGGAGGCAATGGGACAGTGGACAGTTCTTGGTTTCGAGATGGGCTTTGTGTACCTCTAGTGATTGTTGACCAGGTATAGAATCGTCGCACAGGTATCACAGCCAGGCTAGCGGCGTGTTTGACGTTCAGGCTGGTGGTACGTGGTCGTGGATTCTCATTATTTATGCCACTAAAGTCTGGGTAACTCGCTGCGACGGGCCTGCGATGGGTGACAGGTAAGATATGTGCTGGTAGACGTGTCTCGCAAGGGGAAGTGGTAGGTAGGAGGAGCAAAGAGGAATTGAATGGACTTGTCCCTCTGGCGAAGACGAAGGAAGACGAAAGATGAGCTTGGGATGCAAGATGTGAGGGCTTCCTTAGAATAACTTCTGCTTGGATTGCTAGGTGCTCTTTGGAGCCCGTGCAAGCCACACGTTGATTGAGCCAAACAAACGAAACTACGACTTGAAGCTCTGCTAGGTGTCTCATAATCTCACTTATGCACTGCACTGCACAACAGCCAACGCCCAATTTTACATGTCAACGGAGTGGAAGCCGCTGGATCACTGCTGCTTCCTCATGCCAGTAAGCTCGCGACCACCAGAACGGGATACGTCCCAGATGAATTACCTACCAGCTACCTACCTACCTCCCTACCTAACCCCACACCCTCCCACCGAGTCCCAGGAAACTGGAATCAATTTGGACGTGTTTCCGAATTAGGCCCTTTAATACAGCCGTCCAACGCATGCTGGTAAGAACCGACTCATGTCGGCGCCAAACCACATCGCCCTCCTTCCCACGCACCTGCAATTTCATTTACACGAGAAGCCACATAGATTTGAGCTGTAGGCAGCGAGCGTGCCTGTTGACCCCGGTTTCGTCCTAGAGTCTAGACACGCGATATGATACAATGCCGCGCTTATCACGGGAGTGATAGGTGCATGGGATATGGTTAACCGACGTGATCTGCTCAGCTCGAACTACTATAGTACTATATACGACGCGTTTAGACAAGCTCATGCTCGTGAACCCTTCTGCCGAGCCATACACACCACTAGCCTTTTACTCGGTACGCAAGCCTAGCCGGGTGCCTATCTCAGGCACCAACGCCAGAACTTGCTCCATCACTAGCTCCCACATCCCGCTCGCTCGTGAAGATCGACAGAGTAGTTTCCTCCGAGTCCTCCGCATCACCTTTCCTCGTCGAAGACAATGTGGTCCGCTGCCGAAATAACCGACCACCGATGAATGCTGAGAGGGCGTCGTTCGTGCTCAGACACAGGATAAACTTTTCTTTATGAACTCGGCATCCCTCCATTATGAAAATCATTTGCGCATAGATCCCTAATAGATCCCAACTTAAAAGAGTAGAAACTACAGCATCCGTCCTAGCCCGCTTGTCAAATGCTCCGACCGACGCCAGTGCCAGTACAACGTCCTTCCTAGCCCGCTTGTCAAAAACACTGATAACGGACAGGCACGCTGTAAAGTTTCAGTGCCGCGGACCGGCACCACTTGTGCGCTTGGCGATATCAGACGCGCAATTAATTCTCCTATCGGTTGGCCCTCGCACTCTGTGGCACGACCCATTACTTGGGGAGATGTGGACAAACAATCGTCATGTTACCTATCGCGGACAAAATATTCGCAGCCGTCTGGATTCACAGCCTCGTAAAAGATCTCAGGTGGCCTCCCGGGCGATCATTCTGTATCGAGATAATTGAAAGTTCATTTTGAGATGTTTTCAGCAGCGAGAGGCAAGGAGGGAGATCGTTAGACACAATAGTACATTATGATTAGCTTTCCGTCCAGTATACTTAGGTCCACAGAGATAGCAACAAAGTCCTAGCAGGAAATGATTTCCTGCTATCAGGTTGTGGAACAAGTTGACGCCATTTTTGCCCTCGTATAATGACAGTGCTTCGATGACTCCGGACTAAGCGTACAGGAGATTATGCGGGACGATGAACTCGAAGCTATGACGTTCAGCCTTGCAGATCATCTTTTACGGCCTGACAACCAGGAGGTACTAAGAGACCCTCGATCTCCCATAGCGCTCCTCCACTGGATGTTGAGCTGGCCAAGAACAGGCTTTTCTGAAGGCGGAGGTGTAGATGACTCCTCTCGTTGTCCCTCGAGCAGAAACGCGACTTGCATCACTTCGCCAGGATAAAGGATGGGCGAGTGTGGTGGATCCGAGCCTGTACCAAAGACATCCCAATTCAGGGAGGAACTCTTGAAAGGTGCTTTGGGTGTGACAGCAACAGCCTATGATGAAGTCGTCAGAGTTATCGTCCTTTGGCAGATAGAAGGTCGATAACTCACCTCGAGGGTGACAGTCCGATCACCCAGGTTCTCAAGCTGTGCCTCTAGTGCATATCTTTCAAGTCCTGCTTTCTTCACTTTCACATCACCAGCTTTTGTCTTCACGCCGATCAAAGTTGTTGCCTTGAATTGGTACAGCTTCCTGAATGTTCTTACTCTTCCTCCAGCAGCTCCCCCATCTGACAGCTGTGTTTCCATGTATGTAACCGTAACGGCCAGTACGTGCTGGCCTGGCTCATTCAGATTGAGCCTTATAATCTTCTGTACTGAGTCTCCTGGTAAATACGGCGTTGCCTCAACATCGGCACCAGTGTCCTTAGCGAGCTCCAAAGGGATGTCATTTTTGCCTGATGGAGTCTGCATCTCAGCCTCTACTCTTACCCCACTTATACTCCTCCCATTGTCTTCAGGTGGCAATTCGTTATTCGCACACACTGTACATGAGAACTCTTCTCCTACGTAGGCCGACTGGAATGATTCGGGCAATGTGAGCACTGGGGTCACAATGAAATTGTCCTTTGGATCAGCGCTGTAATAGGCAAGAGAGGCTCGTGGGTCAATGGTTCGATGGTCTGACGAGGTGTTTGGAAGAGGATATTGGTATTGGAGAGACGGGCGCGAAAGCCTGTCACCATCAGTGTCCTTGCAGTGTAGCTACGACGAGAAGAGGCAACAGATGTCACTCACCTCAAGACCTTCAAGGATACAGTATGTGGCATCTTGAGTCCATCACCGGTTTGAGCGCGTGGTCTGGCCATTCTTTCAAATTATGCAGTAAATATTCCTTTTGTTGCACGCGATGGTCGACAAAGAGGATGTTGTTGCTGGGTTGGCTTGAGCCAGACGCCAGCACGATCATGGCCGAAAAGCAAACAACAGGGTCCAAGCTACCCGATGGAAATCCTGCCATTCCTTTGTTCTTCAAGACATTTTGTCCACCTGCATCTGGTGGCTTGCATAAATCTGAACCGACGCTCCTCAAACGGATTCAAATCATCGATCCTTATTTCAACGTGGATCGTCAGCCATGGGCGGCAAGCAAGACCTCGACACGGGCCAGAGCAGCACGACCATGGACAGGTTTGCTGGGCTGGAGCTGCGGCTCGATACACCAAAAGGTACGGACCTCCCTTCACATTCCTGTTGTACTCCAAGTCGTGATCACAACATCCGAAGCGTGCAGCCGTTAGCGTACAACGTCAGGAGAGTATACTATTTAAGTTGTGGTGGTACGGCGCGCCTGGATGTAGGCACCGCTGGGTTATAGGGGTATCGAATTGTGAAAACAGCGTTGGCCGTTAGGGCACGTCAAACCCGAAAGAGCTTGGGAACACGGGATGGCCTCTTGGTAACAAGGTTGAAGGATCTAATCATCCTCGTTATGATGCCTGACCAATTTGTACCCATCGATGCACCAAGTCACCAACGTTGAACGGATTTTCGAAGCTTCTAGAAGTGCCATTCCATTTTCGCTCATCTCGTCGACATGCATAACGCCTTAATTTATGACTGTTTCCAACAAAGGACCTTGAGACGAGTAAGAATCCCGAGTATTTAACCGTTAGATTATTTGAATTGTATTCGTACTTCAGATGGCTGAGATCGAACGAGCATATACATCCTCAGATCGATGGCAGTAACGCATGGCGAAGAAGTCTTCTATATCGGAAGAACACTTGCATCTCGACCGTGGAAATAACTCCAGTCTATGATCAAAATGCCGGATGTAGTGCCAACGATCAAAATGATGAATTGTTGACCTTTGAGTCACTTTCAGAGCGTTCTCTCCTCAAGGACTCTGCAACTCCGTTCTCTGTTCCTGGTTCGATTACTACCTCAAATACTGAGCGAGGTCCATAGTCTCGATGAACGGAGACAAGATAACAAATGATATTTCCTCGAAGCTCGTCATGATTCCACCTCAGCGAGCTCAACTAATTATCTAAGACATTTTTCCTTCTTCCAGACACAGTATCGGCAATGACCACCAATCGACCGCTCATTTCTCTGACTACAACTTCTCAAGACCAAAAGCTAATCAGACCAACCAGGTCGAGGCATCTTCGCCTCCCTCCCAATCCCACGCCACACGATAATAGAAACATGTCCAATCCTCATCCTCCCATCAACAGACACCGCACGAAGTCCAGAGTCAACACTGTACCATTACACATAGTAGGTCCTCCCAAGAACTCTTTCCCCATGCTATGCTCTTTGCCTACATTTCATAATGCTCCCCCCTTCGTCCCATCAGTTCTGACGCTCCCAGCAACTGGCCCGTCACCACGGATTCAAAAACCGTCACAGAACAAGCCGTCATCCTCGGTCTAGGCTCCATGTTCAACCACTCCACATCTCTCCAGAACGTAGGCTGGGCACGAGACATCGCGCGAGGAATTGTAATATACAAAGCGTTGAGGGATATCGAAGTTGGTGAAGAGTTGTGTAAGTCTGCATACCTTTTCCTTTCTTCTTTTCCGGCCTATCTTCCGTTTACCTTTACCTTCTGATCGTCGGCGCAGAACTGATGAGTACCAAACTAAATTTCACCCTCTAGGTATCTCATACGGCGATAGGCTCTGGTTCAAAGACACAGACGCAGCGACCAGCGAAGACGAAGACAAAGAGGATTATCTTGGTAGTATACAGATCGATTCGTGATAACATTTGAATAAAGAATCTGTCGCATCCATTCGGCAACCCACCATAGCCCTCAAAATGTCATGAATCTCGTCCATGGCTTTTCACGTGTAGAAGCCAACCATCTGAGTCATATCGCATATCTCATGTAAATCAATACTCGAGCAAAATTATCATCTTGCAGCTTCTTCCTGCAATCACTACCCGGCAGAGTATCCGCTTTGGGGCGTAGAAATCGTATCGCCGTTTTGAATAGTCCGCGTCTCAAACAGCGTCAATCACGACTGGATTTGGAGCAGGCACATCTGATTGTGCCTCTTCACTCGCCTCCTGTGCCTGTTCCCTCAGTTGATAGGACAATTCAAAGCACTCCTCTATGAGCGAGATGACAGCACCTTGACCATCTGGAATATCGTCTCCGACCATGAACTTTCCGTCCACCTTCATGTTGTCGATAGAATTGAGCTGACTATCGTCAGCGTCTGTCTGGCCCTCACAAGGAAGAAGACCTACCTTCATACTATATGGATACAGCTCGCGGGGCGAAGATACTCCGCCAGCTTTTTGGACTTCTCGGAGACAACGCTTGAGAGTCTTCAATTGGTTGTAAATGGGTAGAAGTGCTTCAGAGACTGGCTCAGATGACGTCAAGAGTTGGTAAATTATTGCGTAGCTCTTTCTCAGAAAATACAAAAGTGTCTGTTTGCAATGGGTCAGCAGTAGTCGAAAACGACGGCATCAATCTTACCCTCCGCGTTTGCAGATCTGAAGGGTGTCCCTCCTCGTCCAAGAAATTGCCGTCTGCAGTTCTGGCTTCATCGATGCGATCCAGCTTTCGTTGATAGTCAAAGAGATCGGTTTCCCGTAGGGACCAGGCTTGGAGTAATGACCGACTCTCGAGGTTATCTCGAATGTTCTTCAAGTACTCATATGGTTTTCGGAACCTCTCATCAATGTAGCCCGGCTGCTTTTCGATCAAATTTGCCCACAATTGACATCGTTCCAGCAGATCCATCACAAGCTCTTCGGGCGTTGATTCTGACGCGTGAGCGGCCAGTCGTAATTTCTCGGCATATCTCTCCACTAATAGTTGGTCGTCGGTTGGGCTGACAGCAGGAAGAGTTGCTTGAATTTCAGCTAGTTGTCGTTTAAGATCCTCAACCTCTTTCTTCGGATAAGTCGAGCGCGTGTTGCATGCCGAAAGCATCCGGAGTATTGAAACAAGCTTCTCCCATTTTGGCGCCAATTCTGGTGTCAAATGGCTCAGGATTTCCGACAGTTCATCTGCAGTCTTTTGGCAGACCGCTATCCTCGCCTCCAAGATAGTCGTCAAAGCAGGATCGTAGCTTCCCTGGCATCGTTGGATGTTTTCTCGAAACTCTTGTAGTTGAGCATTGATGCCAGCGAGATCCTTGGCTTGGTAGAATGCTGCCTCCTTCAAGTGATCCAGTAACCGTTTGATCGTCGAAACGACGGAATATATTGCTGGTGCTTCATTGTTCTTGCCGATTGTCATAAAAGACAGAGATATTAGCGAAAAGCAGTCGTCCAATATGGTGTCAACTGTGAAACGTTAGTCATCCGAGCTTGGCGATCTTTGCCACTCCTTCGAGGAAAACATTTTCCTAGCAACCGGCCCATTCGTGAAGCCATCACGAGACTTTTTATGTCGATTGAAATCATTGATCATTCAAAGATAGTTGAACCGGAGGACAAAAATGAATTGGCGCGCATAACCAGTGTAACCAGGGAGGGACTTTACCTCGATTCTGCTCATCGGGCTTGTTCTTTGCCTGTCTGATAGTGTTTAAGGCGTGAACTTGCTGGATCACTTCCTCGTACAGCTTGATAACATCCTCCGATTTGACATAGTTGGTCTTATCTTGCTTTAAAAGCTCGAGCTTGGTCCGAATCTGCGTCAATTCTGATTCGATTGGTCGCTCGTCCGGATCGATTGGTAGTTGGAACCTGGGCGAATCTGTCATGGCTTCGAGACGTACAACTGTTGAATGTTGAACGAGGAAAGGCAGAATGGAAAGTCTCTTTGTCGAGGGAGATCAGGTCAAGTTGTTCTTATTATGCGCATGAGGCTCGGATGATTTAATACTGCGGGGAAGTGAGTTGACATGAAGTAGTACTAGTAGGTCTGACCCAGTCACGTGTAGAGTGGGGCAAGCTTATCATGAGTGATTGGCTGATCACTTTCGGCTGCGCTAGAGAGCACACAACATTTCTGTCTATCGCGCTTTTCATAGTTCCTCTTCACATTACAACCCACATTACAACTCACGATGTCTACCGCAGAGCTCGCCGCGTCTTACGCCGCCATCATCCTCGCTGACGATGGTGTCGATATCACCGTTAGTCTCCCGCCGCAGAATCGCACAAACCCACAAAATTACTGACGATCGCATAGTCGGACAAGCTCAACACCCTCATCAAAGCCGCAAACGTCGCCGATGTCGAGCCAATCTGGGCATCCCTCATGGCCAAGGTACGAGCTGGGAACCTGGCAGCGAACATGGAAATGGATCTGGAATTAACGGCTTGTAGGCACTTGAAGGCAAGGACTTGAAGGACATTATCCTCAACATTGGAGCCGGTGGAGGACCCGCTGCTGCCCCAGCCGCAGGAGGTGCCGCCGACGCATCTGCACCAGCAGAGGCCGCAAAGGAAGAGGAAAAAGAGGAGGGTACGTTCACACGCATCCTCTATATCCTTTTTGGCAGGACTAACATATTACACAGAAAAGGAAGAGTCAGACGACGACATGGGATTCGGACTTTTCGACTAAGCATTTCCTCTTCATGCTTTTCGTGTTTTCCTGCATCAATTGCCCGTCGGGTCGGCGTCATTCTGTATTCCAAGACAATATGGGAAGGGAAAGGATGGATTTCAAGAATGGGAGGACGGATTACGATATGCTTGTTATGATGGAGAGGCATGACTGCTAGATGATACTCAAAAAATCCGAAGGTCCACTTGAGACGCGCTCACGGCAATGATACCTGTTACATGATCCCCCCCTCGTCTCACTCCACACGCGCGGTCAAAAGAACGGTTGGGAATTCTTACCACTTTCCCAATGTGCGGAAGCCTTGATGCGACTATTTCCATCGCTTACCGGGATCGTCAGTCCAATTTTGCAGCCTTCATAGGTGTGACACCGGAATCATAATCGGTATCCTATAGCAGATCACCCACAGACAGAGTATAAACAGCTGCGATTTGACTCACTTCGCCGGTTGGGACTCTGTTTGACTCAAGATACGGCACCATGCTGCCAATTCGGTCGGGAATCTACCGACGTATAATCGTGGACGGGTGAGGAATTTATTGTTTAGCTTCTTACAGCAATGATGCCCCCCTGGACGCTAGATGAGGTCTCATCTAACAAGAAATTCGCCAGGTAAAGGGGAATTTCATGAAGTCAATGACCTGCTCTCGGATCACCTAGTCCAGTCTACAAGCGCCGTTTGCATATTGTAGGAATTGTTAATGGTTCATGAACCCGAAAGGTGCTATTTTGGTGATGAAATCCTGGAAGGTGGATGAAATTCTTACAGCCTTGAACACATCTAACAATGGCACTGTGCTCATTGTTGCGGTCGTTGCTGGTGTCGATGTCAATTCCGAGTCCCTTTTTTTTAGGTGGCATGGTTGTGTCCTTTGAATCGATGCAGAAGACAATGATGGTTGTAGAGTGAGTGGATTGTAGTGCAACTTCACCCCAGAGTATTGTCTGAGTTCCCCACTGTTCATCTCACCTCAGTTAGCAACAAAATATCACAGATCCACATTCTCGTCCAGTTATGAGGGAAAAGGCATTCGCGGAACGAAGGACTCGTTCACTACCAGGCCCATTTACTATACCGAAATCGGACCCCTTCACTTCTAAATCTCTGCGCTACTTATCACGAAAGCCTCTCTGAAATTGGGTCGGAAGCACGACGCTGCATCTACTAACTTTCCTGGAGATGAAGCCCAAGTCTTTCCATCGACGGTAGCTTCCCCGATTCCTGTCTACCCTCCAAATACAACCGTGCCAAACTCGACCGCGATGATCCTACGCTCCGATGCGGCCTTTTCTCCACTTCGCGCTTCCCACTTTGGCTACTGATTGAAAAATATTAAAGAGCATAGGAGTTCGCGACAGAAGTGTCGGAATGTCTTTTCGCAGGACAGGATTACAAGCGATCGTATATCGACTAGGACCCATGATGGCCAAACTTGTTGCCAATCACGGCCTACATAGACAAACCCTCGAAGATGTTTACGACCCACATCCTGAAAAGTGTATGAACTTAACCAGAATTAGATTCGGGCAGGCGGAGGCTTCAGCAGAAGAGACCAGAGCCATGACTGACAGGCATGAAATTCGGATTCGATTAGTGGATGTCGATACAGCCGCTACTAGAAATCAAGCCTTTAACAAAGTTTTTAGTATGCCTGTTTTTCAACCTTTCCGGGACCAGTTGCGAAGCAGAGAAGCATTTGGAAACGGAGATGCGGACCTACAGGCGCGAAAATAGCAATATCATCAGCTGCTCAACTCGCAAGTTGACATGGAGTTTGACAAGATGGTTGAAGAACAAGTAAACATCCATGCCTTCGAAGAGACTGTGCCCATCTCCGCACTGTTGGGGGCCTTTGATGCTGATAGAGCTACCGACGAATCAGCAGATCCAGAGTAAGGCGAAGCTGAGGAAGACAGCGACAGCGAAGACGAAGACCGCCACGGCGTAGACGATATCTGGTCCGCATTTCCGGTGCGCAATCTTCTGAATCAAGCTTCTGAGAACACGACCAACGTTGATGATCTTGTCCGCTTTGATCTCCTTGAGATGATTTCAGGACAACGTCGTGATGAAAAAGCTCAACGAAGTCCGGGCTACCTGGGAAAATCTTCTCTGCCCATGGTGCCTGTGTGAGGCAAGGTCGTACTCAAAGCAATGTCATACGACGTGCTAACCCATCTGGACTCACACGTTCCTCGACCTCGACAAGCACCTGAAATCCCCTGCACATTCTCTTTGTGTGAGGGAAAGGCCTACCTCATGGATCAAACTTCGCAAATGAAGCATCTAAACATGAAATTCGACCACAATTGGCGGAGCACTTGCGTCGGTCAAAAGAGAGATTTGACCCTCAAGCGAATCTGAATGCATCTACATTCTCCAGCCAAACCGAAAGCAGGTCCCGCCGAAATGAATGTAAAACCTGCTCCTCACCCAGTATATTTATGGGAGGGGGAAATCTGCATGGCATGGCGCCTAAAGTCAGTCTCATGAACGAGCACATCAGAAACAAACATAGACCGAAGGCGAAATATCCTAGTGCGCCTCCAACCACATGTTCTCATTGCCCTTGCCCTTAACCCCATTTGTCTGTGTGAAGGGAAAATTTCAATGATAAAGGACACTTCAGAGATAGGCGTGCATTTCAGACAGACTACGATTATAGTCCTCACTTTGACCAAAGCAACCAGACCGTAATCACCTCTGTGCATTGCACGACCTTGAAGCGTGCCTAATGACAACGTAGTTGTTCCATAATAATATATAGATATCGGTAGCATAATGTAAAAAAACTTCGTGGCCTGTTTATACTCTACATAATTCAGTACCACTCAAACTACAAAGTAACCAAACATCCTACTGACTCGCCCTCTCCCAAGTCAATACCAATAGCCATAACGTTCTGGCAATCTTCTACAAAAAAAAAAAAAAAAAAAAAAAAAAAAAGGAATACCAGAGACCTATCACTATCAATCTCCGAGTCAAAGTCACCAAACAATCACAGTTGCGGAAGAACTCAAGAGGATTGAATGCCATGACCTACGTCATCTTGACACTAACGCGTGAATCGAACTGAACCTGTTCCCAAACGATACTCATTCAATAAGTTTATTTTACGGCGATCCGGCTAGATAATTTATAAACGAAGGATTAACTATTAACTAAATATACTCGTGCGAAAGAATATCTGTTCATACACCCTATCTGTAAAGGCCGGGTAGATGAAGCTCGTCTAGCATTCAGAAAGCCATCCACGGAACGCCAATGCAAGCTCAGACTAGCGGTTATCTTCTATACATCAGAAAACAAGTGAGAAAGAGAATACGGCGGTGAAAAGTGTTCTATAATTTGGCCTTGACATTCTCGGAAACCATCTTCGCACTAGCCTCCTCGTTCAACGTGACTTTTTCGCCCACTGGTCCCTCGCCAAAGAAAATGACTTCGACAGTGAGATCATCCCTGCGATTCGTTAGCAAACAATGAGCTTAGACTGTTGAACAGAAGGGGAGACGAACCTGTATCTTCTTGAATAAGGACTCGGCAACGTCAGTAAAGCACAGAGTTGATCCTCGTCCTTTCCTCCCAGGGCATTGCGAACAAGATGCGTAGCAGCGTTCTTGTCCTCGACAACAAATCTCTCCGCTCCACCTTGGATACCCCACTGCAGTTGTCGGACAGGAGCTCGCTGTCCACCGGGATCTGCGCCCTTCTTGTCCTCAACTGGCAATTCCTTTCCCTTGGGTTGAGCAGAGAACCACGATTTTAACCATGAGGAGGAGGAAGCATTCGTCTGTGAGCCCTGTGCTTCAAGCCATTGCCCAACGAGACCAACTACTTCCTCATTCGTGAGCATTTCCCAGAGACCGTCCGTGGCCATGACTACAAAGTCTCCGTTCTGTGGCTCAACCTTTGTGGTTGTGATGATTGGTTCGGCGGTAACATATGGTGGCGATTTCAACAGCTTCGATGGAGTTCGACCAAAGTAGCTCTTCTTCAATTTCAGTTGCGTCTCTAGAGTCCATTTGTAGAAGGCATCTCCGAAAGCTCTTGAAGGCTCAAGACCACCCAATATTCTGCCATTGTGGGTGACGTACGGCTCACCAGGGTGCTCCTTGCGCAAACGAGCGTCTTCCTCTGGGCTCCCACCAGTCTGGTCTATCGAGAGTGGTTCTGCAATCCATTTTCCATTTGCACCTCGGCGGCCAATCACAGCACGGGAGTCGCCCGTGCATGCCACTTTGAGGAGTTTGGAGCGGGAATCGTAGAAGGAGAGGAGAGCACAGGAGCCTGATAATGCTGGCGCTAGGAGCTCGGCTGCTACACGTTTGGATTTTGCTTGGGTGACCTTTGTGACTGATTCGTGGACGATCTCGTTGTCCAGACGCATGAAGCCTGTCTTGATTGCCTGGTCTACTGATTCAGAAGTTGGGAATGTGACAGCGGGGTTTGCAAGGGCGGCGATGTAGGTTGAAGTGAGCTCTCGTGCAACGTAGGATATTAGAGTCTGGCGTAGCTTGGCTGAGGTTGTCCAGCCGCTGATTTGATTAGCAAGAACCTAGCCGTCAGAGTACTATCAGGCTCACCTGTGTCCGTCAAAGACTCCCCAGAACATCCAATCGCTAGCAGTTGTACCGTCGTCTGTAGCAGCAGTGGTCTGTGGAACTTCAATGATCTTTTCGGCGTGGTCATCCTCTATCGGGTCGTTGCTGGGTAGCTGAACAACATCATATCTGACGACTCCATTGCCTCTCCCGATCATCCATGACTCCTCATTTGTTCTCAATCTCTTTGTAACTTGCTCGGGGGTCATCATCTCGATAATCTTCCGTCCACTCTCGTCTGTATCTTTCGATATAGGTCCGTCTCCAACAATGGTGCCCGAGTAAAGTTGGCCCTGTTCCACAACCAAGGCCTTCCTCGTTGAATGAGGTGGCGCGTCTCCCAGAACCACCGAAGCAGACTGTCGGGTTGATGTAGCAGAAGTCGAGGCGTTACTGGGTTGCTGGGAGCCTTGTTTATAGTACCAAGCGCCAGAAGCCACGGCGGCAGTGACAAGAGCTACTGAGAAGCGTCTGTAATGCATTGAGGACTGTAGGACCTGCACCCGACGCGTTGAGAGGAAACGCTGGGTTATAGCATGGCTGGAGGGAGCTATGGGAGCTGTTCGGAGACTGGGGGTATTGGGTAGGAGTGGACGGCGGGTAGAGCGCAGGGCCTGGAAGAGGGCTCGACGCATTGGACCGCTGGGTGTGGTTGGATTTGTGGAGGGAGGGACTGCAAAGTATCGAAGGTAGGCCGGTAAGGATCGAATAGATGAGGCACTGGGGTGTCGTGGTTGGTGAGGCCGGATGACTTCACTGACCACGAACTATCTCTTTGACTTCGACCCCTCGATTATTCTAGTTCTACACAAAACAACCAGCCTTGAGAGAAAACAATTCGAGAAATCGAAGAACGGTTGGAGTGTCCAAAGAGCTTGGAATCTAGCATTGCTGAGCTGAGCATCAGGCATTCATTCAAGACCCAGGTATTGATCCGGCCTTGTCTCCATCATAGGCAGATCAAGATCATCACGAGTATTGAGTCCGAGGGTATTGAAGACCAAGCGTGGGAGGTGAAAAGGAATTCGAGAATATGTCAACCCGGGCTTTACGAAAAGCTCAGCGCGAGCTAGAGGAGAAGAGAGCACTCGAAAAGGCCGCGGAAGAAGAAGAGGAAGAGGAAGAGGAGGAGCCACCATCCAAACCCACCCAACAGAGTCTGTTCGCTCTTCTGAACGAACAGGATGAGGACAGTGAAGACGACCATGTTGAAGAATACGAGAAAGAAGACGTAAAGAAGCCCAAGGCTGTAACGCCACCAGCATCGAGATCAAGCAAAAAGAAGAAGAAGAAGAAGGCCAAATCTGCCCCCAAAGCCGAGAAGGAAGAAGAGGATGATGACTTCAACTTCGATGCCGAGCTTGCTTCAGCCATAGCCGCGAACAAGAAGGCCAATTCGAATGCTAGGGCCGACAAAGAGTCCTCCGCGCCCATGGGGCCCATGACTTCTGACAGAGTAGGTCAACTTCTCTCAGTGAACACGCAAAATCTACACGTTGCCAACGAAATGCGTCGTCTCTTTGGTCGAGATACTGTGGATGCTGAACGAAGAGCTCCGGCACCAGCTCGGAGAGGCGGTCGAAGAGGACAGGGAGAACCAGATCGTGGATTTCCCGCCCTCAGTCTCCGCCGTAATATTTTCATTCAAGGGAAAGAAGAGTGGCCACGAGCAACGACAGGTGGTCTGGGAATGGAGATCGTTAAACGGAACGAAGATGGAACACTCGAATACCGTATCATCCACTCGACAGCCTATCAATCTGCACAAAAAGATTACGAGGTCGCAGTCGCAAGTATGGACCCGAATCGTATGGTTGCTTTGCTACAGCAGAACCCATATCACACCGCTACCCTTCTCCAAGTCTCAGAAATCATGAAACACCAAGGCCAACACGCCGAAGCAGGAGATCTCCTCGAACGCATGCTTTTCTCTTACGGTAGAGCGGTACACAGTACCTTTTCTCACTCTCTCAGCCAGGGAAAAGCGCGTCTCTCCTTCCGTCACCCAGAGAATCGAGAATTCTTCTTGAGTATATGGAGGTACATCCAAAACATCTCCATGCGCTCAACCTGGCGAACCGTCTATGAATGGGCGAAACTCCTCCTCAGTCTCGCTCCCGAAGAAGACCCATACGCTCTCAAGCTTGTGCTAGATCAATATGCGCTTCGCGCCCAACAAGGCCAGCATTACCTCGATTTCCTCAACGACGATGTTCTGGGTTGGAAGGGAGAAGAACCATGGCACGCACACATCTCCTACTCTCTCGCCCTCTCCTATCTCCAAATCTCCAGAATGGACGAAGCACGCGAACAATTGGCGGCAGCAATCCATGATTCCCCGCACCTCGCCCATGCCCTCCTACGCAGCCTTGATCTCGACCTCCCGCCAGCGATCTGGTCGAACCATGAACCCTCCTCCCCACGCGAAGCCCTCTTAACAACTCTTTACATCACCCGCGCCAAAGACTTATGGCTCGCTCCTGAAGCTTCATCCCTCCTCGTCTCGGTAGCAAAAGAAGTCTCAGAATTATCGAAATTAAGTCACGATGACATGGTCAGCTTGGCAGAAGCAAGACACATCTACCTCACAGAAAACGACGCATTCCTCCGCCTACTCTCAAGCTGTGACATCCAAGATACAAATTCCACACAATCACCCGGTCCGCGACCAAACTGGGATCTCTTCCCACCACACGATACCATCGAATCCTACAACTCCCGACCAGCTAGCGGACACGGCGGTGGAGCAGCCCACGGCGTCGGAGCTCGTTACCTAACGCAGATAGCTACTGGTCTTGAAGCTCTGGGGAACATGCAAGGAATGCCTCGAGAACAGGTCGAGGAATTGTTGAGGGAGATTCAGGGGATACAGGTTATGGAGGATTTACCTAGGTTTCCGGGGGGTATGGATGTGGAGGATGCTGGGTTGGAAGAGTTGATGGCTAGTTTGGGAGTTACGAGGAGATTTGGAGATGGGCGGCATGATGAAGATGGGAATGAGGACGGGGAGGGGCAGGAGGGGGAAGATAGTAGTGAGGATGAGATGCCTGCGTTAGAGTGATCTATACTGTATGCGAATTGTGGGACGATGGAACGAGGGATAAGTGGATGACGGTATCATCAGTCACCTGAATCGATAGAAGAAGATATCCAATAGAAGAAACATGGCGATGATTTTGTAACAAGTTTTGATTTCGATTTCTAGGTATTCCGTCATGTCCTATGAATTCTCGCCTTGGAAACTGCGCAAGATTGATGTATTTCAATCCCAGGGATTCCGGCATTAATTGCAGATTTTTAGCTTCCGAAATTTGGGGAGAGACGGAGCAAATGAAACACCAGCCTCGTTGTAACAAGCGGGAGAGGATCAAAACGACTCAGTTTGAATCAAAAGGCATCGAGCAATTTTTCATCACATAGCTACTTGCCATCGCTACTTTACAACGGTATCAAACACTGTCATGAAGCACACAAACTCCTTTTGTCGCACGCACTCCACAAACGCCTGCCATTCATGAATAGCATGAAAATGAATCCCACAAGACTCCGATAGAAGGACCCAAAACTGATGAAGTAAGCCCTAGGCAATCCCTACGCCTTGACCTTCTTCACCCTCTTTGTCTTCTTCGTAACTTTCACAGCATCGCCAACAATCTCACTACCTTTGCCCTTCTTCTTATTCTTGGCGATGACATTCATAACCTCCTTCTCAACATCGTCAACCACAACCGCAGACGCCGGTTCGATAGCCTTGACAGGTTCATCAGCAACCATCTCTTCGGCCTCACCAGCAACAGCCTGTATCTCCTCAGCAGCAGCCTCCTCAGTGCCCTTCATAGCCACATCCTCCACTTTCCTAACTGCCGGCATCTCAAACTCATACCCCAACTCCTTCAATTTCTCCGTCTTCTCCGCCCTGGCCTTCTCCTCACTCTCAATCCTCTTCCTCCAATAATCACGTCCCTTGGGTTGTGCCAGATCTCTCGCCGCTAATTTCGCTCTTGGAATAACTTTGAACCGCTTCCCCGCTCCCTTCCATAAATCCTTGTGGACCTGTTCTTGGGGAATAAGGCGGATCTTCATAATATGCCCAAACATGAGGTAATTGTCCATCGTTCTTGCAACAATGTCAGCGACTTCATCGGAACCGAATTCAACGAAGGCGTAATGTTTCGAAGCGCCGGTTTTCTTGTTGCGGGCAAGGCGGAGGCGTGTGACATCGCCGAATTGAGTGAAGTAAGCTTTCATTTGGTGTTCGTAGAAACCGTGAGGCACGCGACTGTGTGATGTGAGTTAGTAAATGATGAATCCAGTGGAGATTTGATAGAAACATACCCGACGTAGATTGTGCCTGGGACATCATCTGCGTCTTTCTTAGCAGCGGCAAGTGCTTTCTTTGCTGCCTTATCGAGCTTGACTTTGGGAACCATATCAAGTGGGATACCCTCATCATCGCCGGCCTCAGATTCGTCCGTACTGTCGAATCCAGCGATTTCTGGCGCGTCAACAACCTCGTGAGTCTTCTTGGCCTTGCCCTTCTTAGTTTTCGCAGGCTTTTCCTCCACAGGTTCTGGCGCGTCAATAACCTCGTCAGTCTTCTTGACCTTCTTGTCAACCTTCTTTGCCTTCTTAGCCTTTGGCATAGCAATAGGGTCGTCAGCAGGTTCCTCGACAGGCGCGACAAACTTCTGTTTCTTCGATTTCTTTGGCTCAGGTTCTGCTTTCTCGACGTCGACTTTGGGGGTATCTATGAAATCGGCAGCGCGCTTGCGATTCTTCTTGGACTCGGCTGCGGCCTTGAATTTCTCGGGTTTGGGAGAGGGAGCTTCGTTGGGAGTGGTTTTTGCCTTTTTAGCGGGAGGAGCGTCTTCGGGAGTCTTGACCTTGCGGTCTGAGCCTGCGGAGTTGTTAGTAGGTAATTGGGTAGATATATGATTGGAGCATACTCTTGCGCTTAGTCTTTGTGGATTCTGCGGCCATTGTGAGGTGGGATTATTATGTGTATGTCGATGTAGGCATTGGAGATGATATGCGCTCAGATTTTTTGAGTGGACCCTGTCTGGCTCAAGCTCGGACCAACACATCACATACAACTCTTCTTGTTATTCCCCTTCACAAAGACATCATGATCCAGGTCGATTCATTAATCGAATCGTGGCAGTGAATCCAACTGGGACTTCATTAACTTGGCCTGAATACTGGGCGTAACTTCAAAAAAGAAAGTCAATAGGCTAATTGGAACAAAAGCAATTCGACATTGAGTGCAGGCCAAAATTACGTCTGTCAATACAACGTACTGGCGTCACCAAAAACCGCCTGACAGTCTCGACCCATGGCCACCAACAGCAGCTCATCAACAGAATGATCATGGCTGGTATCCTGTCCCGAAATGTCCATGTGGTAGGAAAGCAAGGCATACCCGTAGCAGCGAGGCGAATAACGTAAGGAGCTTTGCCATCTGCACGCGAATTCCCGGGGGATCCACCACTACATGTAGCGAATCCAAGATCAATGACGGTTGCCACCAATGCGGCGGGAGTTCATGTAGGTCGAGGTGTTAAAATGCCAGAGAAGACCTTCCAAGTTCGACCGTATGCCGGGCGCCACTATGGAACAGAAGGGTGGGTGAGGCGATGATGATGACGGATGGCAGGAATGACGGCAGAAAGTGAGCATAACTGCCGCAGAGAAGAGACGGAAAGCCAACAGATTGCCATTGATTAACCCGCATATCAATATAGACCTAGATAGAAATAAACCGTTCTACTAAATATACCGTAAATCAGCAACAACATCAAACCCATAAATCATTCAGCCACTGGAACCGCCACGTCTTGTGAGAGACTCCTCTTGATACTGCTACCTCCTGACACTTCTCCTACCTGCAGCAGAGAAGATTCCTCGTGATGATACAGCTCCTGCATTGGTTCGCGGGAAGTACCCACCCCCTGGCGAATAAGAGTTAGTGCTCGATCGCACTCCCTGTCCTCCAATCGATCTCACCATCGACCCGCCACTTCTAGATCCTTTGCTCGTATGTGCTAGCGGCTGCGAGGACGAAGGCATAGTAGAAGGCAAACGTATCGAATTCGGTTGTCGGCGAGTTTGTTGTGGGATTCTTGGGTCTTGAATGAAGCCAGAACGAGATATGACTGCGGGCTTGTAAGGTTGCTCTTCCTGGCTCTGAGAGAAAAGTCCTCTTTGCTGGGCATAGATGGGCTGATTCGTTGAAGTGTATGGCTCGTCGATGAACGACAGCGTATTGAGTGAGGGTCTCATTCGAGGTTGGGGCTGCTGAAAAGCTGGCTCCATCCTGAGGTGTCGCAGACCGCTTACTAATTGTTCTGATTGGCGTTTAGCACCTCTTTGGTACATGGGCGACTCTTGTTGCGAGACTGTGTCATTGAAGTGCGGCTTAAAGAACGGGCTATCGAACGATGGTTGTGACATGCAATCGGCTTGTTCAGAAGGCGCTGGCGCCGGCGCGTAACTTTCATTCATGTGCCCATAATCTGAGTTGTACTGCGGGTTGCCATTGGAAAAATAACCACAATCTGGTCCTCGAATGTTTCCGCGCGAAGGCGCTGAAATCAGAGGCTGTCTCACGAACGAGGAACGAGAGGCCGCACGCGAGGGAAGCAGTCGTGCCACCGGCGTTTGTATATTTCGATTCGACTCATTCGGCTTCTGCTGATACTGCAGCAGAATCGAATGAGACTGTGGCTGTGATTGGCGGGAGTAACCCTCGTTCCCGATTCTCGATTCCGGCGCTGGTCTCGTAAATCGTGGCTGCGGCACAGCTTCTACATGTTTTTGATCCATTTGAGAGCTACGTCGGCCTAATTGTGGGCCTATCGCACCACTCATGAGGGCAGGTCTAGATGGCTGGTATGGACGTAAGGGTTGCAATACCTGTGCATCCTCATGTCCAGCATCGTTCCGAGCGCCATTTTGATACATTTGTACTTCAGGAACATTTGAGCGTGAACGAGTGTCAACATTACTGCTTTCAAACTGGTCCCTCCGAACTGGTAGAGGCCTCTGTTGAGCGCGTTGCATTGGAAGCGGTGGAGGCAGCATTAGATCTCGAGGGTCACGTTGCTGCTGAACCAGCGCGTCCATATGTACCTCAAGGTCAGCGTCGGTAGAGCCTTCAAGATAGTCTTCACGTGTCCTCTTCCTCCTCGAACTAGAAGACAGGTGTTGCGGGTCTGCTCCACGATGTCAGATGGGTGAGACGGTCCTGCCACGACTTCAGAGACTCTAAGCTCACCTCTTTGTCTATACTGGCCCCTGGGAAGAGCATCGACCGCATTGACTAGTTGCTGTTGCTGCTCACTTCGTGGTGGGACACTGGCCTGGCTTAGAGGAACATCTCCTCCCTTGGGAGGTGGTTTCTTCATGGACCACTCAGTTTGCGGGACAGCGTACCCGAGATCTACCAACTGATCCTTAAGTAGTGTGTTCTCCCTGCCGCCGTCAGTGTGATAATCCTTCTTGGAAGCGTTGCAACTACCTAGCTAGGCCAGAAAATTGCTCGAGATAGTGCTTGATCTCGGGCTCCCTATCCTTGTATGACTTGTACTTCTCTTCCACAGCTTCCAGCCTTTCAATTGTGGACTGCAAGACAGTCCGCTCTTCTCTTAATGCCTGAATCGATGCTAAATGCTGCCTCATTCGTTTGTCTCTAGCGGCCAGTGATTGCTTGGCTTGGTCGAAATGTTGGCGCATCGCCCTTCCGTATCGCAACAGTGAGAGGTATTGGAACTGAGAGCTATCAGTTGTGCGCGCTCACGATGCAGAGAGCTCCTCACTCGTATCGCTTTCTCGGCTGGGGACGTTGCCGTGAGCGACTCGGCTGGCGGCGTTTCGAAAAACTCAGTCGAAATGGCGGTATCATGCTCGCCGGGCTGACTGCTCACAATGCCAAAAAGCTTTCTGCAAGTAAGATCGCCCCTCTCTTTCACACAAACTGGACATGCTGCTTTCGGCCGTTCGCCGACTGGATGAAATGGCACACCTAGGAGTCGTCAACGGGGCGCATGGAGTACGGCAACCGAGCACACTCACCGCCGCCCTCGAAGTGTTCTCCACAGATTATGTGGCCGCACTCTGTCATCCATAGCTTTGTTGAAACAGTTTCGGAGCCGGTGGATCCATCGTTCAGGCTCTTGTCACTGCGATGTTTGGTATATAGATCTGTGATGGCCTTCTGACAGAGCGAACAGCTGAATACAATCTCATAGGGTGGTATTAGGTCATCTGAGGATGCGGTAGAAGAAGATGCCATGTTTGGGCATAATGAAAGGGTTGAGAGAGAGACACAGAGAGAGAGAGAGAGAGTGAGTGAGAAGAGAAATATCGCGGCTGACGACTTCGGATGATAGCGTGCATTCCGAATTGGGAAGTCGCGGATAGTGATGGTGGACCTCACCCTTTCGACCACTATCGCTAAGATATTCACAATATATCTCGTGGATGCTAAATTGAATGATGAATATTTCAAGTCTGTTAGTCTTGATGTCCCCTATCGCCGAATGCAAAGTAAATATGTACACTCATTCTTCGCCCCCTGGGCACCCGCCAAAGAAGCCTTCTCTAATCGAATGACCTGCATGGGTACCTGTCTCTTTGTTAGAAAATTATTCGTGCCAGAAATTGTCGCTGCAACCTACGCATTGCCGTAGCTCTGGTCTTTCATCAAAGTGTATGGTTTCGCACCAACAGCAGTCGGAGGCAGAGGCGGCATGCCGCCCTCTCCGAGCACATTAACACCAAGTGCCTTCTGCTGCTCCAAGAAAACAGATAGACCACCCTTCTCTCCCTCCTGCTTCACTTGTACCAACTGCTTCGCACCCGCATCTCCCAACTGCAACACATCATCCCTCGGCTTTGCCTTGCTTCCCACGCTCAATAAGGCCACCACATCTCCCTGTGTCACCGTGCTCATTTGAGGGTAATTCCGTCTAACGTCGCGCTTCCAGTATGGGTTTTCGGCCAAGTCGGCGGCAGGTAGGGT
The DNA here is from genome assembly GCA_013176395.1 of Venturia oleaginea. Classification (NCBI taxonomy): domain Eukaryota; kingdom Fungi; phylum Ascomycota; class Dothideomycetes; order Venturiales; family Venturiaceae; genus Venturia; species Venturia oleaginea. Next base: position 1,821,337 of record JABMLP010000004.1, on the reverse strand, counting down.
GACTGGGTCGTCATATGTGTTTGGGTCGAGAGCGCCTGGGGGCGGGTTGCGGAACTGAGGGTTCATCGGGACACCAGTGCTTCGTCTCCAGTCTACGGCGAAGATCTTATTAATGCGTGCCCAGATTCCGGTGGGCTGTACCGTGTATTTCTGCGGCAATCAGTACTCGTAATATGCTGGATGTGCTTTTTGCGCGAGACGTACAGCCCATTGATGAGCGTGTTTGCTGGCGGACTTGGCTGCCTTCACTGCTTGAGCGACCATGATTACGGATTGGCCCTATCTTGTGAGTTGTTGGAGTGCTGAGCGGTTTGACTCGGGACTTGCGGTATCTCGTCGGTGGTGGTAGAACTGCGACTGCGGCTCTCTATGAGTTTGGACCGCCTAGCGATCGAAGCTCAACAACTTCGTGGAGTTGGAATCAATTCTTTTCGCCTCGAAGCACAACAATAACCCGAATTTAGAAATTCCAGGGCATATTATCTGGGCGATATGATGCATGTTTTCAATGCTCTCTCCGGAGCTTGCTGTCTTTTCTCCGGTTTCGGTTCATGATGAACCGAGTAGTTTCGGTACTCCACCATTAGCTATATAACAGCTCAACCTGCCCACCAAGAGATTCACAATTCAATAACAATATCGCAGCTACTACCTAATCATGTCTTCAAATATAAATCTGGGCTCCGGAGGGATCCGCCAATTGGAAGGAAAGCTCGCCATCGTGACAGGAGCCTCGAGAGGTACACATTCCCACCCTCCCTTCTCTATACTCATCTAAAGCCCCCAGGAATTGGCAAAGCAATATGTGAACTCCTCGCCAGCAAAGGTTGCAACCTCATTATGAATTATACAAGCGCTTCCTCCGAAAAGCCCATCACAGCCCTCGCAACCTCCCTTGCAGAAACCCACTCCATCAAAACCGTCATCGTGCAAGCAGATCTCGGCTCCGAAGCTGGTCCGGCCCATATCATCACCATCGGCAAGAACAACTTCCAGCATCCCAAGACCGGCAAATTCCAAATTGACATCCTAATCCAAAACGCCGGTGTTAGCAGAAACCTGAAGCTTGCTGAGGTCACGGCTGAGGATTTTGCGTGGCAGTACAATGTCAACGTGCGAGGACCTCTGTTATTGATGCAGGCAGCCCAGGACTATCTGCCCACAGATCGATCAGGACGAATCGTCAATCTGTCGTCAGTCTCCTCGTCGCTTGGATTCGTGGCACAGTCTGTTTATGGAGGAACAAAGGCTGCGTTGGAGTCAATGACACGTACATGGGCCCGCGAGCTGGCAGAGAAAGCCACAGTCAACGCTGTCAACCCTGGGCCCGTGTCTACGGATATGTACTCTGGGACAACTACCGAATTCCAGGCTACGATTAAGCCCTTTTTCCAGATCTCACCTCTCATGGCAACGAGAGAGGATGTCGACCCGCCAGAGTTGATCAAGAAGGCATCAGAAGATGGAGGAAGAGCTGCGCATGATTGGGAAATCGCCGGTGTGGTCGCTATGCTATGCAGCCCAGAATCAGGCTGGTGCACAGGCAGCGTCATCTGTGCCAACGGCGGCATGAGATTCTCTCCATAGAAGAGAACTTCACATACAAACAATCGAAAGCCTTCGTTAAAATGATCACCTCGTTATTCTCATTGTCATAATTAGTCCCTGATTCTCGAATCATCTCCCAACTCCTTTCGAATCCTCTTTCCTTTTCCGATAATTTCAACCCCACCGATACCCATCAACCTGCAGAGCCCCCTCAGTCCCATGAAGCCAATCAACCCTATCCTTAACAAACTGCTCCACTGTTGGTCTCAACTTCGTCTCCATAAGATTGAAATCATCAACAGTCCCGACTCGCATGATCACCAAATTGGGGAATCCAGTACCGATGCGGTAGAGAAGGCTCCCGCAGGTGGTACAGAAGTGGTTGGTCATTATGTGACCTGCTGTGCCTGTGGGCTGTCAGAGGAGGGTTAGGAGAGAAAAGAGGGGAAGGGAGGGAGTAGAGAAGACCAGACGAGTAAGGAGACGGAAGACTAACGGATCGATTTAGTAGTGGAATACTGCGTCATATTGTCCTTCCCACGCAAGTGCACCATATGACTCGTCCTCACGATGAAATTGGCGCCGAACATTGAGGCGGTAATTTTATGGCAATCTGTGCAGTTGCAGATGAAACTGCCCATGAAACCTGGGGCTTCTGTGGCAAATTTCAATTGTACAGCTCCACAGTAGCAGGTCGCTGTCGCTTCGGTATCTGAGGCCCAGCCATCTGTTGCTTCGCCAGCGAGGGGGATGTATGGTATACTCTTGTCGGCGGATCTGAGAGACATGATTTATGAAGGCTCGGTATGCTGCTGAAGTAATTGTAGACGAGAGAGATCAGTTGTCTTGGAAGATTGAGATGGGATCATAGAGGTATATCAACAATGAAAGTTCAAGGTTGAAGGTATGGAATATGTTGATGAGCAATTTGGAGCTGGAGAGGGCAAGATTATGTAGATAAATCGAGAAGCGGGTGCTTAGGGATAGAAAAGCACATCAGACTGAATCAGGGACATTGAAGCTGATCTCTACGTCGAAAATTTTGGGAAAGAGGAGTTGACACCGGGTGTACATTTCCTATTTTGGTGTATTTGGCTGAAAGAAGTTAGCGTGGTGAATGATCGGCGTCACTTCAGCTTTGCGAGGTGGATGTCAGCAAGTTGACATCTTTGTCAGCTTTCCTATAGCTATTTGGGGGCGATTTTGAAGAAGGCAATGTGAATGCTGATGATTGTTGCATTTACTTTTCGTAAATTGAACATCCTATTGATCGTTCTTCCAACGCCGCTATCGCTTCCAAGGCCATGTCAAGAGCTTTATGTTAAGAGATGTCTCGCATCAATGTTAGTTGGAGCACGGCTCCCAATATGCATAAAAATTCCGGGTACGCCGTGATGGCACCTCAAAGAATTGGTCAGCAGTTGTCACACACACACAACATCAGCCATGATGGCTCCGAGCGGGTCAACATTCGTCTTTTCAGTCTGAGCTCTGTAGAAACGGCTAATAGTTGTGCGGGCGAGAGCGTCTAGCTTGCACTAGGCGCTTCCATATAATCCGCAGGGTCGGCGAAATCAAGCGATCTTATCGATCGTTGAATATTCTCCTGTCTGTATGAGTTAGCGTTCGCGGTGTTTTAATGACGGGCGGTCTTACTGGGTTAGGGTTACGTCTGTAATATCCTGCGTACGCGGTCATAAACTCTCGCCATGCAAATATAGCCATGGCACAGAGGTCGCAGCAGGAAAGATTGCAGGTGGTTCCTGTTGAATGGTTGGTGGTTTTCGGGAGCAAAGGAAGACCGTGTTGATAACGCGAAATGCAACAAGCGGCCATTAAGGTCCATTTCGTCAACTATCGTCTTTGTCACTACTGCCAGACGTAAAGCAGCCTCAAAATGGCAGACAATTGGGCCCCTTCATCGCCGAAAGGCTTTCCGCATCGAGCAACGGTCTAGATGTGGCTGGGACTTTGTTCTCATTTTTGATCCTCGCTTCTTCACTTCACGCGCGTATCGAAAGCCAGTCTTTCGGGCACTTTCAGCTCAACAACGCCAAGAAGTCGGGTTTTCAGGCTTGAGAGCTGGTCTTCACCAGTCTTTATCAAGGCAGGATCACTCTGTGATAACCTGATTTTGAGTTCCAAAACATACCCCCGCGAGGGATCGAGTGGTTTGGGCTCGGTAGGATGCCCAAGTGAGACTGGTGTATTGATAGATGGCGGATCAATCGGTTTCGGCCACTGCAGGATACGATAGAGGGATATGACGGTGTTATTGAGCACGAATCGATGGCCCTCGACAATGTGTTCGGAGACGTAGCTTGGGCATGTGAGCGATGGCATCTTCAAGTCCGAGCACAACTCACCGGTAACCCAATCCCTCCATGTAAGCTTGAGGGTCTCCAGCTGAAATATCGATATCCTCGGCCATTCTGAAGGTAGCACTCCTCTTCCCTCCCTCTGGGATGTCTCTGAACTGCCATTGCCACAGCTCCTTATCTTCATCGATCCCTGTCACATGATCATCCACATCCATGGCATCGCCCGAAATTTTGGATTCTTTTTCATTTAGCACTTTCACCAGGTGAGTATGGTAGAGATCTCGTGTTTGCTGAGCGTTTGGTCTGGCTATCTTCTTGGTCGGATTCAAGCCTTGAGTTCCGCCCTTCTGCACCTGTGCCTGGACCGGACCGTGGATAGGCTTGAACAGAGCATGTCGTTCGACGATGCGATGTGGTTGCATGGCAGTCAGGCCAGCCAGCACGTTCATGATCTGGTCATGGCGTGAGAAGGGCACCTGGCCATAAAGCAGTAGCTCGTGCATTGATTGGGACTGACCCGGGGGCTCTGGAAAAGGAAATCTGGTCTCCGGAAGCAGCAAAACTGGTCTCCGGGAGCGACGACAGAGAAAAGGTCGACTGTGTGGGGTTTAAAGGATGGAGAGGCGAGGAAGTGGCCGGGAAAACAGGAGGAAACCGGAGCGGAACAGTGCGGGTTCTGTGTCGTTCAGTCTGCAGATTCTCGCGTGATCCTGTTCATTTGTAACAGGGGGAGGTCAATTGAGGTGATAGGCGCGGTTGTGGTGCCCATCACCATATAAAAAAGACATATCACGGCCGAGGCGCGCATCACGTCTCAATACACCTCCACTCCGCCCACCACCCACTCTGTACCACTCACAAACAAATAGGGCGTCCACAGCTTCAGGTTCTCCGACAGCTCTATCCTCCTCACCAAAACCACACGCACCACCTCAACTTTCATATTCATCCTCCCCCGTCGCTGAGAAATCCGGGCTTCGGGAAGGACCTTCCGTGTCTTGGACTTTCACATATTGCCAACATGTTCCAGGCAACTCGACGTCTACTCCAACACCGCCAGCCTTTGATCAAGTTCATTGGCAAGCACACAGCTCCAGCGAGTACGTACCCATCTATCCATAACTTTCGGTCCAGAATAATTCGACTAACCAGACCCAGAAATCGATCACACCCCTCACACTCACCCAGCTTCACCAGTCGCTCTACCAAACTCATTCGCCGCCTACCGACAAGCCGTACAGCAGCATGGACCATTAAACACCAAGCCAGTCTCAGGTGGCTACATCGGAGGACACTCGGGATCAGAACTCGGCCCAGTCGCTGCAGGCAAGGGACAATACTTTGATGTCAGCGAACTACCCGCGAAGTGGCACAGAGTTCCTTGGTCTCAAAAGGAGATGGAGGCTATCGAGAGTGGCGGTGCAAGCATGTGGTGAGGACTGAAATGATATTCTTCGGCGCGAACGAAACATTATGGTATAGCTTACTGGATATGGTCTTAGGGATGAGCGTACAGCATGAACGTACAGCATTGCATTGATGATCGAAAACCTGTGGGCGAAGAACCGAATCCGAGGAATGAGGTTACGAAGCTGTACGAGGCGGGAGTTTACGGTTTGCTTACAAAGTGAAGGATGTTCTTCCCAAACCCTGATGCTAAAAAATATAAAGTCTCTCAAGTCTCAGGTTTGTTTCTTTTCTGTTATGTATGAGGTCAACTTGTTCTTTTTGAACCTGAACGAATTAGAAAAAATTCCAAAATCCCTTGCCCAGAACTCCTCATTTTCTGATGCTATCAAGCCGGGAATACATTTATTATCTAGCAATGGGGTTCCCATACTTTGAAGCACTTTTCGGATTGCATTCAATACCGACAAGCTTTAGCGATTCCTACCCCACATCTAGCAGCATGTATGCTTTATCGAAGTCGCTTCATCACGTTTTGCTAGGAGTTTAACGGGCTTATCCGCTCAAGTCCGTCAAGACTTGCTCGAAGGGTTCTCACTGTTCTTACTCTGCTTCGCACATTGGCTTCATCCGGACTCAGAAAATCGCACGCGGTTTGAAGACAAGAAATAGAGCTGACTTCTAACATGGTTCTTTTCTTGAAGACAAAAGTCTCTAGTGAAAATCGAGAGTGATTTCTTCTCGTTGTGGTGTGCAGGATGAGTGGCTTCATCAATTCCCTGCCCGTCATAGTACAGCTACACTGGAACTGGTACATACATCTTGAGATGGCTGTGATTAGATATCTGGTGCTATCATGACTTGAAGTCGCCAGGAATATAACGATATCAGTCTTGAATATCGACGAACCCAATATTGTAGAGCGGTGGTTGAAGTCGGCCTGAGAAGTACGCGCGCGGACCTTACCCTCACCAACTTCAAGCTAACTCAACATCACAGCCATTTACATCACCATCATATCGATTAGCATCCGAGCATTCACGATGCGATGGGGCCGCTATCTAGAAAATAACATTGATGAGCTGGTAGCAAGCACAAAATTTAATCAACAATTGTTCTCACATGACCTTTATAGTCGCTTGAGGAAACCACCTTTTCGTTGGGCTTTGATCTCCACAAGAAAGGGAGAATATGTTTACGCAACTAGGCAACAATCGGTGTCAAACGCAAAAATTGTTGACAAAGACTTAAGCATACATGATGAGTTCCATTGCTCCCGGTGGCCAGTACTAATATAAATCTCGCGACACAGGTTGTGCTTTAGAAGCACAAAAAGGCTGGTATCACCGCCCAATCTGCACGAAAAATGGCGATCGAACCATGGGAGGTGTTCATGGAGAGGCACATATTCTGGTACCGACGTATACTTGGGAACGAAAATAAAACATATGCGTAGCTTTCTTGAGACTGCGTCCAGTCGCTGTCAGTGCTTAGGGTATCAGATAGCTGACGAGCGGGTATTCTCACCGAAATTATGAGATCCCCATGGAAGTGGCTATGCATCGAAGAGCTGCAATACGGTCAATTTATCATGGATGAAGTTTCATGGCAAAATATAGTGAGTTCAAGCTACACTCAGGTTTGCGCATGTATCGACTTGCTACAGAGTATGCCGAATATCGTACACCAGGAGACCTCGTTTTCAAATCCCGCTATCGACCCACTGGATATAATGGTAGCTTTTACTACAACACACAAATTCCTCGAAGTCAACAAGGTGCCTGGCAGAAGACACCAAACTGTCCGCCGAGAATTGTCCTGGATCTCTTTATAGCCCTTGTCGATGGGGTACAACACCTCAATATCAAGGGTATCGTACGCAGAGATCTAGGAAAACCGGATAACATCTTATTGGGCACGTTGATGGACAAGAACGTCGGATTAATAGGAGAGGGCGTTTGATAAACTGATAACGAGCATCCAATCGACAAGAATGAGCGCATAATTAACGAAGCCAACAACTGGGTTAATAAGTTTGGTCAACGAGAAGATGAGGAGGGGAATGTTATTGGAGAGGACGCGGGTCTTGAGTAAGTTCGCCCTTTCACAGCAGCTTCAGCAATTGGGGTATTTCAACCCACAATGCCCCATTTATGTCACTGTCAGATCATCGACCCAACCCCCCAATAACGCAGGGGCACTCATCTCCCCTTCCTCCCATCTCGGTGTGTAAATTTATTGACAAACCCCTCAGCACCGCCCAACTCGAAGAAAACCCACCAATCAACACGCCAGAATCGCCTCTCCAAACGACCCCACCGACGCCAAGAAGAGATGAACGCGAAGGCCCCGTCAGGCCAGGAATGGGTTCTTCACCGCATCAGTTGGAAGGACTATTCCACTTGTTTCCCCACCAGCGAGAAGTCCCTCCGACACTTATATCTATACCACCCGATCATACCAATCAATTTCGAAGTGTTCATCACAAACAGAGAGATGCAGACCCGGATCGAGATCAAGGTTACCGGGGCGAAGTCCAAGAAGAGGGCTTGGGTCAAGGAGTTCGATTGGATATGCGCCGACTTCGTGAATTATTGGCGGTCGATCTGCCTTAAGTTTCTATTGCTGATCGTTTTCATTTTCTCGCTTTTTGTTGGTTCTGAGGATTGTGTTGTTCTGGATTATGGTTGGGGTACTTAGGTTGCTGGTAAATTTTAGGTATATATATTCTTCCCGCCTACAAATATTGCGGATGTTGATCTCGGGATTGAGGCGATTGTTGGATAATTATCGATATTGTAACCAAGACCTAAGCAACAATTCCAAGTAACCCAATTCTTCTTTAATAACTACCAGATAGAATATTCTACAGCTCCTCCTTCCACCTCTCTTTCTCAACCTTAGTCCAATGTTCCCACATCCGCTTCCAGGTTAGTGAAGTCATCATATCAACTACAGGCTTCGTTTATTTCTGCACTAGGAAAAATTCTGCAGGGCTGGTGTTACAAATCATAATCAATAACGCCAAGATCTCATGACCACGCTACTTCATATACCTAACCACCAGCCACTTCTACTACATATGGCCATAGAATCAAGAGAACTCGAGTCCCCGTCCGCTCACTCACAGATAAGCTTGTTATCGGCGAATTAGTAATTGGGTGGGTGACCACCAGTGAATCCCCGCTGCTGTATGTTTCTATTTTTGGTTGATGGTAAAACCAATCTCCCTGCGCGCGTGAGTATTCGGGCCTGAAAATTCGCATATTAGACGGAAGGAAGTGTAGCTAGCACTCACTAACGCGAAGTAGTGACGAAGAACTTGGTTTCCAAGAACTTGGTATTTTTCTTTCGGATATCTTACCTCTAGAAAAACCAACGAAGAAATTTTAGATTTTTAGGTCTTAAATATTAGCTAATACCAGGATTCCTAATAATTTGAGTACAACATTTGTGGTTTTTAAGCCAGACTAATATAGTTGTCAATCGAGTGACCCCATACCCTATCGCTAGGCGGGAGCAGGTTCTCCGTAATACATGCATGTTTAACAGCACCAATAGTTCGTCTCACACTACCCAAATTATGCATCATCCGAATATTTGCGAGGCGGTCTAGTATGAATCTCTTCTGCTCTTCGTTTTTCGATCCGGTCACCCCGAGCATAAATGGGGGCCACAACAACGTATCCATATCTGGAAGTGTCGATATCAGCTCTATCATACTCGCCACGATGTGGGGTTTACACCTGGTACAAGCCCCAAAGCTTGCTTGTCCGATGAAGCCTGGCATTTCGTCTGGTATTTGGGGAGGCAGGAAACCGCGCTCGTCACGCAGTCGTTCGACTACTACGTGACCGCTGAATTCTTGACTTTGGGCTGGTGCCTGTGACCTTCCATTCTGCAACTCTCGAGTCTTTTGAGTCTCCGCGTTGAGGGAGCATGTGGAAGCACCCACGCACCTGGGAATGTCTCCATCCAACCGTTCAGCTAGGTAAAGCCAGGTAGCGAGATATTTAATCTGAGCAACTCGCTCGAGATGGGTCGTTTTGACCAAACCCCTTGTGGACGACACTAGTTGAGCCTCGTCAAGATTGACTAAGAACAATCATACCTTGACGACCGAAAGTGATACCGCGCTGGAGGGCATCCTCTCGGAACGTGAGTTTAAGCTCCCAGACACATTCGACATCAAGCTTCTGACAGCGTCTGCACCGAGGGAGTTATTCAGAACATTTAATGTGTCGCTCTATCCAAGTCAACAAAAACAATGCAGACGGCGAGGGGAAAGGTTGAGAACTATGCACCCACTATGGCTTGGAAGAAATGGTAGATGCAAATTGGCGCGTGGGTTGAATTTCATACCTTTACAGTTGGTGCATCCAGTCCTCTTGCGTGTGCCTTCCATTTGATGTTGAAGTGGCAAAGGTATCTAGACGCCAACTATGATAGCGGCGTACAGTGCCTGCATGGCCCATTTATTATTGTGCAGGCGGAAATGACCTTTAACTTGTAGCCTCGGATCTCCCAAGCGTGAACATCACTTTCAAAGAGCTGTGCATGGGTAACTCCTAGTACGCCTGTGTAATTCTGAGTCTAGGGCTAGAATATAGTTCACCATCCTTGTGTTGAACAGGACGATTTCATGGCATACGCATGCCGCTGCCAACTATGTGAAAGCTATATATGAGCTTGTAGCTCTGGGCTATTGTTTTCCGAATCTCTATCATGTCTCCAGCCTGGCATGTCGGCAAGATCCTTCGCCGGGGCTTCACGTCTAGACTTGAGCGCATCGCCTCCTGGCCTCCATCTCCATGCATCAGCCAGATCTAATTGAAGCCGCTCCTCCATAAGCTCGACCACATATTTACCAATGTTGGGCAGGAGCTTGAAACTGTGCCTGTGATTGACCGTATCAGAGATCGTATTACAGACGAGAAAGCGACAATTAGTTACTCACCCACTATCTCCCGTAGCTATGATCAGACTTTTCCACTTGGGATGCTCGCAGAGCAACAAATTGGCATCAGCAGTATCTGTGCACCAGCACATTGTCCGGCTGAATGGCTCGCGGCCCTTAAAAGCTGGCATGAACCTGTCGACAGCTTTTCGAATACTCGCTTCAGAGGATTCTGGATAGGTGTCCGTAGGATGTTTGCTATGTGAGCGAGGAACGGAGATAGATTTCTTGCTTGAAGCACCATAGGGTTGGTGCCACTTGAATCGAGAGAATCCAGGAAACTCATCGCACACTTTGACTACTCCATTCCTATATGTTTTTGTCAGTGAAAACCATGTCTTGCCTATGCTAGGTCGCGGAATCCATCATACCCATCTGGTTCAAAAAAGAAACCATATTCGCCGTCATATATGACCGGAATATCTTTGTATACGGCCGCCTCTTGTGGCGTGAGTTGAACATGAGCCAAAACCCAGGCCTAGATTCGTGTAAACATCGATGGCAGTACCTTGCGAGCAGCAGAGACCGAGTCTTGCTGACCTTTGAAACACACTGATCTTCCAAATCGATCAAGGTTGGGCTCCAAGCACCGGCAGCGAGAACTACTTTATCCGCATAATGCCTTTTCCCATCGACCGTTTGAACGCCTATACATTGTGTCCCATGCTCTTCCAAGAGAGGTTCTACAAAAGTACCCGTACTAAGATGCTGCGTCAATAATTTACGTTCCGCATCTCCCAAGATCTTAGAATGGTACGAATACATACTCACCAAATGCAAAAACCACACCTTCAGTTTTCAGAAATTGCCCTATGGCATCGAGAGCGTTGGCTGCAGCCAGCCAACCTCCTTCTCCAGCTAGAAAGCCTTTCCAGCCCTGCCATATCCTAGGATTAGCATTGACTCGCCAAGTCTTTCACGAGGTGGTCCCAACCTCAACTTGTTCTCTACAGAAAGGGAGAACTTTGTCCAGGATATCGTCCTCTTTCTCTAACCAGATACTCGTATCCGCTAGCTCGCTATGCATAGTAAGGAGAGATTGATGCGCCAGCCGAAGATTCGAGATACCTTCCTGCGACGAGGACACGTTGATCTGAAACGCGTGAGGGGAATGCCTCAATTGAGTAGAGTGTTTTCATCACATACCACACCAACATTATGGAAAAAGGGCTTGAACAAAGCATCATTCTTCCACATATCCAAAGCCTCCAAAGATAATTGCAAGTCCGGTTTGTTACGTATCTGGATGTTCATGATCTTGTTGAGGTCATGTCCGGCCGATTGTGCTGAGGGTATAGGGAATACGTCTAGAAGGACAATATTCGAGGGAGTGTATCCAGAACGTATTAGGTGCAATGCCGTAGAAGAACCTATTGTGCCGCCTCCCCCAACAACGACCACTTTGGTACTTGTCCGTGTAAGGCCCATGACTCTGATGAGATGATGCTAGACACCGCGTCCAGAAGGCGAGTGATAGACAAAGTATCCAAGAATAAGACATTGCGTGAAATAACGGGTGGCCGAGGCTGTAATATCTTTGGATACATTCTCTGTTGGCTACGGCCACTTGTGGAATATGTGGCACGCGGATGTCCGAGTTTGTGGGGCCAGCGTACCGACCTTCCTCCTTTTGTAGGGCTAGTGTATCGACCTTCCTTCTTTTGTGGGGCCAGCGTATCGTTCTTCCTCCTTTTATTGGGCCAATCAGCGTGCGTTCTTCAACTTACCTCTTCGCCTACTATTTCTTGCACTTCACAATATATCTCGTCGGTCAAGAATGCAGGTGCCCGAGACATACCTACCTTGCTCCATTGCAATGAACATGCAAGAGAAGCAATCTCAACGCGTATCGACCTGCTTTGCTGAGGCATAAAACTACCAAGGCAATGTATTTCTTGCTTCTCACATGCCATCGTCTTCAAAACATAAGTATGGACTACATAACGTGCTATCCAGGCCGCCTTTTTCGCTGTCGATTCTATAAGAGCAAAGTCGATCATGTCACAGTTCATTCTTTCTTCACTTATCGATTTTCGCGGCAGACTTGCTCGTGCTCCATCAGATGGCAATGAAGAGAGATGGCCCTGACGTCCTCGTGCTGCCAGACGCTGATCCATCTATTGTGTCTCCCTGCATCGAAGCGCCCATCATACGAATGGAATGTAAGGATCAGGTGGCCCGAGAGTGGGGCGATTGGGAAGAGCAGGGAATGTCCAGATCTTTTCAAGAAGCAATTTCTCAGCACATTCAAGATGTGGCTTCTCATGCCAAGACAATCGGCGTGGATTACAACACTATCACGGCCGTGAGTCTCGACTTGGTCAGAAGCAAATTGGTGTCGGTAAAGGTCGTGGATATCTCCAACATGATGGACGGCTTACGTCGTGACAACGATGAGTCTACCATCAGCGTCCTATCGGCTTGCGTTGATGTTGCAGTTTATATTTCATGACCATCAGGAAAGTAAGTGTGCCGGGGGCCGCTGAATGGCAAGCCGCGCTAATTCAACTTTCCGCAATTGCTGGATCCATTAGGGCGTACGTTTCTCTTACAATAGCACCATATCGATTTTCATGTACGACGTTGACCAGATATTACTTTAGTACTCTTTTTGTAGCCATTGGCAAAGGTGTGCTGTCAGGTATACTCTGTTTACTGCTTGGCTTTTGTCTATGGGCTTCAGTCATCTTTTCGCTCGCCCAGTGCCGTGAGCTTGAAATTCTTCTGCCAACGTTGATGGGCTTTGATAATAAGCTGCAGAAACCGAAATTGTCACGTTGTTCCCTATTGACGGGTCTATGATTCGTCTTGCTGGGCGTATGATTGATCCAGCTCTTAGTGCCGCTACCGGGTGGAATTATTTTGACGCCGAAACGCGGCATGTCTAGGACTGGCTAACCGTCGACAGTTGACGATGATATCCTTTGTTATGTTTGAAGCCACCATCATCAACACGGTAGTAAGGATTGGGGCTACGGTAAGTCCCCCGCAATCCTCATATCAGGTATACCCTTTTTTGACCCAAGAATAAACGGCCCTAAATTCCGATGCAGCAGCATTGGTTCTCTTCCTGGCCGTCAATGTTTATCGAGCCGACATATTCGGAGAAGCTGAGTGTAAACCCTGTCCACCTTTCTTAATTGGACTTCATTGACTTTCGATTATCTAGTCTGGTTAGCTTTGGGGAAGGTTCTTCTTGCCATAGGCTTGATGTTCTACACCTTTATTGTCATGGTGAGAGGTAATCCTCTTCGTCATCGATTCGGCTTCCGATATTGGAAAGACCCTAGGATATAGGCTGGCAGTAATTCGGCCACGTGTCTGGAGTCCTTCATCAATGCTGTCAACTTCGCTGGGTTTTGCATGGGAGGCCCAGAGAATCTATCCATGATTGCTGGTGAAGCTAGAGGCCCCCATTGAACCATGCCAAGAGCCTTCAGGGCCACTCTCACACGGCTCATCATCTTCTTCATCGGGGGCAGCCTCTGTGTCGGTATCTTGGTCCCGTACAACGACATGGGCTTGACTTCTGGTTCTACGGCCTACGCGGGGACATCACCGTATCTTATTTCCATGCATCGCCTCCAGATCCCAGTTCTGCCGTCCATCATTACTGCGGTTCTGTTCGCGAGCATCATCTCTGCCGGCAACTCTTTCACCTTCAACGCCTCACGTAGCCTACACGCTCTAGCCTTGGAAGGCCACGCCCCAAAATTTCTCCGTCGATTGAATGCAAAGGGCGTCCCATATCTCGCCGTCATAGTCGTCATGCTGCTATCTTGTCTTGCCTATCTCGCCGTCGGCTCGGGCAGCTTTCAAGTCCTCAACTCGATCCTCAGCTTCTGCACCGCCACTACAATACTGAACTAGTGTATCGTGTCTCTCACCTGGATACGTTTCAACACAGCCATGAAAATGCAAGGTATTGACAGAAAGGCTTTGTTACAATACGTTTCACGCTATCAGCCTTTCGTAGGCTACTGGGATTTTGGCTGGTCGTTCCTCTTCCTCTGGCTGCAAGGTTACGCCGTCTTCCTTCACAGCAATTGGCAAGTCTCGACTTTCATCTTCAACTACTGCAGTATCTCCCTTGCTCTAATCATCAGGCTCGGCTGGAAAATCATCGAGCGCTCTCCATTTCATCGGAGTAATGACGTTGATCTCATGTCCGGGCTACATGTTTTGGAAGGTCTAACGAAGCATTATCGGCATGAGCGCGAGGCCAAACCGCTCACTGTAAAAGACAGGATCCTGGAGAAGCTCTTTTGAAAGCTCGGAAAGAGGCTGGCTGCGGCTTGTTGTGTGTAATGGAAAAGGTTGGGTTTGACAAAGTCATCATACACCTTGACCTTGGGCAACGCGGAATTGAAACTAACACTCATCCTTTGTCCCGTTGAGAAACCTGCGGAGTTCAGGTCAGTTTTGCTTTCTGTTACGACACGGGACACCTTCTATGCTGGGTTCAGCGTGTCCCTAAGGAAGACGCCTGCCACCTGGTTTTTGAATCGGGAAGAGTGGATGGTCTGGCCTGATCTTTTAAAGAAAGAACTAGGTTTCGGCGAAGCAAATGCTCGCCAATTCGAGATCGCTTTTCCGGCAGACCACTTTGCCCACACTACGTTTCTTAAAGATTGGTCGGTACTCCTCGAAGAGGCGTTGGTTATTCCTGAAATAATAAGGATACACTTTTCACGCCAGTAAACTCGCAAATCAGACGGAAGGAAGTGTAGCACTCACCCACGAAGTAGCGACGAAGAGCTTGGTTCCGAAGAACCTCGTCGCTTTTCTTCCAACCATTTTGCCGAATGGGACATCAGCCTCGATAATATCTTACATGCAACCACCCTCGACACACCTATCAAGCGGGATCTGCCCAGATGGATGCTGAGGCTGACAGAGTTCTAAACAACAAGAGACCTACGTGATGGCACTGGCGGGACTTTTTCCCAAAAGGAACGGGATGAGGTCGCCCTCGCCTTACGAGATTGGTTAAGTTTTAGCTTTCTGGCACGGACACGGAGCTTCGGAGCCAGAGCTCCGACAATGGATATCGTTAGGAACCTCATGGACGAAACTGTCAAGCCATGATTCAATGACGAATATATGTGCATTTATATTGGATATGGTCCGGTCAGAAACATGCTGTGGGATATCAAGGCCCGGGATACGGTTGGTGAAGGACTAAACGACGCCATCATGGTTTTGTAACTGTGCAACATTGACTTCATTCAGTGAGTCCAGAACAAAATAAACGAGCGATTTTGGAAGCGCAAGGATCAAGCTGATGTCTGTTCAGACGATGCTGGTTTTTAGGAGAAGTTGGAGAAACTAGAACGCAATATCGAGAAAGATGCCGTGAGATGCGGTTTCTAGAGTTGAACGGCGATTGCAAACCAAGATAATCTCTTTCCAGTATTGCAATGCGCGGAAGATGTTCGGATAAAGCGGAAGTCGACGGAGTAATCGCGTCAGACGAGGGTAAGAGTAGGTCAGCATGAGTAGATATGATTGCAAATCGTGACTGCGACAGAAAAATCTTAGCACATCGAGTAAGCAAAAGAGGCCGGACAGATTGATGGTGAGAGTTGGTGCGGACACAATGGGGAAAATTAAATGCCATGAACAATGTTCGGATTCCAAGCCAATGTACATGGTCGCTCGTGGTGATATCGTACAAAGCAATTATTAACGCTCCTCAGATTGTACAAAAAGTTTCCAACAATAATAATACAAGGGAATTCTACTGTTGACCACACATCTATAATCGCAGTTTCAACTTCCCAGCTCTTGATCAGCTTGCGCCGAGCACGTACTACACAAGTTCAAATATATGTAAAGAAATGTTACGGGCACTTTTTTCCCCTTCCATGTCATATCGTCATCGACTCATCGCTTCGGCTCGTCTCCATTGCAATCACGCAAATGGGCAGCTCGTCGCAGGAGAAAAAAATAAAGTGAAGTCATACTCGGTTAGAAGTAGCAAAGGATGAAACAATTTCCGTGGCAGACCGTTTGTACGGTGCGACCAGCCTGCCACCAAAAAGAAAAGCCAGAAAGCTGGGCGCCATGCAATTGATTAGAGAAAAAGGTGTCAAACCAAGATTTTGGACGACGTAAAAAAGAGGGGGGTTTTGATGTTCCAAATGAGATCAGTCATGTGCTCCACGGCGGCGATGCTTCCCTGGGAAATCGACCTCTGGATGGACGACCCTCATATGGCGAGTAAGTGCATCGTTGCGGGAGAAAGTCTTCTCTTCGACACACAAAGCACATCGGACCTTTTGCTTGCGCGCGTTGTGGATGGTATCCTCGTGACGTGTCAAATCGTAGGGCCTTGAAAAGATGGTGTGACATGGCTTTCCAGTTGTAGGGTTTGTGCGGTCACACTTGTGAGGCCCAGCCTGAGAATTGCGCTGGATGATGTCTGCTGACGTCATGCCGCTGTCGAGGCTAGGAGACGGTGGTGGTTGCGAGGCGGCGGATGTCGAAGGATTGCGATGACCCTCGCGCTTGTGCTTCTGCAACTTTTGGGGCGTCTCGAACCGAAGCGAGCAGCCGTGATAGGTGCAAGTGTAGGTGCCACTGTCCGCCAGTGACGACGTTGGTTTTGACGTTTGTTCCGCGTTGTTTGGATTCGATGAAGGTGGAGCCTCGCTTGCGCTTGAATCCATTGACGTCAGTTGTGCGGGAAAGTCGGGCGTGTCTTCTTGCTTCAACGAAGCAGCCATGGTCGACGATGCGGAGCGGTAGTTGTGCGACGAAAATGGCATGCTGCTGACATTGTTCTCCGCCATTGCTGGAGATGCAAAATTATAGCCCGACATCTGTTGCGTCTGCGGCGGAATCGGCACGTTCGAGAACGTCTGTGCACTTTGCTCGTTCGCGTTGGTCCATCGGCTAGCCTCCATCGCTGAAAAGTTCGGCCCAGAAGCTTGTGGGAAATGCTGCTGCTGACCACCGCCGAATTGCTGCCCAAAACCGGAATCGTCTTGCGGAAAGAGCGGCATCTTCGCGTCCTCTTCACTTTCGTTGTACTCGATCAAGGCGTCCTTTGGCGAAATCGTCTCTGGCTCGTTGTTGTCCTCTGGTTGCATGCGCTGCGACAACTCCGCAGCACTGGCCTTTGCCTTTTGCTGCTGACGGACCTGTTGAGCAGATCCAAATCTTCCACCTGTGCGATAGTCGCTTGATGATGCCCATGGGGAATCAGGTCGGAATGGAGAAACGCCTCGAGAGTTTACGCTGGTTGGTGACTGTGATCTCGCCATCTGAGCGGCCCTCAAACGTTCGGTTACGATGTTGGCGTGAGGAGACAGAAACTGCTTTTGCTTGGACGAAGAGGACATGGCCTGCTGTTGTATTGCTGGATTGTACAACTCATCCGCGTATGCGTCCGAAACCGTGCGGTCGAGTTTTGGAACGGGAAAGTTCTGGTGTCTGGAGTTGTCTGAGACAGCATCACTTCGTAAGTATTCATTTATCCAAGCTTCGACGGCAGGAAAGGAGTTCTCACCATGGACGGGTTGTTTGAAGTCATCATAATTATCCGGTATCGTTCTGGGAGTCGATGGATCCTGTCCCATACTTGAGATGGATTGTCTTCCTGAGTGAGACATGCCAGGCAGATCTTCTTCGATGTGTTGTTGATTTGTATCAATGACTTGGTTCATGGCAAGATGGGCCGCCACCGTGTGATCTAAGTGAGCCTGCTGGTTGTTGTAGCTAGGATAACTTGCAACCATGAAAGAGTCCTGAGTGGGAGTCTGTGTGGGCGTTGGAAGGTGGTTCGAGAAGCCGGCAGATGATGACTGATCCGCGTTAAAATTTTGATTAAGCTTTGAGGCTGTGTTCATAGTCGGCGATTTGAGGGATCCTGAGTAGGAGTAGGATGTCGCGTGACCCTGACTGTATGGAGATGCCGAACCGCTCGACCCAATTGATGAAGAGGATTGTGCGCGCTGATGTGTCCTACTTCGTCCCATGCCAGATGTAGGTAGAGATCCTGTTGCCACCATATGCCCGTTGCCTCCGTAGTTTGTGTCCCACAGGTGCGAGTATGCGTTGCTTTCGAACGGTAACCCGTGTTGCTGAGTGCTGCTGGCTGTTTGCTGCTGCAAGCCAGACGTTGGTGTTGATTGCTGAACTCGAATCGCCGGGCTCAGAGTATAGTAGGAGTTCGACATGTACTGGCTGTCGAGTAGCTGGTTGCTCGACTGGGACTCGAAGGACTCTGGCGTCGACTCTGGCAAGTCGGACTGTGCCCCTCTGGCGGTGTGGTGGGGGATTGAGACGGTCGAAGGGATCGAGAAATAGTTCTGGAGGTAAGCCAGTTGTTGCGATTGTTGTTGGTGTATGGATGGAGAGTTTGGTTGTGGTTGACCGTTGTTGAACTGGCGGCGGTGTTGACGTATTGAAGGTTGATGGTGGACTAGCATAATGTGACTAGAAGAAATGTCAGGGACGGGTGGCAAGACTCTATATAGGTCCCACGCACAGTCGTTCGGGCCGAAAAAGTGTTAGGATGGTTAGAGATCAGAATAGTGGGCGAGCGAAACTGGTAGAATTATAGCCGACGTAGAACGGGAAACGTCGGCAATTCCGTGGCTAAAGCCGTGGAGCGAGGCTATGTGAAGTGTTTACTGTGAAGGAACCGTAATGCGGTGCAAGCACGATCTGATGGTCGAGGAATGGCTGGTGGTGGGAGAATTGGAGGTGAACGGGGCATTTCTTATGCTCATAAACTCGACGTCATCCATGGAGGCTTGCTAGGGCCCATATCATGCATACGCTAAGCTGGTAGCATGGGGTTCTGTTTTAAATGCGAATTTCGCTTTCCTCCGACCCTTCAAAACCACTGTAGAAATTTGCGCTGTCATCCGCTAGCCCGCCAAACTTAGCCAGCCTGCTTGGGCTTTCCAGATCCAGATGTCCTGCGTGCATGCGGCTCTCTTCACTCCCAGCACCGCCTCAATTCTGATAAACGCTATCCCGAAGCTCGGAACGGAGCATCCACTAGCCCTCCATACTCCATTTCTAAGGTCTTGGCCAAGTGCCTTCAGTTGCCGATGTGTGGCTAGTGCTGTATCAGACATGCCAATAGGCTTGCTTCGCGCAAAGTCCATTTGACGCGACCAATAATTGCTATGCTAAGCACATCGATTATTATCGACCGCGTAATTCCCTACGTTCTTCAGCTCTGCACAAGACCAATCGTGTAACTGAGATGGTTGCATCTGGACGTGTCGCATGTTGCATTGGGCTTCCACTGTTGAGCTGCAGGGCATGAGTTCGTGAACACTTTTCACAAGACTTCCTTGCACCAGCCATGGTCTTGGGGCTCGCTAGCACTTGAAACCAGAATAAACACGTCCAGTTGGAGATCGATAGCGATAAAATCTGGTGAGTTTTGAATATCTAGGGGCCAGAGATTCATCGATATCGATCTGGAAGTGAGAGAGTCCAAAGCCAACGCTGCGTATAGGATTGGGCAGTGTACTGCCACCCATTGACAGTCCCTCCTGAGCAAGCCTATCATATGTTATTCCTCCAACACTCTCCATGAGCTGAGTATTCCATCTCTATGTTAAAAGCTGAAGTTGCGTAAACACACCGTCCAGTCGCCGCAGCTATCCTCTACAATCCCACGGCGCGCCCGTCGAGGTGTTGCAAAGAACATCTAGATTCCCATCGTGAAGAGTTTGTCCCAGCGGATAACGCAGGCTCTTGCTGACGGTTGGATACACAAACGCTCAACAGAACCCACACGTCGGTATTTACTCGGCCCGGCTGGCTTCCAAGCGTCTTCTAGAGCGCTTCCATACAGCTTGGCTGCAGCAAAAGTGGCTTTTGGAGTCTGTAGGGCTGCGCTTGCAGGTGCCATTGTCGTCGAAAGACTCGAGACCTGCAGCCAATGCCGGACTCGTTTGTAAACTGTCGCTTTGAATGGATCAATATAACTCTCGCTGTTTCCTTCACCACCCGTGGTGTTGTCTGTTGCAGTGCATATGAAAGCTAGGGCTACGACTCCAAGTGCCTCGAATAGCTCAGCCACAGGCCAAGAACAGAAGGGATCCCATCCGACGCCGTCGGAATGACTGGTCGGCGGATGCAGCTTTGGCATGGCCGTCTGAGCCGTGCCACCCAGTAACCCTCCAAACTCCAGATCATCTGCCGACACTTCCCTCTCCCTGCACCAGGATTGTGTATATACTGTCCGCACACGATTATTGGCTGACAGCTAAATTTACCCTTTTATTAAATTGGTCACCAAGCAGCATGTTTCCAAGGCAAGCAAGACCCTGGCGAGGTTGCACTTTTGCCCTGCATTTCCACGATGCTGGCACCCTGATTTTGCACCAGAGTGCGACAGACAGACATTGAGGAGGGAGGCCGCAGCAAAAGAATGGGACGCCGATCTCCCCATCCCATTGTCTGTCTCTTTTGGGCCTTGCATATCCGAATCAACGCGAACGTTCCCGGACCGTTTCCAGTAAGAGATGGCACACAAGGGTGGCAGAAGTCTTGCAGACTCCCTCAGCCTTGTTTTCACAGCGACTCGAACAGAAGCTCAAACCGGGCGAGTCACCCGGACAACGACTCGTATGATCCACTTGGATCAAGGTTTTCGAATCCATCTTGACTCTGTGGCATTGTCATTGGCCAATCTATGACCCCATCATGACGATTGCCAATATCAACGGGAGACGGCCGTACTCGGGTTTAAGCGAATGGATGACAATGACGAGAGACCATATTACGACGGAATCAAAAGCGATGAATGTCATTCGCGATCCGCTTGTCAGATGTTCTGAACATGCTCGGATATCTCACAAGATCGGCGCGACGTTAAAACAAAAAAATATCGAGTATGACGGCATAGCGTCCGTACTATGAACTAACTCCTACTCCGCATCTTGGATTGAGCAGCTCGCCGTCGTTTATAGGTCCCATACGGCGCGATACAGACGTCGCTTGAGAGCAGATCCGTCGTTCCACTTCACCCCATTCCAACAATGCATGTTGACACGACGTTTGCAACAGTCACTTCACACGTGATGACGTGAAAGACAGCTGCGTGATCAGTGACATCTTCCATGTTAGAAGG